>PITA01000037.1:0-390227 GCA_004023965.1 Spilogale gracilis
GTGTGTGCAGCAGGTGTGTGCCACGAGTGTGTGCCCCAGGTGTGTGCCGCGGGTGTGTGCCACGAGTGTGTGCCCCGGGTGTGTGCCACGAGTGTGTGCCCCAGGTGTGTTCTGCGGGTGTGTGCCGCAGGTGTGTGTGCCCCGGGTGTGTGTTGCAGGTGTCTGCCCTGGGTGCGTTCTGCGGGTGTGTGCCGCGGGTGTGTGCCCCTGGTGTCTGCCCCGGGTGTGTGCTGCGGGTGTGTGCCGCGGGTGTCTGCCCTGGGTATGTGAGGCAGGTGAATGCTGCAGGTGTGTGCCACGAGTGTGTGCCCCGGGTGTGTGCTGCAGGTGTCTGTCCCGGGTGTGTTCTGCGGGTGTGTGTCCCGGGTGTGTGCCGCGGGTGTGTGCCACAGGTGTGTGCCCCGGGTGTGTTCTGCGGGTGTGTGCTGCAGGTGTCTGCCCCGGGTGTGTTCTGTGGGTGTGTGCCCCGGGTGTGTGCTGCAGGTGTGTCCTGCGGGTGTGCCGCGGTTGTGTGCCACACCAGCAGTGTGGGATATGAGTTGGATTGTGTGAGCTCTGCCTCGTATAAAACCACACTTTGGGCTTCTGCCAAGCTTGCCGTCAAGTAAAACCATGAGTTCTTTTTTCCCACAATGTGCTTGTAAGCCAACTCTTGTTTCTTCTGGACGAGTGGAATTACGCTTTTGAAGCCAAGTGGAGGACATGACATTTATCTCCTGTTAAGAGCTTGTTTGTTCAGTTGTTAATGATCAAAGGGCCTGGTTTCAAATTTGAGAAGCCCTTTCTGAAGGTTTACTCATTACTCCCAGGTGCAGAAACCATTTCCTCACTCCTGAGGCTCAGCGCATGCCTGGGTTTCCGCACACCTCCCACCCACTGTGACCTCCGCCTCCTCTGACCTCCGCATCTTGCAGGCTCCTGGAGCCAGGTACCAGTTCCCAGGGTAGGTTTTGCTATTGTGCACTCATTGATTAGCGAACATTTATCAGACATGTTCCCCCTCTAAGCCAGCTGCTTGGATACAAACCAAGGTTACAAAAATCAATGGGATACATTCTCAGTCTGCTGGAGCTCACCACTCAGAAAGGGAGACAGATCCGTGAACACAGAACTACCCTGCAGCCTGTCAGGTCGTCTAATGAGGGACACAGACAATGTTTCCTTTGTCAGAACAAGATTCCTGGCCCATTTCACTCACCAACTCCCTCCTAGGCAGTCCCACGCCTCTTGAATCATCCTCGAGAGGGAGGCCTTCCCTGAACCCCCTGCTAGGGCCTGGCTTCCTTACCCTGAGCCCCAGGACGGACCTTTCCCCTTGTGAGCATGGACTAGTCAGCCGTGTGTCTTGCCCAGGCACCCAGAAGCTCTGGAGGGCAGGGACCGTGGGTCTGTGGTCCTATTGTGTTGTTGCTGTCTCACGAGGCACTTGCCATATGGAAATTGATCTTGAATTGCTGTCATAGGACAGAAGGGAGGGTGACCAGGTGGGCAGGGGAGGGTGGTGTGGGCTGGGGCAAGAGGTGTGCAAATATTAGGCAGGGAATGCTTGGAGGACCCGGGAGAGAGGCCTCAGGGGCAGTCACGGCTGACCGTGGTCTGGGCCCCGGGTCGGCCACAGGGCGCTCTCTCCAGAGTCCTTGTTTCGACGGAGCCTCGAGAGAGGAGTGGGAGTTGCTAAGCCTTGGTGTAGACTGAAGGCACTCTGAGTAAAGGCGGCAGGTGGGCAAGACCACAGAGGCAAGGCCGTCAGCGTCGGGAGGAGGGCGGCAGCGGGGCACGCCCAGATAATGGGACCAGAGTATGCAGGGATTTGGGTGCTCCCTGGGAGAGAGTCGTCATACCATACCACGTGCACGACAGCCTCAGGAGGGACGGGCAACAGCCCCCTTTGGAGAAGGGAGGATGGAGGCTCAGAGAAGCCACGTGACTGTTGCAAGGTCATCTGACCAACCAGAAGCAGAGCCGAGGCTTCCCCTGCATGGTCCCTGCTCCTCCTTCGTCCCCTGTGCTGTGTTGCCTTGGGATGACAGCCCAGTTTGGAAACATCCTGAAGTGTGATACAAATGGTAGGCCGGCCCCTGGCCCTCGCTCTCCCTGGAGGCTTTCACTCAAGGAGCGGATCCGGCACAGAGGCTCTTTGAGCCAGTGTTTTTAACTTGGCTCCTGTTAGGGGGAGGTCTGTGTTTCCTGTTCACCTGCCAGCACCTGGTTAGAGCCCTTGGACGCAGCCACCCAGGGACTCCAGGTGAGGGTGGGACGTCCCGGCAGGGATCGCCCTGGGAGCAAACGCATGTGCTTTGGCAGGAACCCAAGCTCCTGGCATCTTGGGACATGTGTCATTCCCTCCAGCAGCTCTTGACCATATTTATTTAGCACGAGGGAGGGAATACTCCTGAACTGAAACCCTGGCCCTTGTTGTAGAGTCTCTGATCTCTCTGCCTCGGGACTGCTAACCTCCGGGGTCAACAGGACCCCGACTCTTCTCGCTGTCCAAAACACTGCCCCTCAGTGCTGGGCCCCGCCTTCCAGCTTTGACGCAGCTGGAACTGGAGGACAATCTCACGTGGTCATTCTTTCTCTGACTTTTATGAGCACCCAGGCTAAGCCTGGCACTGTTCTAGGCTCCTTCACTTACTTACTGGGGGACCTTTGGGCGGGTCACTTAATGTCCCAGGTCTCAGGCTCCTCTGCTGCCAAACGGGGCACCTAATGCCTTCGGTCATGGGCTTGAGGGTTGAATGAAGCTACGTGTGTAGCTTGCCCAGCAAGTGCTCAATGCACTTTAGCCGCCTGCTCTCACCAGCCCTGCAGAGGGAGTGTGACTAAGAGGGAGCAGGGTGGGGCTACTGAGCAGTGGTGGGGAAGTGCTCTGGGCACACATCTCGAGGTGATGCAGCAGTGGTGAAGATGTGGTATCCTGACATCGAATTTTTGTAGCTCCTGCTGGTATCTTAGATCATGTGGGCAGTCACGGCTGACCGTGGTCTGGGCCCCGGGTCGGCCACAGGGCGCTCTCTCCAGAGTGCCCACTTAGTTCTCTCTGTCCACTGCCCCCAGCCTTCTCAGGGCCCTGCTCCTCTCCAGTCCCCCTCCGCCCAGCTGGGACTTCTCAGCCCACGCTACTGGCCACAGGAGCCAGCGGGAGCGGAAGCAGCATCCCAGCTCATGAAGCTCTCCCATTCATTTCCTTCTGGACCCACGACAGCACGCCATCTCCTCCCTGGCCTTTCCCTGCAGCCGCACGAGCTAGGGCGACTGGTATGATTTGTCTTCCTTTGGGTTTCTCTCTCGGCAGTGATTCCTAGCTAGTAAGTTCCTCTGAGCACCACACTGTGCTCTGGGCTCCCCACCACCGCACGTAGGAGGTGTCAAGGTGGGCCTTGCCCTTGGGAGACTCCAGCGCTTCAGTCCAGGCTGTGACACCCCAGAAAAGTCACCTGACTTCCATAGGTCTCCTTAAAATAGGGACAAGGGCCCTCGCTTTGTAGAGCTGTGGTGAAGAGTGAACGAGCTCCCTCTCAAGGCCTGACACAGAAGTCTGTGAGGATGACCGCTCCTGGGAGCCCTCCACCTGCTTCTCAGAGGTTGGAGACCAACGACAGTCTTGTCCAAGGTCACCCAAGAGGTCATAGGCCCCAGGCCATTGTTCTTCCCACATGCATGTTCCCTGGCATCTCCAGCTCCTCCTCTGGGGGAGCCAGAGGGGAAAGATGAGGGAGAGTGTGCAGGAGCCCCTGAGAGATTCGGGGCTGCCTCAGGGCCCAGGTGCTGGGGTGGGTGGCGTCCGTATGAGGGAGAAGGCACAAGAGATAGAAGAGGCTTTCCTGGATGAATTCCTCCCACTTTGCTTTTGCCAAGAGTCTGCCCTGGCCCTCTGCTTAGAGATGTGTTTGGGGAGGAGACTGGGCTTCAGGCACCCTGCTCAGGAAGCCTCGGGGCTCCCACTTTGCGGCAAAAGCCAGCCTGGTCTTCCAGCAGGCCCACTGCCCCGTGGAGGGGCTCCCAGGCAAACATCTCCAGAGGGGTTTCAGAAAGTGGACTGCCCTCACCCTAGATCCTGGACCTCTCCGTTGTAGCAGTGAGGCAGCTGCCGGCACGAGAAAAATGGATCCCCTTCCCCAGATGCCTCAGTCTCCGTGGGTAAATCTCGACCCACTGCAGGTGTGCTTGTGAGGCTGGGAGTTGTCCTTGGACAACGTGACTGCTCAGGCTTCCTCTAAGTCCTTTCATCTTTGACTGATTCATAGAAGCTGACCCTCAGCTGGAGGGAAGAAATAAACCCAAATCCGGGCCCACCCCCACCTCACCTCTCCAGAGGGTAAGTGACTTCAGCATAATCACTCAGCACCAGGACTGGGCTGGCTGGGGGGCTCTTATCCGCGATCTCATTATCCTTCACAACACCCCATGGCGCCAGGGTCCCCACTTGATCAGTGCTCTAAGGAGTTAGGCCACCTGCTCTGGGCCACGCAGCTAGTAAATAGCAGAGCCAGGATTCCGAGGTGAGCTCAGGTCTGAAGAGCTCTCTTCTCAGCCCTAGGTCTGAGGGGAGGTCCCCTCCTCCAGCCCCCACTAAGTGGGGCCCAGCCCTAAGTCATCCCAAAAAGCCAGCTGAGTTAGGTCACTCTAGGAAAAGAGAGCCTCCTCCTTCTGAGCCCCTACTGCTGGGCCGTGTGGGGGACAAGCAGCAGCACGGGGTGGGGATGGGTGGTGGCCCAGCCTAGAGCAGCACAACCCCCGACACCTCTCACGGGGTGCTCTGCGCCTCTGTTGTCTCATACATGGGGAGGGAACAGAGTAGTGCCTTTCTCAGATGGTTACAAGGCTTACGGGAGGCTCTAGTTAAGGTGCCCAGCACTTCTAAGGGCTCCCTGGAGGTGGTTGCTAGGATGATCCAAACCAGCCCCAACTGCATGCTGCCTGTGTTGAGTGCTCCAGAGGAAGGAGAAGGAGCTACGGGCCAGGGTTTATCATCCTGTCATGGAGACAGGGCCCCAGGCGGTAACGTTGACTAAGTCGGAGCTCCAGGACGTCGGTGATTCACGAGTGGCGCGTGATGGCCTGTGGTCCCTCCTGTGGAGGCACCGATGCCGAGTCTGGGGGCCCAGTCACAGAAGGGACCGTGGCTCAGAGGATGGGCTTGTCATTTGCCCTGGTTGCCCCCAACTACCTCATGCCTCAGAATGACCCGAGACCATTAAACGTCCCACTTTTGCTTTTGGCTCAGATCTGATTGAATGCACAGAATCTGCTGGAGTTTCTCTGTCCCCTCCCCCGCAAATAAATAAATAAATCTTAAAAAAAAAAAAAAAAGACCTGAGAAGATGGTTAAACATGGAGAGTCCTGAGCCCTGCTGCCTGATAGTCTCATTCAAGGTCCGGCCTAGAGCCAAAGGAGCTGCAATTAGGTGAAAGCCCCTCTCTCCACCCAAATTCTCATGTAGATGGTCTGTAACCAAAACTCTGTTCCCAGGGACACCAAGTCACTGCGCTGAGTGACCAATGACGTTACCGAAGCCCGCTGCAGAGTTCCCCTTCACCCCTTGGGCTTCCCGCTGGGTTCTTAGGGTGTCCTCTCTCACTCATTCCCCATGGGAAATCACCCCTGCTCTTACCCCAAGCAACTGCGTGTCTCCTCCCCTCACCCTGGGCTGTGCCCATTGAGGCATAAAGTACTTGGATGACCACAACCCCCGAAGTCCCTCAGAGCCTGGACTGTCCTCCCCCGAGCTTGCCCATTATCTCCCTGGACCCTCGCAGCAGCGGGTGAGCAGAGGGCCTTTCTACAGGTGCAGTCATGGAAGCCCAGAGAAGTCAGAGGGTTGCCTCAAACCCAGGGCAAAACCCGGGCTTGAACTTCTGACTTCTGTCGTCTCTCCTTCCCGGAGTGTGCAGCTCTTCCCCTTTGCAGGCCTGGAGGCTATAGGTGAAGCCGGTTGCCACAGGGGTGAGGAGAGAAGACTGTCCCTACGGTTTTGTGTGCATCTACTCTGTTCTGAGCATGGGCCAGAGAGAATAGGGGGCAGACTCACCGATCGGGAGGAGGCACACCAGGCAGGCCAGGAGTCCGATGGACCATTCCATTTTGTGAGCGTCTGGAGACCCCAGGTCAGACCTGCATTCGGCTAGGCCACCAGGGAGAGGCCTCTCTGGCAAGGCTTGGGAGAAGGCAGGGGAGGGGATAGGTGGTGCCTAGGTCTGCGCCCCAACTGGGCTCCAGGCACGGGAGGAACTGGGGAGAGGCAGCCAGGCAGCCTGGGTATGATTCGATGGGGCCCGTGGGGTTTAGTCATGTGGAAAACTAACAGGGGAACCACTCGGATGATTTTCCAGGACAGGAAACAGAGAAGTACACGAGGAAGATGAAGGGCCCTTTCCATGGCTTCTGGTCCCTTTGGAAAAACTGCTGTTCTTATGATGCCTACCTTCCCTTCCCCCTTTCTCCTTCCGTTCTTCTCCTTCCTCCTTTTCTCCCTCCTCCCCATTCCTCCCCTCTTTCCCTCCCTCCTTCTTTCTTTCTTTCCTTCCTTCCCTCTTTAACTTCTTGCATTTTTAGTGTGCCAGTATAGGTTTTCTTTTTTCTTTTATTTCTTTTAGAGGAAGAGAGAGAAGGAGAGAGTGCACGCCAGAGAATAGGGGCAGAGGTGGGGCTCACAGTGGGGCTCGATCTCAACACCCCGAGATCATGACTTGAACCAAAATCAAGAGTCTGAGCCTTAACTGACTGTGCCAGCCAGACGCCCCCAGTGTGTGTTCTCATTTTGATGCAGCTGTGACCATACAGATTTTAAAGTTGTGATTATTCATTAAAGAATAATCATCTCCAAAACGTAGTCATCACTGACAATGGTTACATTACAAAGCAGCATAAAAGGGAAATAGTAAAATTATTAAGCAAATCAATCCAGGTAAACATGTCAACATGCTCAGAACATCAAAATGCCAGATAGAAATATCGTACCCCAGGGACAGAAACTCTAGCTGTTCCAAGGAGGTCTTCAGAAAGCTGAACAGAGGGCGCTTGTGTGGCTCCGTCGTTAAGCGTCTGCCTTTGGCTCAGGTCATGATCCCAGGGTCCTGGGATGGAACCCACATCAAGCTCCTTGCTCAGTAGGGAGCTTGCTTCTCCTTCTCTCACTCCCTCTGCTTGTGTTCCCTCTCTTGCTATATCTCTCTTACTGTCAAATAAATAAATTTAAAAAAAGAAGAGGAAAGAAAGCTGGACAGAAAAGCGCTGACCAGGTAGGGGGCTGGCAAAGATGAGCCAGTCCATGGCCAGAGAGAAATGTTTCAGTTAGGGTAAAGGCTAATCTGCTAAAAGGGGGGCGGGGGCCTCTCAAATACAATAGATGAAAAAAGGAGAAGGTGATTTCTGTCCCATATGTCAGTCCCGAAGTGAGCTGTTTTTGTTGGCGGGTGGCTTGCTTCTCCTGGTCATTCTGGGATGCATGTCCCTCCATACCATTACACCCTCCCCCTCTCCCCCTGCGACATTATTAATGTCCTTTAAGGCATAAGGTGGAAATCAGGCTTGTCCATGGGGAAAGACAGAAACTCTAAGTCAGTTGGCTTGTGTTTTGGGTTATCCATGATCCGAAAGTTGTATAAGTCACATCCACTCCCATCCCATTGGCCCAGACTTAGTCACAGAACCACACCCGCTGCCAGGGAACCCTGGAAGTGAGGGCACTAGCAAGGTGATCCTATGGCCAAGTTACAATTTGTTACCATGGAAGCAGGGGACAGATGTTGCTGGGTAGTTACCTGTCTTTGCTACAAATGTTTGCTCCAACTCTAAAAAATTAAACTTTAGGAAAGAATCAGTTCCATCAACTCTAAGATGTCATTGAAGGATGCAGCTTTAGTTTATACAGCACTGAGAGAGAGAGAGAGAGTGAGAGAGAGAGAGAAACTTTCTACCTTTTTATAATTATAAGATACCATTGACTGTAACATGCATCCAGAATTCAGAAACATGAAAATGTGAAAAAAAATGGACACCTGAGAATAGATGAGATCTAGTTCCTTTTTAGCTTTTTGGTTACATATTCTCAACAAGAAAAGACTTTCTAGAGGGGCCATCTGTCCTTCCAATGCTGGAAGGAGAGATGCAGCTCCATGGTTAGGCCAGGGTTTTATGGGTACTCTTTATCTGATTAAAGAGGCTTTTCCTTCTACTCCCAGTTTGCTGAGAGTTGTTAGCATGAATGAATGTTGAATTTTCTCCAAAAGTTTTTCTGCTTTTATTGAGATAATTATAAGAATTTTTCTCTTTAGTGAATTACACTGGTTGATCTTTCTAATTGAACCAGCCTTGTGTTGCTGAGATAAACCTCACTCCATTGTGATGTATTATCCCTTTTACATATTTCTGGGTTCAATTTCCTAACATTCTGTTGAGGATTGTTTATGTCCATGGGGGATATTGATCTGTGGTTTTTGTTTCTTGCAGTGTCTGTGTCTGGTTTTAGCATTAGAGTAACTCTGGCCTCATAGAGGAGTCAGGAAACGTGTCCTCCTCTTCTCTTTTCCAAAAGAGATTATGAACTGGTGTTATATCTTCATGAAATATTTGGTAGGATTTCCCACTCAAACCAAATCATCTGTGCCTAGAGTTCTCTTTTTGTTGCAAGGTTTAAAACTATGAATTTACCCTGTTTGATAAAGTACTGTTCAGACAATCTATTTCTTCTAGAGTAAGTTTTGGTAGTTATGTGTTTCAAGGAAATGGTCCATTTCATCCAAGTTGTTGAAATTATGGGCACAGAAGTGTCCATAATATTTCCTTATTGTCTCTTTAATGTCTGTGAGGTCTGTAGTAATGTCATCTCTTTCATTCCTGAATTAACAGTACTTTATTTTTTATAGGTTATTAAACATTTTTTTAAAACTTAAATTCAATTAATTAACACATAGTGTATTATCAGTTTCAGAGGTAGAGGTCAGTGATTCATCAGTCCTATATAACACTCAGGGCTCAATACATCATGTGCCCTCCTTAATGCCCATTACCCAGTTACCCATCCTTCCAGCCCCCTCACCTCCAGCAAGCCTCAGTTTGTTTCCTACCATTAAGAGTCTCTATGGTTTGTCTCTCTCTCTGATTTTGTTCTGTCTTATTTTTCCTTCCCTTCCCCTATGATCCTTGTTTTGAATGAACAGTACTTTAAAAAGTTCAGATTCAAAATATTTTGCACCTGTGTCATCTCCTTGGTACTATGCTAGACAGGCACAGACACATGGAAGAGTGGCTTCCGGTAGTGTTTCCAGAGTAACTGAGTGTGCTGGGACCCATCACTCGGCTCTCAGCACCAACCCTCTGTTTCTGTAATCTGCTGCAGATGCTGAGGCTGATGTTCTGCAAACCATGTTCCTCAAGCACACTTGCTAGCCAGGGGAAGGCACTAGAGAGAGACGGGGAGCTGGGCTTCCAGTTCCTATTAGCATAGCTCCAACACCTGATGAGAGTTCTGGATCCAGCTTTCGGGTTCTTTTGACAGTGGAAGCCTGCTGAGTCCCCTCAGGGGCACAGCACCAGTCAGGCATGTCTGTCCCCCTCCCACCCTATCATCTGAGCATTAGCAGCCTCCTTCATAGAGCAGGCCAGCGGCTGGGCTGTGCCAGGCCCCTTCCTCTGAGCTCTGAGACCTGGGTAACCTTACCTCCCGCTCCCTGCAGCTCTGGGAGGGGTAGCTGCTTCCTCTAGTTATTAGTACTTGCGCTGGTCAGAATCTCCTAGTTTCTCATTTATCCTTCAAATTATTTGTGTAACCAGCAGGTTATACTGTGTTTGATACATGAACTTGGCCAATCTCAGTTTAAGAGGTCAATTCTCTCCAAGTTCATCTCTAAATTCAACAATCTCAATCAAAATATCAATAAACTTTTTTTTCTACAAGCAGATTCTAAAATTTATATGGAAAGACAAAGGAATTAGAAGAGCCAGAATTGTTTTTTGGAAAAGAATGCATTGGGAGGACTGTTGTTATGTGATTTTGAGAATCATGATAAAGGAGCAGAAACTGAAATAATGTGGTATTAGTGGGATGATAGCCACAAAGATCAGTGGGACAGAACTGAGAGTCCAGAAATACCAATGCAGCTGACTGATTTTTTTTTTAAAAGATTTTATTTATTTGGCAGAAAGAAACATAGCTAGGGAGGGAATAAGCAGGGGGAGTGAGAGAGGGAGAAGCAGGCTCCCCGCTGAGCAGGGAGCCCGATGCAGGGCTTGATCCCAGGACACCAGGATCATGACCTGAGCCAAAGGCAGGCACTTAATGACTAAGCCACCCAGGTGCCCCCAGCCAACTGATTTTTGATAGAAGTCTGAAGGCAATTCGATGGAGAGAGGACAATCTTTTCAATAAATGGTTTTGGGACAATTGGATACTCCTATACCAATAGATAGATAGATAGATAGATAGATAGATAGATAGATAGATAGATATTTTTTAAAAGACCTTGACCATAACTCATACCTTATACAAAATTAACTAAAAATATAGTATAGACCAAAACATAAAATGTAAAACTATAAAATTTCTAGGGGAAAACAGAAAAAAAAGTCTTTGTAAGCTTAGATTAGGCAAAGAGTACTAATTAAAAAAATGATAGGGCGCCTGGATGGCTCAGTGGGTTAAAGCCTCTGCCTTCAGCTCAGGTCATGATCTCAGGGTCCTGGGATTAAGCCCCACATTGGGCTCTCTGCTCGGTGGGGAGCCTGTTTCCTCCTCTCTCTGCCTGCCTCTCTGCCTACTTGTGATCTCTTTCTCTGTCAAATAAATAAATAAAATCTTTTTAAAAATGATAAACGGGATTTTGTTAAGATTAAAAACATTGACTCTCCAAACGACACTGTTAAAGGAATGAAAAGACAGGCCACAGACTCAAATACCATCTTTGACAGAGGATCTGTATCCAGAATGTACAAAGAACTCTCAAAAACCAACAATAAGAAAAGAATAATTTTAAAAAATTCAGATTCAAACAGACTCTTCACCAACAAAGATATATGGGTGGCCGATAAGCTCATGAAAACATACCCAACATCCTAGTCATTAAGGAAATGCAAATGAAATTCACAATGAGGTACTGCTCTGTGCCCAGAATAAAAGCTACGACAATACGGGTGCGGAAGGGTCACAGGAAAACTGACCTGGCGTGTATGGCTACTGGGAACGCAAACTGGTACCATGCCCTTTGGCAGATAGTATGACACTTTCTTATAAAGGTAGAAAAGTTAAGAAGTTCTTACCATGCAGCTCTATAATCCACTCCTAGATACTTATCCGGTGAAATAAAAATTTACATTTTCAATAAGTCGGTCTGAGAATGTCTACAGCACGTGTCTTCACACTCACCCTAAACTAGAAACAGCCGGATGCCTCTCACAAAAGATAACAAAACACCTAAATGTATTACAAAAGAAAAACTTAGCCCGCAAGAGAGAATACAGAACTAGACCAGGTTTCTTTGGAATTCCGTGTTTTGACTGAATGCCCAGGTTAAGACAGAGCACTGCATACCATCACTGTACTGTAGTTAGTAATCTGTTTTTCAGCAGGATAGAGCTAGAGATTCTGAAACTAAGTATGTGTACACGAGCAGATAAGTGATTATGATGTAGATAATGAGCCAGATGTCTCAGTGCTGGAGAAAAAAGCTACAGTTAAAGAAAGGGGAAAGGCTAGAATGACCCTTGCTACATTGGATTGGAATTGGAGGTGTCAGAATAAAATCTTGGTTTTAAAGTATATATACAGGCATCTGAGTGACTCAGTCGGTTAAACATCTGCCTTTATCATCGCGGAGTTCCAGGATCGAGCCCTGCATCAGGCTCCCTGCTCAGTGAGGAGTCTGCTTCTCCCTCCTACCCTCACCTATCCGTGTGTGTTCTTTCTTTTTAATAAATAAGTATGTATACAGATAGCTGCAGAGCCCATAGAGCTCTTAGTGCAGGGGCTGGCAGGTTGTGGAGTGTCTAACACTCAGTAGATAGTAGCTACATACATGTATGGACGCACACATGTTACCTATATGCATTCATATATAAAACATACATACACACATGCATATAACACAGGCATATCGACATTTGTGTATATAGATGTAGTGGCTGCTTGAGTAAAGGATTCTTTCTGTTTATGTTACTGGTCAACAAGCTGGTGATGCTTTTCTCCAGTCTCTCTAGGTTGGTCCATTTGTGGCTTTTCACTAGGGTGGCTATAATTTACTATTCAAAGCAGGACACATTTGCCTGGGACCAGTGCTGAACTGTTGAGACCACCAGTATAATAGTCATAAACTAACTTTCCTGGGCCAATCAGACATGGGGTCACTCTTCTAGAAACAGCTAGCACAACAGATTTCCTGGCAGAATCCCTCAAGGGCTTTATGGATCTACATATGAATACTGGGGCAGGGGGAGAGTGGAGGGCAGGAGAAGACACTCATCTTCCCAGTTACCTAAGGCAGAATATTACCCTTTCCTTTGGAGTTCCTTTGTCTTAGTTTTGCTGGGAGTCACCATCTGAGAGGATTGGGAGGTATGTGCACAAGCCTCTGAGGGTGAGCTGTAAATTGACTCTAGTGTCAGTGTAGTTGAGGAAACACAGAAGAGTACGAATCAGGGGCCATTGTGATTTACATACCAGTAGTATTGTGCAGTATACCACCTGTGCAACTGTATGTGGTCACCCTGTGTGACTATTTGGGAGAAGGAAGGGTTGGAACATGAAACCAGGATTGTTTCTGGGGTACTTTGGGCCATTCTTTGTCACCTGACACTCTTAATCAGGTTTAATCTGGTGAAAGTGAACCCCGCCCCCAGCTGGCATACATCAGTGGAACTAGGGTGTAAGCCTCAAGAGTGGCAGTGGGTGGAAATACAGCCACAAGGAGCAATAATAGAAGGAAGCTGCAGGAATTTTCAGTTGGAGACCACATAGGATTTTTTCTTTGCACCTGCTGATTCCATGCCTGGGTGAAATAACGCCCCAGTTTATGGACAGGGCCGTCTGCAAGGCTGGTGGCCAGGAAGCCAAGGAGGTCAAATCAGATCTCCACCGAGAGGCTTCCAGAGAGCAGGACATTCCCCTGAGACATGCACAAGGAGTCTGAGGCTGAGGGCAGGCCAGTGGGACAGTAGTTCATGGCACCTGGACTGGGAAAAGGACAGACAGCTCAGGGTTTCCTAAGTCACTCTCAACTGGGTAAACGAGGCCACGTGCTCTTGCTAGTTCTGAATGAAAGTGGGGCTGGTCGTTCCTTTCCTAGTCTTCTTTTCATTTCCTCTTCTCTGGGAACTCCAGTTTTAAAAATCTCTGTGTCACTTGCCCCTTAACCCTACAGATCGCACTGGGGAAGGCCGTGGGGCCTCCCAGCAAGGCCAGCCTTCTGCATGAGAAGGCATGGTGCTGACCTCCAGCCTCACCGTTCACTACGGCGTGACTTCGGGCAGGAACTATCTTCTCCATCAAGCGGGGGTAATGGTGGCGTCCTGGTGCTGCCAGCGAGGACAGCCGAGCGAGCTTCACTAGAGACCACGGTTAGTGCCTGAGCATGGTAAGAACGCCACTCATCTCAGAAAGGGGCAGGATCATCTTACTACTTTGGGGTCCCCCTTGTTTAGAATATGCACAGATTCAAAACCAGTATGAATTCAAGAGTCAGATGGGAGATAGTGGCAGAAAATAGATCAGAAAATCTGACCTATCAGAGGTCAAAACGATTTCAAGAACTTTAGAAGTGTTTGGCCAGCTAATGAGCAAACTCATCTCTTGTTCATGAAAGCAGATCCTCTGAGGACCTGGACAAATGCTTATGATTTTGGTGGTTTTGGGAAGCAGGACAATTGCTTTTACCGTTATGTGGGGCGCCCGGGTGGCTCAGTCATTAAACGTCTGCCTTCGGCTCTGGTCATGATCCTGGAGTTCCAGGATCAAGCCCTGCATCAGGCTTCCTGCTCAGTGGGAAGCCTGCTTCTCCCTCTCTCACTCCCCTTGCTTCTGTTCCCTCTCTAGCTGTGTTTCTCTCCGTCAAATAAATAAAATCTTAAAAAAAAAATACCATTATGTAATTTATGTCATTTAGACATCGATCTCTTTACTGTGTGCTCAGTGTTCCCCAAACCCTCACCTTCCTCCCACTTTCCCTCCCAAGCTGCTCAGACAGCATTCCTTGCCCCCCACGGCTGTGCTTCTTCCCTGGCTATGGGCTCCAAAGATCCAGGCCTTTTCTCCTCTCTGTGCTTCCAAGCTGCCCTTCCTCAGAGAGGAGTTGTCGGTTGAGGAAACAAAGCAGAGTTCATAAACAGTCTGCGAAACAGAGGAAACATAGCACATCTAAGAAGATGGCATTTCAAATCACTGGAGAGAAGGGGATTCTTTAATAACTGATGCTGGGAAAACCAGTTAGTCATTTGGGTCGGTACTTTTTAATCTATATTCCAGATGGTACAATTACTTGCAAGTAAATGTTGAAACCGTAAAAGTGCCAGTAGAGGGCATGAATGACTTTTGAAGATTTTTATTTTATTTGAGAGAGAGAGAGAGAGAGAGAGAGAGAGCGAGCACAAGCAGGAGGGAGCAGCAAACAGAGGGAGAGGGAGAAGCAGGCTCCCTGGTGTGGACAAGGGAGCCCGATGTGGGGCTCAATCCCAGGACCCTGGAATCGGGACCTGAGCCAAAGGCAGACCCTTAACTGACTGAGCCACCCAGGCGCCTGAAGAGCATGGATGACTTTTAAAATGAACCATGAAGTAGAGGTCTTTCTAACTTTGGGGGAAAAAAACCCAGAAATCATAAAATGAAATGTTGATACATTTGACCTTGTAAGAAATTCACTTTAAACTTGACTAGTTCAAAAATTAAACAATTTGTATGGGGAAAAAAGGCACAAGGCAAATGACATCATGAGGGAAAACATTTGTAGCCTGTATGATAGATAAAGACAGGTTTCCTTTGTTTCACCCATTAATAAGGTATAGGATAGTACATAGAAAAGAAATAAAAATGACAGATAAACTTAAGGCTGATTTTAAAACAGCAAATCAACTCCACACTGCAATATCATGTTGGACTTATCAGGTGGGCAACATTTAAAAGCTACATTAAAACCTCGCATCACTGAGTGTAGGGAAATGGGTTCTCAGTAACACAGACTAATGTATCAAGCAGTCATCTTTTTGGAAGACAAATTGACATCATCAGGATTGCAAATGTATGTATCCTCTCTTCTAGCAGTTCTACTCCAAGAATTTATTTCCTAGAACTTTATTTTTTGCCTAAGCTGGCAAAAATATACATGCTAGAATCTTCCTTGCAACATTATTTTGTTATAGTAAACAACCTATATGATCATCAGCAGGGGCTGATTAAGTACTGTAGACATCCTACAATTGGGATGCTTTGAATCTATTTAAGAGATGGGATAGATCTCTATGTGCTGACTTAGGAGGGTTCTCAAGATATATTAGGAAAATGAAAGAGCAAGGAGTAGGATAATAAATATAGGTGGTGAGATCTTAGCTACATTAAGGAGAAAGGACTATCAGCTTTTATATGTGTAGATAATTTCTAGAAAGACTCAGTAGAAAATTACAGGCGATTGCATCTAGGGAGTGGAGATGATTTTAATATATGTCCAGAAGTACACTCCTCCCCTCAAAGGGTAAAGCCTAATTCCTCTGTGGCTGGGCTTAGTGACTTGTATCTAATGAGAATGGCAAAAATAAGAACTTGACTTCTGAAACCCAACCCGAAAATAATTGTGGCTTCCTTCTCTCTCTTTTAGATCAGGCACTCTGGGGAAAAACAGATGCCTCTTAAAAATTATTATTTGAACGTTTTTTAGAATTCCATTTTAACTTCCATGTTAGCAGTTTTGCTATATATCATTGTATTCCGTCAGGCCTCTCTAACAATCACAATAGACAGTCTTAACTTTCTCAGTCTAATTAAATATTGTCCTCTTTCACATAAATATAGAATCCTTATAACTGTATAGGTCCTCTGATTACCCCCTAGTAGACTCTACACCTGACATAGAATATTCCCTTTATATGACATCTGACATGTACCTATCTTATAAATACGAGACAGTGTTATAATTTTCATTTGGAATATTCCTATATGCTTGAAAGAAATTAAGATGGAAAAACCAGTCTTTTACATTTACCAGAGAGTCATCATTTTGGATGCCAGTCATTCCTTCCCAAAGATTCATATCTTCACTTGGTTTCATTTCTCTTCAGCCTGAAGAGTTTCCTTTAGCATTTCTGTAGTGCAGGTCTGCTGGTGACAAATTCTTTTACTTTTATTTTATCTGAAAAATCTTTATTTTTCCTTCATACTTGATAAATATTTTTTTCCTGGATATAGCATTCTGGGCCAGATTTTTTTCTTTCTTTCCTTCAACCTCCAAGATATTGACCCATTGTCTTCTGGCCTCCATTATTTCTGAAACCAGTTTTTTGAATCACTGTTGCTTTCTTTGTAACATGTTGCTCTTCTCTGTGGCCTTACAAGATAGTCTCTCTACTACTGGTTTTCAGAAGTTTGACTCTAATGTGCCCAGGCATGGTTTTCTTTAATTTAAACTGCCTGAGGCTTGCTGAGCTTCTCAAGTGTGCACATTTATTTATTTCCCCAAGTTGGGGGGGTTTTTGGTCATTGTCTTCAAATATTTTTTTTCTATCCCAGTCATCTCTCTTTTCCTTCTAGGACTCCGATTGCATGTATGTTAGACCTTTCAATATTATCCTACGGGCTCTATTGTTTTTTCTCTGTATTCTTCAGGTTGTATGTTTTATGTTGATCTCTCTTTAGATTCTCTGACTTTCCCCTCTGTTTTCTCCATTCTGTTAAGCCCATCCAAGTAATTTTTTTAAAATTTAGATAGTGCATTTTCCAGTTATAGATTTCCATTTGGTTCTTTTTTATGGTAGCTTTTATTTATCTGTTAGCACTATCTTTTCATCATTATCTCATCATGTTCCTTTCCATCATTTAGCATAATTAAAACTGTTGCTCTAAAATAATTTTCTGCCCATTTGAACATCTGCATTGTCTTGAGCTTGGTTTTTGTTGAATGTCTTTCATCTTTGGCATGGGTCACATTTTCTTCTTATGTCAAGAGGTTTTTGGATTGTATTCAACAGATAGCATGATTGTTATGTTTTTAGAGACTGAATCTGCTGTACTCCTTCAAAAAGATTTGAATTTGTGCTTTAGCGAATACTTAACTTGGTTAGGCTCAAACTGCAAATTCTGTTTTTAGGTGACACCTCACATCTCACCCTCAGTTGGGCTGCCTGAGGTCTGTCCTACGTACAGGCAACTAGGGGTCAGGCAGAAATTTCAGCAGAGTCTACACATGAAATTTGAGACTTTTTCTCTCTGTCTTTCTCCTTCCCAGATTCCACCTTACTTTCCAGACCAAATTCTGGTCGCCCCTGGTTCTGGTTCTTCAGGCCAAAAAGGCTGTGGGGTGTCCCCCCCCCCCCATCAGTCTTAGTTAGCCCTCAGGACACTGACCATAGCTTGCCCTCAGGCTGAGAGTCATAAAAACAGGGTACTCACCTCACCTCGTACTGTTTCGTTCTTCCAAGTATCAACTTTCCTCTAGAATCTGTAGCTCTTGTATACTCTCCAGGACCTTCAGCCTTCAGGGCGGTGTTTTTGGTTTTTGCTAGTTGTTATCTTCAGGAAGGTTGGTAGAGTACAAGCTTACTCATCCATACCAGAGGTGGAACTCAGTCCAGAATCTGAACTCTTCACCACCGAGATACACTGACTGCTGCTTAATAAAATGCTGATCTGGCCTCCTCGAAGCTAGAAAGGGTCCGTGACCCGAGAAGTGTCTGAAACAGTGAGGGTTTAGACACTGTGTAAGACTGGTGATCGTTTTTGAAGGATAAGTTTCGTCAATGCTTGCCCATTTTTTTTTTTTTTCTGAAGAGAAAGTAATGACCATGGATGCAAATAGGAGATCCTGGCTCATCTTGGGTTAAACCAGGCTTTGAGGGTGACTCACTATGACCTCGGAGATGGGGGGAAATGGCCAAGTGGGTGGGTCTTCTGCTAATGGTTGGCTCTGACTTGACTGGACTTAGAACAAATTGATTCTGGTTTGGGAAAGGTACGAACCTGATTTTCCAGGTCATTAAGAGGCATCTTCTGTTCCCTTTTATTTACCGTCAAGAAGGCATGAGATCCTAGGATGTGATTAGAAACAAGCAAATAAATGCAATTTGTATGAAGTCATTCAGTCACGCAGAGCCCTGCTGGGGGTGGAAGGTGAGGGAGGAGCTAGGACCATGGGGACAAGTCAGAGGCTGTAGGCACGACTGGGACCTGTAGAGTTTCCTCCTTTCCGTGTGAGTGCTGACCTGTGGGGGTTGGATGTTTGGGATAGTTAGGAAGAACCCGAGTCTCACAGATTGGTGCCAACATTTGTCATAGCTTTGGTCTTCTCTGACTGAGGAGCTTTGGGGCTATTGGAAGGGCTCCATAATTTGCTTTTTCTCCTCTATAAAATTATGGCCACAGATGAGATGTGTTCAAAGGACCCTTCTGTTGCCATGAGTCTCCAGAGAGAGGCCTCTCTACTTTATCAGCCCTCATGAGAGGGAAGATTATGGGAATGGGAGCCAAACAGGAGTGGCTGGGGAGGAGACAGTGGACCCTGGAGGGTGGCATGCCAGAGGCCAAAGGTGTCATCACCGTCCCCCATCCTAGAGCTGAGCAGGGGAGTGGGCTGGACCCAGAGAACCCCACAGTGTGGTGAGAAAGTGCAGCTCTCTCTGCAGCGGGCACTGCCCTCACCTCTCAGGAAAGCTTAGAAGGGCAACGGGAACCAAATCCTCCCCTGGGGTTGGACATGAGAAACCACCACTGGGCCTCCTCTTACTGGGCAGAGCCCTCACTTCAGACCTTGGGAAGGAAACATGCAGTTCTCTCACTGGCTCGTCCTTCCTGGGGGGTGGGACTCTAGCTGGCTTAAAATAGTGCGAGAAGGGGAGGAGGAGGGATTGAAGGAGTGGATAAAATGGAAGGGAATGGTGGAGGGGGTGTAGGGCCACTGTCACCAGTTCTATGTTGTTGAATCTACTCAGCTCAGTGACCCCTTACCCCTTCCCCCTCCCCCAATTTGGAAAGTTCTTGTGTTTGCATCTCTAGTTTATGAACTATCAAGTTCGTGCTCCCCAGCACCCTTCATCAAACTCAAAAAAGTAGGAGGGTGATGCTTTGGAAATTTTTCTGATTTCCCCACAATTTCCCCTCATTCCAAAGAGCGGTCAGCACTGGCCCTTCCCAGAGGTTTTCCCTAATCAGAGCAGGGGGTTCAGGTGGTGGCTCTGAAGATTTTTAGTTTCAGCTTGCAACCCACCTGTCCACTGTCCCAGATCTCCCTGCTCTGGGATGTCAGAGGTCTTGGCTCCAGAGCCATTGGGAAGAAGGGACATACCTTTCCTCCCCATGGAAAGTGCAGTGGAGGAGGGGGAAGCTCCAGGATCAGAGGGGGACTTGCTTGCACGTTTGGCAAGAGATGGGACCTCCAATGACCACCGTGCACCTGTTGCTCCACAAAATATTTCACCATCTTCTGTTTTTATTTTTACTTTTTAGATTCCTTCCCCAGCCATCATGGTGCTGCGTGCCTCTTGTAGACATTTTGAATAGTACAGAAAATGATGAAGAGATTGGAGGAAGTCATCTCCTGGTGACATTGGCATATTCCTTTCCAGTCCCCCTCCTTTTGCACCTGTTCTTTATATATGAGATCAAAGAGCATATCCTCCATTCTCCAGTCCTTTTAGAACTTAATCCTGTACCAGTAAGATTGTCCTATGACGTGAAAATTCTGTAAGCACCCATTTTAAATGTTTGCATGATGTCCTGTCAAAAGCATAGGGGGCTCCTGGTGGCTCAGTCTTTAAGCCTCTGCCTTCGGCTTGGGGTCATGATTGCAGGGTCCTGGGACCGGGCCCCACATTGGGCTCCTTGCTCAGCGGGAAGCCTGCTTCTCCCTCTCTCGCTCCCCCTGCTTGAGTTCCCTCTCTTGCTCACCGTCTGTCAATTAAATAAATAAAAATCTTTTTTAAAAAGTATAGCCAATTTTATTTAACAGTGGGCCTATTTTCTTTGGATATACAAGGTGTTTCCACTTTTAAGTTATTATAAATGAATCTGAAAAGAACATGTTGGTGCGCAAGCCTTTAAGATAGATTCTAGGAGTGGGATGACCGGAAGGACTGGTTTCCCTTAATCCTAGCCAGGCTGAGCCTTTCCCAGCCTCCAGTCCCTGGGCCCCATTATGAGCGTCAGACCTATTCTTAAGTCAGTTACTGAACTCCACCCCCCTGACTTTCTCAAAGTCTGTATCAGTGCACGTTCCTACCACACGGGATGGGCAACCAGGTTATTCGGAAAGATCACTTGCAAGCTAGAAAAACCTTTGTCTTCCTTTGGTTGCAAGGAAAGTTATGCACCCTGATCCCTAGGATGGCTAGTCCCCTGAACCTGTCCCCCAAATAATGACAATATTAACTGTCTCTAGAGAACCAACAATTCCTTGGTGAAGGCAAGCTTTGTTCTGAGTGTTCTGTATATATAATCTAATCCTCACAGCAACCTTGAAAGATAGTGACATTCCCATTTTATAGATGAAGAAACAGGGGCTCAGGGAAGAGAAGGAATCCTTCCAGGGGCACACGAGTGAGAGACAGAGGTATGGACCCAGATTGCCTGGGCCCTGATATCCTGCTGCCATGGGCGGTCGAGGAAGTAGGGCAGAGTACTGTGACCCTTCCGAAAGGTTCGGGAGTCGGGGGTGACTGTGAGGGGAGTTGCTCTGAGTTTGGTTTTGGCTGTGGTTTCGGCCTCACCACTTGGGTCATCTGCCATCGAACCTGAGGCTGACCGGTGCCCGAGGCTGTCTGCTTAAGGCTGTGTCCTTGGAAGGACAGATCTTATAATTCATTTTTATTTTCCAGCTTTGAGATGTAATCGACATTGACATATTGTCTAAGTTTAAGGTTTACAAGGTAGTGATGTGATAGATGTACGTATTGCAAAATGATGATCACAGTAAGATTAGGGTTTTTTTGTTTAAAGGTTTTGTTTTTTTTATTTGAGAAAGCAAGAGAGCAAGCAGTATGGAGGGGCGGAGGAAGAGAGAGGGAGAAACAGACTCCCTGCTGAGCTGGAAGCCAACAGAAGGCTTGATCTCAGGACCTTGGGATCAGGACTTGAGCTGAAGGCAGACGCTTAACTGACTGAGCCATCCAGGTGCCCTGCCATAAGGTTAGTTAGCACATCCATCACTATACATAGTTACACTTTTTTTTTTTTGGTGTTGAGAAATTTTCAGATCTACTCTCCTAGCAACTTTCAGCTACACAGTATCATATTTTGTTAATGCTAGTCACCATGCTGTACATTCTATCCTCATCTTCTAATTGCAAGCTTGGGCCCTTTGACCTCCCTCAGCCCTTGGCACCCCACCACTGGCAAGGATCGATCTTTTTAACATTTCGGAGTTCGGTTTTTTTAGATTCCACATGTAAGTGAGATTTCACAGGGTTTGTCGTTCTTTGACTCATTTCACTTAGTGTAGTGCCCTCAGGTTTTATCCATGTTGTTGCAAAAAGCAGGACTTCCTTTTTTATGACTGAACAACATTCTGTTATATCCATATCTATATATCACATTTTCTATTATACATAAATCACATTTTCTTTATCCATCTCTCCCGATGGACACTTAGGTTGTTGCCATGTGCTGGGCTATTGGGAACAGATTTATTTATTTAATTTATTTATTTGAGAGAGAGCGTGGAGGGAGGGAGAGAGGGAGACGATCTCAGACAGACTCTGTGCTGAGCGGAGAGCCCGACATGGGGATCACTCTCACAACCTTGAGATCATGACCTGAGCCAAAATCAAGAGTGGGGTGTTTGACTGATTGAGCCCCCCAGGCGCTCCCGGGCTATTGGGAATAACACTGCAATGAACATGGTGGGTAGGTATCTCTTCGAGATAGAGATTCTTTTTCTTTCAGATACCTGGAAGTGGAACTGCTGGATCATATGGTAGTTCTGTTTTTAGTTTTTTGAGAAAACTCCATCCGTTTTTTTTTTTATAGGATCTACATTCTATAAAATTCTATATTCCCACAGTGTACAGGGATTCCCTTTTGTCCGAATCCTCGCCAAGTCTGGGTTTTGGTTGTCTTTTGGACAATAGCCACTCAAATAGGTGTGGAGCGGTAGCTCATAGTGGTTTTTGATTAACCACATCTTGTCATAATTTTAATGCAGGTGGATGGAGACTTTCCAGAATGCTGCTTCCGTCCCATTTCTAAGGTCCAGGCTGCAGGGACCAGGGACCGTATTTCCTTGAGGAGAGGTGGGACAGCTGCTCTCCTGCCTTGGAAAAACAAACACTTAATTTAATATCCTTGGACATGTATACTCCTGCAAACACAAATTTAATAGCTGAAAAATATGAATATTTATACGCTCCTCTGTGCACAGTTTTGTTTTGTTTTGTTTTGTTTTTAGTTTACTCTTCCCTCTCCCTTCCCTTGGTTTCTCCTTCTACCTTGTGTCCTGCCCTAGTCAGGTAGGCCAAGGTCACAACCACTGTCCCTCCTGCCATCATTCTTGTCATCAAATACCCACACACGTGTGCATGTACAGAAACGAGTGCATATCCCATATGTACATGTGAATACAAATATTTACACGGATAGCAATATTTGGTGGTTCATTTGTTAAAATGAATCAAGTTAGGATCTCCTGACTGTACTTACTTTTTTTTATCCAACCATGCTTCCCTGAGACCTCTTTAAGCCACCTGCGATATGTTTAATTTATTCTGTTAAATAGCAGCATAATATTCATGATGTGGTTCTATGCAAATTCACTTAGCTATTCTCCTATTAAAGGTAATTCCATTTGTTTCCATTTTTTCTGCTCACTATAAGCCCTGCTGCCACAAGTGCTCTCACACATATGTACTAGAGATTTTATTTCTATAGGGTGGATTTCCAGTGGAAGGATTGCGAAGTCAAAAGTCATATGGGTTTGGAATTTTAGTGATACCATTAGATGGCTGTCTAAAATGATTGCAATATATATATGTATATACATATACATATATATAAAGATTTTATTTATTTATTTGACAGAGAGAGAGATCACAAATAGGCCGAGAGGCAGGCAGAGAAAGAGGGGGAAGCAGGCTCCCTGCTGAGCAGAGAGCCTGATGTGGGACTTGATCCCACGACCCTGAGATCATTACCTGAGCCCAAGACAGAGGCTTAACCCTCTGAGCCACCCGGTGCCCAATTGTGGTATATTTTTTAAACTGTTTTATTTATTTATTTGTCAGATAGAGAGAGAGAGCACAAGCAGGGGAGTGGCAGGTAGAGGGAGAAAAAGACAGAGGGAGAAGCAGGCTTTTGCTGAGCGGGGAGTCTGATGTGGGACTTTATTCCAGAATCCTGGGATCATGACCTGAGCTGAAGGCAGATGCTTAACCAACTGAGACACCCAGGTGTCCCAAGCGATTGTGATATTTCATATTTCTACCAGCAATGTAGGATAGTTTCTCTCCATCCATACCAGCAACAGGAGTTACAGCTTTTCTTTTCTTTTCTTTTTTCTTTTCTTTTCTTTTCTTTTTTCTTTTCTTTTCTTTTCTTTTCTTTTCTTTTCTTTTCTTCTCTTTCTCTCTCTCTCTCCCTCTCTCTCTCTCTCTCTCTCTCTCTCTCTCTCTCTTTCTTTCCCCTTTGGAAGAGCATAAAGTGACACTTTGTTGCTATATAGCATTTATTTCCATGCCTGCTAGTGAATTTGAGCATCTTACCATGTATATTACCATTGGGAATCTGGATTTCTTTCTAGTTTGATTTGTCCATATTTCTTTGCCGTTATTGTCTTTTTCTTACCACATTTGCCAGTGCTGTTTGTGTGTTTTAAGTATTGACATTGTACCATCTGCATTACAAATATTTTTCCTTCAGGGATTGCTTTACTATTGTTTGTTTAGCAGGTATTGTACAATTCAAAGGACTTTTTTGTTTTCTTTGTAATTTTTCATGACCAAATATACCTATCTTTTCTTTTATAGCTTTTAGATTCTCAATCTTGATTAAGACGGTGTGTTCTGATCTTACCTTATATATATTGTGTTTTAGCTTGCTTGAGTTGCCATAACAAAATACCATAGACTGGGGGGCTTACACGACAGAGTGTTATTTCTCACAGTTCTAGATGTCAGGAAGTCCACGATCAAGGAGCTGGAAAATTTACTTTCTGGGTAGGGCTCTCCTCCTGGCTTGTAAACTTTATTTTCCACTTAATTTTTAATTACCCAATTAAAAAATAACAGTATTTGAAATGGAACTGCATGGATTTTATATATTGGATTCCAGAGAATCAGTGCTTTTATGAAATCAACTCTTAATTTGTTTTATGGTTCCCTGCATAGGTCTTGTGCCTTTCTCGTTAAACTTACTTGCTGCTCTTAAACCTGCTCTTCACGCGCTCGTTGATACACTACCGTGATCGCTTGTCTTCAAAGATGACTGCCACATCTGCCTCCAGTCCTGCACCCTCCAGCTACTCTTTCTAGAAAGAGATGGGATCGATTTCTCTTTCCGTAGACTCTGGGCTGGCCCTAGGACTTTGCTTTTACCCACAGAATGTGGTGGAAGTGACACATTGTGGCTTCCATCCCGGGACCTTAAGACATCTCTCAGCTTCTGCTTTTGCATTCTTGGAAGCCAGCTGCCATTTCAAGGGGTTTGGGCCGGGACGCCTGGGTTGCTCTGCTGGCTGAGCGACTGACTCTTGGTTTTGGCTCAGGTCCTGATCTCACGGGTGGTGAGATGGAGCCCTGCACTGGGCTCTGTGCTCAGTGCGGGAGCCTGCTTGAGATTCGCTCCCTCTCTCCCTTCCTCTCCTCTCCCTGTTTGTGCTCAATCTCTCTCCCTCTCTAAAATAAATAGAGAAATCTTAAAAAAAAATTAAGGGGCTTGGATTGGACAGCAGCATGTACAGAAGTGGTGTAGACATGGGGGGCCCTTCAGCACCCAGCCTTTCTGGCCATTCCAGCCGAGGTGCCAGGCATGCGAGTGAAGCCGTGTTAGGTGTCCCAGCCCCAGCTGCATTTCCAGCTCAGTGCAGCGCCATGAACGACTCCTGCCAACACCTCGACGAGAAGAAACCCCTGGCCGAGCCCAGCTGGAAACACAATCATGAGAAACAATAAGCCTTTCTTTTCAGCCACTAATTTTGGGACAGCTTGTTATGAAGCAATAAATAACAGAAACACATACAAAAGAACATCCAAAAGTATATCTCACACACACACACACACACACACACACACACACACACACACACACACCACACACACACACAGAGACCACAACCACCTAACCTAGTTCGGGAACAAAAACTACTAGTTTCCTGTTAATCATTCCCTCACTTTTTAAAAAAAGGTGTGTTTATTTATTTGGGCAGGGAGGGGCAGAGGGGGAGAGAGAGAGAGAGAGAAACTCAAGTAGACTCTCCATTAAGTGTGGAGCCTGCTGCAGGGCTGGATGAGGGGTTCAGATCTCAGAACCCTGAGATCATGAACTGAGCCAAAATCAAGAGTCCCACTGAGCTACCAGGTGCCCCCATTCCCTCACTTTTATGTAGGCATATGTATGCGCATCTTTGTGCATATCCTAAAACAATACTTGAATTTTGACTTTTGCATAAAAGACATCATACAGTATGTATGATTTGTCATTTTTAAAAAAGATTTTATTTATTCATTTGACAGAGAGAAACACAGTGAAAAAGGGAACTCAAGTAGGGGTAGTGGGAGAGGGAGAAGCAGGCTTCCCACCAAGCAGAGAGCACGAGGGGGGGTCCTCGATCCCAGAACCCCGGGGTCATGACCTGAGTGGAAGACAGGCCCTTAACGACTGAGCCATGCAGGCGCCCCGATTTGTCACTCTTCTGCTTAATATTTTGTTTTTAGGATTTATCCACCTTGATGAATTAGCAGTGGCACGTTCATTTTCCAGGCTGTACCATACTCTGTTCTCGATAACATTAGGGTTGTTCCTGTAGTTTTACTTATGCTGTGAATATTTATTTTAAATTATATTTCAAAAATATTTTTTATTTGGCTGGGATTGTTATCAAGGTAAAAAATGGACAAATCTGATTCATTTAAAAACATGTACAACCTTCAAGGAGAACTAGTCATACAAGACTTTATGTACGAACACAGCAGTCCGTTTCTGTCCAGCCAGCTCCATCATTCTCCCACTCCTCCGAGCTAACCACTTTCAACTTTAAGCTGATTATTTCATTCTTTCTGTCCACATGTCTGCATAACATGCTTATAATGCTACTTGATTTTTTTTTGAGGAGTTAGTTCTTTTCCTGTGAACCTTGTCACTTCAATGCATATACCTTCTCCCCATTCTCCCAGCCTGCCATGTCCTTATGTTGCAATCATTTCTAGAGGCGTAGTATGATGCTGTAAGTGCTTTCACAGTGGTTCACAACTTGAAATGCCACCGATAGGATAGCTATTCCTTCTTCTTGGGGGAAGACTGAGGAGGGGCTGGGAAAAGGGGCAGGAAGGTGCTCTCTCTTTTAAGTAATTGTATTTTTGAATTTGAATTTTTGCAGCTGAAATGCATTAATGAATGCACAAATGAAACAAATTAAGTACTTTGAATTTTTGCAACTGAAATGCAAGACTTTACACTTAATTTTCTCTTGTTTGTTTCGACCATCATTCTATTTGTGAAATGACTTTGAACACAGGATTGTCTTTCATCTTTATACCTCCCCAAGCCTAGCACAGTGGCTGACACGCCCTGGTACTATCCAATGACTTTTTCTGTGGTGGGAGCCCAGATTGCCTACTGCCCACTCTGCTAACCTGTCTTCCTTCCACAAGGTTCCCGAGAGACCTGCACTCACAAGGTTCTCTTGCTAATGAGAATCAGTGCACCCCAGCACTATCTGGGCCTGTGTCCAACACCAGCGATGCTTTCTCCCCGAGTGTGGCATTCTAGTGAAGAACTCTTGGATCATGGATCTCAAGCAACACACTACTCTATAATCAAATGAAACTAAAAGGTCTGTTGTGTCTGGAACTATTCTGTTAGCCAGAAGCAGGGCTGCCCTCCCAGGCAAGTTCTTTTTTAATTCTTCAATTGTAATGAATGGAAAGTTTGAGAACCCAGGAGTCTGACGTGGGTCAAGAAGTTTCATTTCCCTTTACTCCCTGTAAATTATAATGCCTGAGATTGTTGCCCAGTCCTTTTCCACCTCTGTAGGGGGAGCCAGCAATCCGATTGCTCTCACGTGTAAACAGAGCCACACTCCATGGTGAGGGAAGGGGCAATAGCCTGTCCAGGGCCTGAGCCAAGGCTAGCATTGTCCTTTGACTAAGTATTCCTGGGGGCACAGGTAAGCACGTTTTGAATTCTTTTATTGTGTCCCTCGGGGCAGAAATTAAGAGCCCAACATAACATCCACACAGAACCTTCTTTTACTTCTATTTGGAACACTGGTAGACAAGTTTTCTATCAATGTATTTGTACCAATAAAGCCAGAGTGGTTTCCAAACAAAAGGCACATTGAAGGGCAAGTCTGCAGGTGCCTCGCGCTCTCCTCCCTCACTGGACACGCAACGGATTTCTTGGAAGGGGCACAATGGCCTTGGCGGACCTTAATTAAGAACAATAGACAATGACAACCACTAATCCAACTTTGCTTTGCTGCAGAGGGAGAAGAGCTTCGCGTGGACGGGTCAGGGACTCAGGCTCTATGCTGGGGACTTCTCTGAGGGTCTTTTGAAATGTTACTTGTCTCCTTTAAGAAAACATATGACACCTTTTAGAATGTGCGCTAGTTTCTGTGATTTATCAAGGATTATTGCTGGTGAATCTAACGACACTTGGAACATTTATTTTAAAATAATAGGGTGCAAAATATTTGACCCTGGACAGAATCTCAAATGGAGTAAGTAGGAGTGTTCTGGTTCTTTCCTCTCAGCGAGTGTGGCTGTAGACTGTTGGTCCTGGGGATAGCCGTCCCCCTACCTGGCCACAGGCCTGGGCTCATAACTTGGGCCTGGTTGACTGTGGAAATCACAGTCTTGGCCACAGTGGTCGGTTTCAGCTGCTGGTGCCTGGCACTGGTCTGCAGACACGGGAAGAGAGAAAACCTTTCCTGAGGCTGGTGGGTTCAGGGAGGGGAGACCCGGCTGATGGCTGTCTCTGTAGAGTGAAGCTAAGAAGACAAGCAGAGATGACAGAGATCACGAGGGAGGACAGTGAGGGAAAGGACAAAGCAGTGAGTGAAGTAGTGAGACCCACAAGTCCTGGCTTCCCTGAAGCCTCCTTCCAGCCTTCCAGGCAGGAGACCTTTGTCCCATAGAAGTTCCCACTCCAGGATGGCCCTAGCCCTCCCCGCAAGTGGCACCAGCCACCCTCCTCCCCAGCCCCTCCTCCCTCCTCTTGATCAGCTCTGATGAATTCAGTCACCTGGATTCGAGAATCCTCATTAACAGACCATGTTAGGCTTGCATGTTTCCTATGTGTCTGCTTGGTCTTTTCCAGCTTGACAATGACCTTCTCTGGCAGAGCAGATGGGAGAGAAGGTATTGAGTCCTGCCTTCTTTGTGTTCTTGCTTTGACACTCCAGCCCCTTCTCCAGGTGCCAGCTTGCCCTTTCCTTGTTTTTCTGAGTTCTCTGAGCATAGCTTTACTCAATCATTTGGAATCCTTAGCTGTTTTCCTGAATCCTGTTCATTCCAGACTTTGGATATTTTTACACTCTCATAGAATTTCAGTCTATAGTTTTAAAGCTCCTCCTTCCATTTTTGGGTATATTACCATTAACTTTGAAACATGTATGGGTACATGTATATTTTCATATATAGAATTATAAAAGTAAGATGTGTTGATGATAAAGAACATGAAAATCTAGGGTGCCTGGGTGGCTCAGTGGGTTAAAGCCTCTGCCTTCGGCTCAGGTCATGATCTCAGGGTCCTGGGATCAAGGCCTGCATCGGGCTCTCTGTTCAGCAGGGAGCCTGCTTCCTCCTCTCTCTCCCTGCCTCTCTGCCTACTTGTGATCCCTCTCTCTGACAAATAAATAAATAAAATCTTAAAAAAAAGAAAGAACATGAAAATCCAGAAGTGGCCAAAGGAGAAAAATGATAAAATAATGTAAAATAGTAAAATAATATCATCCCTGCAACCAGAAAAAAAAATTAACATTTTGGACATGATCTTTTTGGGTTTTCCATACATATCTATGTATCCACACTATTTTAAAATCCAGCTTCAACAGGAGAGAAGAGATCACTGTCTCCCAAGGATTTTGTCCCTTTCGTGGCTTTGGGTGGTTCTTTCTTTTTGCTCTAATGTAAGTCTTGAGAACTTGCACCACTTCCTCTTGTCACTGCTTCTCTTTTCTAGCTTTAAATTATCAGAGAGGCCAGGCAATGCCTTATCAGGGGCTCTGATGGAGGCAGAGCTGGAGTCTGGGGCAGGCCCATCCCTGCACCTCATCCCTGGGGCCTGCTGCATCTGGGTTCCCAGTACATGTCAAGGGAGGAAATTCCAGGCCTTCCATTGGCTGTGGGTGCTCCTAGCACAAGTGCTCTTACGTCTGCTGGCCTTCCCTGAAATATGGTAACTTTCTGCACGGGAGCACATGCCCATGTGTGTGGGTCCTTCTCTGCTCTTTGCTGCTACTTAGGGGCTTTCTCCCCCATGATGACCATGGCCCTTGGTGGGGAGCATATCTGGATTTGAACACAGTTTTTGGCATGGATGCAGTCATATGACCCCCAACAAGCTACCTGGTGAGCCCTTTGGATTTGATATGCTCCTCTGAGGAACGGGGTAAGTTGATCTAGAAGAGGCAGAGCTGGGCTTCGGGAAGGGGGTGATAATGGTCAGTTATCTCAGAAATCCCAGGGAGGGGTCCCCCACACCCCAGCATAAACACTGCCCCAAATTCCACCCTCTCCTGCCCCCCAGAGCCTGAAATGAACTTTGTGGAGGTCAACCCTTTTCTCTTTTTCTTCTAGAACCAGAGATAGGAAGAGACTCGAAGGAGCTAGAGTGAAGGGTCAGTGACTGATAGCAGATATTGTGGAAGTGTTTTGATACAGAGTAAAGGAGAGAGGGGGTGAGGGAGAGAGAGAGAGAGCCATGGGCCTGAAAAAGGAGGGCCCTGGGGACTCCTGGTTGGGTCACTTGGTTAAGCCATTGCCTTCAGCTCAGGTCGTGATGATCTTGGAGTCCTGGGATCGAGTCCTGCATCTGGCTTCCAGCTCCGCGGGGAGTCTGCTTCTCCCTCTGACCTTCTCCCCTCTCATGCTCTCTCTTATTCACTCTCTCTCTCTCAAATAAATAAATAAAATATTAAAAACAAAAAAGGAGGGCGCTGGGGTGGGGACAGAAAAGAGGGCAGCCACCGAGTGTCCTGGCCTTGGACATTCTGACGGTTGTTGAATCCTTTGCCGTCTCTTTTTTCTTTTTTTTTTTTTTTTTAATATTTTATTTATTTGACAGAGAGAAACACAGCCAGAGGGGGAACACAAGCAGGGGGAGTGAGAGAGGGAGAAGCAGGCTTCCTGCTGAGCAGGGAGCCCGATGTGGGACTCGATCCCTGCTCTCCGGGATCATGACCTGAGCTGAAGGCAGTCGCTTAACCAACTGAGCCACCCAGGCACCCCTCTTTGCCGTCTCTTGGACAAGTCATTGGCTGAGAACCAGATGCCTTGAGGCCCAGGCTCGCCTCTGCCTTCGTTTGTTGTCCTGGGCGGTCCCCTCAGCTAACTGCTCTTTGCATAAGTAAAATGGATGGTGTTGAGGTCTGGGAAGCCACGAAATTTCAAAGAGCTGTCTCCCATCCGGTATGCACGGAAAGTTGTGTAGTGATCTGGGCTCCTACGGCACTTACCGGTTACTCGAGAGAGTCTTCCAGAGGATGCTGGGATTCTCTGGGGCCGGAGGGTCCATCCTGGGGACATGTTGGAACCGGGCGAACTTACAGGTGGGACAGCTGTGAGGTCGGAGAGCAGATGAAAATAAAAGGACCCCCAGTTTTCTGGCACCTGCAGCTGCGTGCTCAGTGCGGGTGAGGCCTGGCACCTTCTCCAGCTCTGGAGACCCTGCGGGAGGGCACCAGATAGCAGGCTGGGGGTTGCTGAGAGCAGGCTGGGTGGAAGAGTGTAAGTACGTTGAGGAGGATGAGTAAGTGGAGGAAGACAGGCAACTGGAAGCATTTAGGATGAGGAAAAAGGTGGGGCAGGAGAGGTCAGGAAGAAAAGTATCAACCAAGCTGACTTCTTTCTTTATTCTGAGCAGAGGCATTTTCTGCCAGAGAGCCTAGGGCAGAATCCAAGGATGACCAGTGTTCATTCATCTATCCAACAACGAATCGCTTATGTGGTGGCTGGGGATACAGAGGAGAGGGCGGTTTCTGTTTCTAAGTCACTTTGGCCCACTCTGGCTCTGTGCGTCCGTGCCCCTTGCCTGGCCCCCTCTCCCCTTCTCTCCATCTACTCCAGGCATTCTCAGCTTCAGCATGGCTGGCATTTGGGATGGATGGTTTCTTTGTTGTGGTGACTGTTCTGTGAGTTATAGAACTTTAAGTAGCATCTCTGAGCCCTACCCACTGGCTGTCACCGCCCCTCTTGAATTATGACATCCAAAAATGTGACAAGACATTGCCAGATATCTGATGGGGAGCAACGGAATCACGGATCCATTTTGACTTTATTCGTATTTCATAACCGTACGCGGGTCCTCATCCATGAAGCTTGCTTTAGCTGCTTCTGCTCATTTGGTTTCCCATTTCCTTTGGGCTTCCATGCCAAATCGTGCTGCTGCAAGGGCATTCAAATGTAGCCTTCTCCCTGTCCTCCCCCACTCCTTCTGATCTCTCTGGGAAGACAGTCCTGATGATGGTCCTGGAGCTGTGGATGTCATTCAGCCACTGTGACAAGACTATCACCTCTCCGAGAACGAGCTTCTTCTACTCGGTCAGGGAGACCCAGCTTCCTCAACTCTCACATCCAATGCAGTGCCAGGTCAGAAATGTTCAACCATCCACCATGAAAGATTGGGAAGGTTTCTAGGTACCCATTCTCTTTAAAAGAAGCAGATTGTATGTTTCATACACTGAGTTTCTGTCTGGTGTTTCATCGAGAGAATACCATGGAGGAAAAAAAAAATGTCAAAAACTACAGACTTTTCTGACATTGGATAGTGAGTTGTAATTTGTATTAATTATATCCCTTAGTTAGGCGGGAGGGCCTGCTACCTTGGTGACTTCCACAGAGCCACTAGGTCAGTGCTGGGCTCACAGAAGTTTCGATAAACATTTGCTGTTTGATCACGTTTTCACCCCAGTGCCACGGAGGATTTCACTCTGATGTAGGGCCCTGGCATTTGAAATCTGCCCATCTAAGTTAAGAGGGTTTTATTTGCAAAGGATAGAAAACCACTACAACTTGAACAGATAGTGGCTTTCTTCTCTCACATAAAGAAAGCAATGTCAGGGCAAGCTTCTTTAAGGTTTTCTGGACCCTTCCCTCAGGGTCGCCAGGGAAGGACTGCAGACAGAGGCCCAAGCACTGAGCCCCACACCTTCATCTGTCCTATGCCTGGGGCTGTGCAGCCTCTGGTTGCTGAGCCAGCCCACTGCCTGGTGGCCCTTGGAGAGCAGGGACAATGGTTCGTTGCTCCTGGAGTGGGGTGAATCTCTCTGTGGCTTGGGCTTCCCTTTCCTCCGGGCAGAACTGGCAGTTGGAACTGCTCCCCAACAAGGAAGCAATTAAGTAAGTCAGACAATGCTGCCTGTTTTTGAAATCCCATGGGTTTAAGTAGGCTTAGAAGAACCAATAGGAGAATTAACCCAATAAATTCTTTCATTCTTTATGTTGGCTGGAACAAGGGAAGAAAACCAGTAAAAGAAATCTTTTTCTTCTTGTTCTCAGCCTTCTTATGACCCCTGCAACTGCTCCCTCAATAATCCCATACCCCGTTTCCTGATTCATTTCTCTACTCACATCCCTCTACTGCTGGAAAGTTCTGATCTTCATCTCTATCCAGACCCCATATCAGACTTCTGCTTCTAGCAGAGCCCGTCCAAGGTTAACCCCTGGGCTAACCTTCCTCTCAAAACAACTGAAACAAACTGAAAAAAATATATTAAAAAATTCCCTAAAACATCAAAAAGCAAATAGGACAGTCAGAGATTAGCAACCAAAAACCTAGAAGACAGAAATCCAGAGAGGTGAGCTTGGCATTTAGGATTATGTTTGCCCAGGGGACATTGGCTAACCAGTCTTCATACAGTTTTTGCACCTGCCACAATGATGTCCCCCAGCTACCGTGCCACCCTGACTCTTCTGTCCACCCAAACTCCTAGTGCCTTAATAGACCGATGCACTGAAGACTGGATTTATTATTATACACTTTTGCACGGTGGTTTACTTGAAGGATAAGTTTTATTTTTCCTAGAATATAGGTTTCTGAAGGACAAGGATCATGTCTTCAATTATATCTATCATAGTGCCTTGCACCAGGGAGACATGAAAGAAATAATTTTTAAGGAAATAGGTAACCATGAAAAGCCATTTCATATCTGTGACTCATTTTCTCAGCTGTTAAAATGATTAAAACAATATCTGGTGTAACCTAATGCACCAGATTGCTGAGAGGCTCAAATGGGCTGATGGATATGAAGAGCTTGGATCATGTAATACACTGTGAGAACGACTGACAGTAATGAGTGCTGACGGTCAAGCAGCGTTGGGTATTTGTAACAGGAGCATGGAACTATCCATGGTTAATGAGAATCCAAAGCCATTGTCTGAGCCCTTATGTCACTGGACTCAAGTCTTCCCTTTGCTCGCTTCTGCGGTGATATTCACCGAGGATGACTGCTGGGACTTCCAGGCTCTCAACGTGCAGAAATAAAACCGTTTCTGCCCACACCTTGCTCAGCCTGGTGAGCAACTGGGTAAAGGGAACCAGTAACACAACAGAGATATTTATAAAGTGCCAAGAGAGCACTGAGGGGAGACACCTGACATGAGAAGAGGCCTTCCTGGAAGAAGTAACCACCAACGCAAGTTCTGAAGGACAGATAGAAGACAGTCCATGGAAGACAAGAGCTTTTCTTTTCTTTTTTTTGGTTTCTCATAGAGTTTATTATTTTTTAATTTAATTTAATTTTTTTCAGTGTTCCAAGAAAAAGAGTTTTTTAAGACGAGGGGACAGTTGGTGTAAAGGGCTGTTTTTATTTTTTTATTTATTTTTATTTTATTTTTTAAAGATTTTATTTATTTATTTGACAGAGAGAAAGGCCACAAGTAGGTGGAGAGGCAGGCAGAGAGAGAGGAGGAAGCAGGCTCTCTGCCGAACAAACAGCCCGACTGGGCCTCGACCCCAGGACCCTGAGATCATGACCTGAGCTGAAGGCAGAGGCTTTAACTCACTGAGCCACCCAGGTGCCCTAAAGGGCTGTTTTTGTAAAATCTCATGGGTTTAAGTAGGATAGGAAGAGCAAGTCTTCTTAAGTTGTAGCAGTTTTATGCAGAGGAGGAGGCCTGTTGATTTAGGAGACTGAGAGTTACATGAGGACCACATTAGTGAGGGTTAGGTGGCCTCATGCACTGCTCTGAGCAGGGGCTCTCTTCTCTCCAAGACACTGGCTAGATCATGTCCTCTCTCAGTGCTGAAACTCCAGCATGAATCAGAATCTCCTGGAGAGCTCATTCAAAGACAGACTGCTGGGGTCACCCCTGAGCTTCCTATGTAGTGAGGGGTGGGGGGGTACGGGGGTGCGGGGGGGGGGGGATTTGAATTTCTGACAGGTTCCCACGAGATGCTGCTATTGCTGGTCTGGGGACCACGGGGTGAAGCACTGCTCTAACCCAGCCTTTTTCCCCTTGCAGATAAACAAGCTGAGACCTGGAGGGGAAGTGTGTTAGCCCAGGTCACACAGCTAGTCCAACAGAGGGAACTCTTCCCAGTCCAGGCAGAGTCCCTCCCTTCTTGGATCTTCGAAAGCCTTCTCTCCCTTCCAGCCTCTCCTCCTCCCTCCCGTCCCCCTTCCCCCGCGGGAACCTCCCCTAAGAGCGCTTGCTCCCCTTTCAGCCACCTGCAAGGCAGAGATAGCATGTTCCAATTTACACTACAACTCACTTTTCAAGACCTCAACGTTTTAACTGCAGGGTTAATCGCAGATTTTCAGGCAGGCACCGCCGTGGCTCCCGACCCCACAGCAAGAGCGGCCCATCTCGGTCCAGAGAGCCTGGCCCTGCGGTCCGCGGCCCCTGGGCGGCAGGGAGAAGCGCTGCCACGCTGGCGACAGGCTGGTCCCCCAGGCCGACGGGCCCCGCAGCACGTGCCTCCCGGCCCTCCAGCACGGCCTCCTCGAGTCCTGGCCGCCGCCGAAGCGACTTGCCCGAGGAGCTGGGGTGCTGATGGGTGCCGGCCGCCGGGCAGTCCTGCTCCCTCGGGGTTCTCAAGCGCGGGGTCCTCCACTCCCCCAGCCCAAGTTCAGCTTCCCAAGAGGGGTCCCTCGGACTGGCTGAGTTCTCGGAGGCCAGGAGGAGCCCGGAGCGGGCTGGGTGTCGGCTTATCAAGGGCAGCTAGCAGTGGTGGGCACATCACTAACAGGGGACGCGGGCCCCGTGGCGCCCGGTCTCTTCCCTTTCTTTAGAAAGCATTGCTTGTGGGTCTGCCATCCCCATTGTCCTTTGCTAGACCTCGTGGGGCACGCTTTGTGCACCCCAGGAGCTTAAAGGTAATTGTGGGGAGAGGAGCCCTGCAGGCAGTGTACTGGCCAGGTTTGGAAGCGTCCCCAGACGCTTGGTACTAACTGGACACAAGTTGCCATCTGCAGCGTGGGTGTCGAGAAGGGTCACTTGCGTGGTCCTCAGAGGCCTCAGGGAGGGGTGGAAGCGGACTTAGGCGGGTACACGGAAGGAGAGGGGTCTTCCAGGTTGGGAGTGGCTTAGTTGGGGCAGTGAGGTGTGGGTGGGCAGGTAGAGCTTGGCTCTCTTCCAGTGGTTGGGTCTTTATACAGACCTTCCTATTTCAGGTGACCTGCCACCTGGGAAGGCCACAGGATGTGCTGCTCTGACTTAGGACAAAGGCAGAGTAACACAATTCTGTGGACTCCCGCTTATCTGCTTCTCTCAGAGCCATTGAGAAAATGGGAGCTGGTGTGTGCAGGGTCATGAGGTCCAAACCTGGAAACAGGAAACAGGAGGCTATCTGGAGTTTTCTGGATAGCTGCAGAATAGGAGAGTGACATTTATCTTCCAGGGTGATCTTTTTTTAAATTAAGAGGCCCCGTTTAGAAATGGTGAATGGCTTACTCAAACCAGTAGGGCAGGGCTGAAGGCAGTCCCAGTTTCAGTGGGTTCTTGGTTAATAATCAGAGCTGGAAGGGAAGGATGACACGAGGTGAGCAGAAAGAAGAGAGGTTTCCCGTGGAGGACTGATGTTTATGAGAGGCTCTGGAAAACACCTTATGTACACTAAAGTTCTATTGGTCCTAACACAATTTTCTCCCTGAAAAGAGAATGCAATCTGTAATACCATAGCTCCAAAGAAAATGAAGCATCAAGACATTTTTAGATTTAACAGGTAGCAAGTATTGGGGCACCTGGGTGGCTCAGGCAGTTAAGTGTCTGACTCTTGATTTCAACTCAAGTCATGATCTCAAGGTGGTGGGATTGAGCTTGAGACAGGCTCTATGCACAGTGGGGAGTCCACTTGAGGATTCTCTCTCTCTCTGCCCCTCCCCCAACTCAAGAGCATGCACATGTGTGCACACGCACACTCTCTCAAATCAATTAAAAAAAAAAAAGGTAGCAATGGTTCATGAGACCCTACTGCTGGAAGGTAGCGAGGGTTGGCATCTTCCCACATCTGGTGTGAAGCTGATGGTCTTTGCCTGGTTGGTGGAGGGGGCTATGGGCATGAGGTGGAGAAGAAATACCAGGCAGTCTGTTGAATGCTCACGTTCTCTCTCCCAAACCTCCCCCAGAGATGCTGTTTTAGTTAGTTTCTTTCTAGTCTTCACCTTGGAGTTTCTTTGGGGTTACCAAGTCGTTCCTTTAAAATAGGAACACATCTGAACACAGGTGAGTGGGAAGGATGTTGGGAGGGCTGGGAAACATTCTGAGGTTTGGCATATCTTGGGGGCAGGAAGACTTTGGGGGGGATCTTCAGGAACTCTTAGGTGTGGCAGAGGACCTTGAGAAGCACTGGATGTTGGAACAGGATATTGACGGGGAGCTGGGAGGGCATTCAACACAAACTTTGCCTGATATGCCATCAAAAGCCTACCAAAAAGGGCAAAATGCCATCTCTGAGGTGGAGGCACTTTGAGACCTCGTGAGGGTATCCCAGCTTCCCGCTGGTGCCTAGAAAAGTACTCCAAAACTTAGTGGCCTAAGTCAACAGCTATTTTATTATATCTAATTATTTTGTGGATTAGAAATGAGGGAGGGGCTCTGCTTGCTTGATTCTTCTGTTCTGAAGAGTCTATGAAGCTCCCTAGATAGTACTCTGCTAACATTTTAAGAGGAAGAAGAAGAAAAAGAAAAGCCAATAAATATTTGTTGAGCACCTGCTTCTTATAGTGGTCGAGAGCAGAGACTCCATCCCGAGAATGGCGCTGTCGCTTTCTACCTACGTGGCCTTGTGAGGATCCCTTAGCCTCTCGGTGTCAGTCGTCACATCTGTAGAACGGGAAAACTTCCTTATGGGGCTATTATGGGATTCAAATGAGATCAGAGATGTGAGTCTTCCTTAAATCTATGTTGGTGTGGCTGTTGGTACTTTCACTTTTCTGGGAATGGTATCTTGCTCTGTATGTGGGCACTGAGATGTAGCTGATTGCAGCCCCTCCTCTCAAGATGCTTAGTGAGATCCCCACACCAGAGATGGGTAATGCAACCATGCCCCATAGCTGTGAATGTGGAGGACTTCCTGGAAGGTGAGCATGCTTCCGGGTAAATGAGGAGGAGAAAGCTATTCCAGGCTGCAGGGGAAGCGAGTCAGATGGGGGGAGGGTGGAGGGAAGGTGCAGGGGGCATCAGTGAGGTTCTTGTGACTCTGTGAGGTTAGCTGAGCCTGGAAGGTGAGTAAGACAGGCTAGAAATCCTGAAATTCCACACTAAGCCCTTCATCCTGTTTGCTAGTTGTTTTTCATAGTTTTCTTCTGAAATATTCTAAACAGGACCTGGTTGGAGTCCAAAATGGCAACAGCAAGGGAGACATTTCATGGGAATCTCAGATTTCATCTTAGAAATTCATGTGATTCTTAAGTTCTGCATAACAATGTCTATATTTTTAATATAAAAATCATCTTTTTCAATTACTTACCACTGAGTAAAAGAGAAGGCCCGGGTATGTTCTCTGCCAGCCTCCCATCCCCCAGGCACATCACCTTGCATTGCTGCGGGGCCACACGGAGCTTGAGAGGGTACAGGAGAGGATGAGCCTGTGATGAGAGCTCCTTGGAGGTGGTGAGCACGGACACCTCAATATCTACAGATGCAAGTTCAAATCCAGATGCTGTCACTAACTGGCTGTGTGACCTGGTGAAGGGTAGACGTTCTCAACCTCAGGGCCCATGGTATGAGAGGGCGGCAATGGGCGTGTAGAGGGAGGGAAGGAATGCCTGTGTGTCCTCCTTCAAACCCTACCACCGATTCCCCAGGACTTCCAACACGTGTGTGGTCTAAGGTCCAGTTTTCCCATCTGTAGAATGGGAAAACTTCCTCATGGGATTGTTATATGGTTCAAATGAGATCACATATGCATATACAGTAAAGCTGAAGTCACCTAAGTGGTCCCAGTGTCTTCCACATTTAAAATAACCTCCCTCCTACCTCCCATCCACCTCTGGTTGCTGTCTTCTTTTTTAAAAAAAACTCTGTACAGATTAGCAAAGTTTTCCTGACCTTCTGTCTCTACTTCCTACCTCCTGTTCTCTCCTGAATCCAAGACTCCCCAGCTTTCAGTCCCACCATGCCAAGCTCTGCCCCCTGAGGTCATCAGGAATCTCCTAAATGTGGGATCTCATGAGCATCTCCTGGAAGAGCAGCCACCACTAGCACTCCCTTCTTTTTGAAACCTGTCCTTCTTTTGGATTCTGTGGTATCCTCTGCCCGCCCCCTGCCAGCCTGGTTTTCGTCCTGTCTCTCTAGCTACTCCTACTAGGGCTTTCTCATGCCCTTCTTCTGTTGCAGCTAAACAGTGGATTCTCTCTGGGGTCCTATGTTCATCTTCTCGCTCTCTATGCTCTCCTGGGTCATTTTATTTTATTTTATTTTATTTTTTTAAAAGATTTTATTTATTTGACAGAGAGAAACACAGCCAGAGAGGGAACACAAGCAGGGGGACTGAGAGAGGGAGAAGCAGGCTTCCTGCAGAGGAGGGAGCCCGACATGGGACTCAATCCTGGGTCTCTGGGATCATGACCTGAGCTGAAGGCAGTCGCTTAACCAACTGAGCCACCCAGGCGCCCCAGTCCTGGGTCATTTTATTAACTCATGGCTTGAACTATCATCTGTAGCCCAACGCACTTTGCTAAGGCCCAGACCACTGTGGTCAGTGGCCTCCGGGAACCCTCTACTTGGTTTCCCCTACTCCAAACTCTGCAACTTGCTTCTCTTTTGTTTCACTTCTCAGTGGCTGTCACCACCACTCAGCTGCCCAAGATGGACATCCTTGACTATACCCTTCATCTTAATCCCCATGTGAACTGAATCACTAAGTCCTAATTATATCTCCCAAAGTGCTTTCGGGTCTCTTTCTTTTCTCCTTTCCAGTGCCATTCTGTCCATCATCTCTCATCCGTATTAGTTCTGAAAGTATTGTAAAGAGCCATGGTTTAAGAACGTTCAACTCAAACATTCAGAATTGGTTGATTTGTTTGGACTTTTAGGTGAAAGAAATAATTGCACTTTCTATACTTGCTTAAGCAGAAAAGCCCAGAGAATCCAAAGGTGAGGAAGACACACAGGAATTGGAATTTATGGTCACTTCAGGGACCTGATGCAATTTGGCCTTCCAGAACACTCTCCCTCCCCTCCCCCCGTTGCCTCATTCTCTCCAACTTCACATATCTTTCTCCACACAGAGAAGAACATGGCCACTGATAGCCTCTGTACTCACGTTCTAGCCCTAGCCTTGGATTCACCGTTTCCTGTGTTACCAAGAAAGAAAAGAGTTCTTTTCTACCAGCTCCATCCAGAAGAATTGAAATTGGCAGCTGTTGTCATGCGACCTTCCTGAATCAATCTCTGGTAAAGCACAGTGATTGTTCTAACCTGGCTCAGGGGCCTCCCTGTGCAGTCAGGAGTTCAAGGTCGGACCGGAAGTGTCTGGAGTGGGAGGTGGGCGCAGACGGAACAAAGGCAACAGTTACTTTGCTGCCCAGCTCACACGCCCTCTTTTTCCCTTGTACACAATTTCAAAAATGTTCCTGCTTAAGATAATGCCACATTGCTCATACCTCCATCCCCCCGGGGAGACAACCAGAAGTCTACTGAATGCCCTTCCCCCTCAGGGCTGGATGTGCTCTGCAAGAGCTGGCCAAAAGAGAAATGTGCCACCTACAACACGCCTGGTCCATAATCTTCCCAGGGGAGGGACAGAATAACAATAAAGGCTTCCATTTAAAGAAGGGAAAAGGGAAGAGGAGATGATGGTCACTGGCCCAGGGGATGCATGACCTGTTGGTCAGGACCAGTGAATAAGCAAGCAGACATGTTTGCTGAGTCACTAGCCCAAGTGAGCTAATGGGTGAGTCCCTGGTTGGCCACTGTGGCTTCCCTGGGGTCTGCTTGCTGGAGCCTCCATCCGGGCTCACCTGGGCCGCATCTGAGGGGCGCCGGGCAATACTTGGCCACTGGGGCTGGGCTTTGGGGCCTGGGTGTGCCTTGGTGTCCAGCCTAGGGTGTTTCCATCAATAAAGTTTAACAGAACTCACTGATTCCATCTGGGGGAGCTTTATTGACAGTTAGGTCATGATGTCTGAATCTGGAGCCCAGCCTTGCAGTTCTGCCTCTTACCAGTTAATAGTTTAACCCCTTGGAGCAAGGGCTATCAGATTCCCAGGAGGGATAGGGCATTGGGGGGGGGGGAAGGAGAGGGGCGATGGTCTTCCCTTAGCACCCACTCCCCCATCTCGACTCAGGCTATTCGATCTTCTGTGTTACTCGAACATTCCGAATACTCCGTATCAGTTTTGGCTATTGGTTACAACAGAAAGAAACTCTAACTCATTTAAGTACCCGTTTATTGGAGCTGCTGGGGGACAGCTCACTACAGTAACAGTAACGTGGCCTTGGTGGGTGGGCGTGTGTGTGTGTGTGTGTGTGTGTGTGTGTGTGTGTGTGTAGACGGCTTTGAGGCTTTGAGCGTTCTAGGGCCTTTCTCCACACCTCTGTCCTCAGATGCAGCTGCAACCTCCTTCCATCCTGGGACGTCTGCTTAGATTGCAAATTCCTGCAGGGGAGACTCTGATTGGCTCCATTTGGGTCAGGTGGCTATGCCTTGGGCCAATCCCTATGAGCCGGAGATTGGAGTACTATGATTGGCCAGGTCTGAGCTGCTCCACCCCACGCTCCCTGGGGGTAGGGAGGGTTTTGAGGTTGGTGTCCCCAGGAGACACCCCCCCTCCATGAATGGGAAGGAGCAGATTAGATTTTACTTATTTATCTGAGAGAGAGAGAGAGAGAGAGAGAGTGAGTGTTCATAAGTAGGCAGAGAGAGAGAGGAGAAAACAGGCTCCCTGCTGAGCAGAGAGGCCGTCGCGGGCCTAGATCCCAGGACCCTGAGATCATGACCTGAGCCAAAGGCAGAGGCTTTAACCCACCGAGCCACGCAGATCTTTTAAGGGAAGGGAGATGCTCTTACCAGAAAAAGGAAGTAGGTGGGGAAGATAAAAAAACAGCAACAACAAATGGCCATCAGGGCAGGCAAGCTGGGATTTCAAGATTCTGGGAAGAGGAAGTAATCGTATCCCAAACAGCACAGAGGAGGGAAGCCCACAGGCTGCCCAGAGGTCGCAGCCACGCATCTGACAGGTCCTTACCTGCTACCTTCTCTCGTCACTGCGATGTGCTCTGGAGGGAATGAGTTTTAATCATGTGCTGTCCTTGGCTTTCTCTTGTTTGTCCTTCCTCCTCTTCCTCCTCTTTCCCTTTTTTTGCACTACCGCTCCCTGAGTTCTAGATGACCGCCTTCCTTAGATTCATCCATCAGAACTAATCTTTTTAGAGTCCCTTTTCTATATGATTTGTTTTTGCTGGCTATTAGGCAGGAAGAAACCTGAGAAATGATTTCCACCAGGTTTTTAGTGTCTAAAATCTTAACGAGTTGCACCTGTCACAATAAAATGCTCTTTCACTGAGAAGTCAAGGGAGATAGTTGAAATTGTGTGATAGTTGCTGACGAAGACATCTTCGGGCCTCCCTACCGCTGAGATCAGGCGGCTGTTGGCTGGATCTGGTCCAGGTGTGATTGCACGGATTCTGATGCCAGGTGCACGCACCCCGCTTATGTACCTAACACCGCGTCCTGGGGCCGTAGATCCCACCTCGTAGCCTGGGAGGAAGTAATGCTTTACATTAAATTCCAACCAGCATTAAGCCTACAAAATCTGTCTGCACAGAGCTTGTGGTCAAATACACACCGGGGTGGCACTGGGAAACTTTAACTGGTCTGGCAAGGGTACTGACCCATCAGACCCAGGAGGCTGAAGAAGGGGCTCCTCATGCCTGGGTCTGGGAGCCCTTGGGGCCCTGTGACTCGCACTGAGGGGCAAGGCTGCAGGTAAAAGGATATTTGCCATGAGGAATGTGAAGGTCAGAGGCAGACAAGGGGTGGGGTCAGGTGTGGACATTGTAGGAGGCCCCCAGAAGAAAGAGAAGCACAAGACTGCCTCATACCACGAGTGGCAGGGTGCAGTCATGGAGGGGTGAGGGGTAGGGCCCGGGAGTAACAATGTTACCCTTCTTCTTAGGGCTTCTTTGTGGCCATGCAAACTCCAGTTGGTTATTTGTAGGTCATCTTTATAGGAAGGTGGAAAGGAGCCATCCCCCAGCAGCCGACAAGGGTCTGCTTTGCACCATAAAATGAGCTTTGCCTTGACTGCAGGACAGGTGGCCGTGAGGTGGGAGACGGTGCCCTTGGGGGGCTGGCTCAATATAGGTAAGCTTTGGGCATTTAAAGATAATAGATTTTCTGCCACAGGCACTTCCTTCTGCTCCCAACTGCCTTCTGAGTTCACTGTCCACGAGGTTTATCCTAGGGCCCACAAAAGCATGGCTCCTTAATGAGAGCATCATTTCTTTGGACCTTAGCAGTGGTTCTACAAAGGGTGGTGGTCGGGGGACCCAGGAGGAACCCAAACAGGCTTCCAAAGCTGAGTCCTGATGATCCAGGAGAAAATGTGTCAGAACAAGGGCAGAGTCACACCTCTTCCAGGAAGCCATCCAGCTTCCTCTGGCCTCTGAGTTTTCTGAACTTCCAGTCACTTTGATGTAGGCGAATCATCAGTAGAGCTTTTAAAGATTCGGGAGGCCCAGGATGGGGTGAGACAATTGTAGTTTTTCAAAGGTTCTTATGCATAACTCTGATGAATGCACTTGGTTGAGAAACATTGTGGAGCATTTATAAGAGGTGCCTAGGCATAGAACTTTCAAAATGGAGCCCTTGGAAGAAATCCAGCCCCCAAACTGGCCTTGTTTGGCGAGAATAGTGTTTAAAAATATCGGAAATATGAACGCCTTGGTGGGGGTGGGGTGGGGTGTGCAATCTTCAGTTTGCTGTGGTCCCCACTCTTCCCTATTGTCTCATACCAGGTGCTTCACTGTTTTCATCGTTTGTGACTGCTGGGCACTGGCACATCTGGGAGACTGCGTTCTTCACAGGGGCACAGTAGGGGGCAGCCCGCTCATCCCAATGGAAGCTGTGAGCATTTCTGAGGCTCCTTTCCAGGTACTGCCTTCATGATAACTTTATACCATGCACAAGAAAATCGGACTCCTCACTCTGGAGGTGTGTTATGATTATTTTTAAAAAATGACATCCTCGAGGTGCAGAAATTTTACCTGAAATCGGCACTGCAGAATTAACTAACTCTGTCTCCGCAATGTAATAGAGGAAATGCTTCTTACCCATTCATTCATGGAATAATGAATTCTCTAGAAGTTTGAGCTCTAACAACTTGGTGCTAAGTTGCCATGGAGACATTGCAGACCTTTAAGAGCCCTGGGATTGGGCATCGCCTAACCAAGCAGTGTCCCATAGACATATAATATGAACCATGAATTCAAGTCATATATGTGATTTAAAATTTTCTCGTGAGCACATTAAAAATTTTTTTAAAGGTGAAATTAATTTAATAATATGTCTTATTCATCCCAATGGACACAAAGTATACTTCTCAATATATAATCAATATACAAAATTCTTGAGATAGTTTACTTTTTTTTTTTGATGTGTTGAAATCCAGTATGTCCTCTTGAACACACCTCAGCTGGGGTGGTTTCATTTCAAGTGCGGTGTGCGGCTGCTCACTCCCACAGATCTCCCCTCTTGTGGAGAGGCCGACATGGGTGTCAGAAGGTAAAAAGGCTTCCTTTTTGGATTTGCCACTCCTATGACCTGCCTGGATGTGCTCTCGTTGCCCCAAGGTGTGCTTGCTCTTGGGTCACTGACTCATGTCCTAGCTGCCATTGTGTCCTGCAGCCTGAGGGACTTAACTGGAGCCAGATTTCCTGACACCATGCCAGCTTTCCTCCATGCTTCATTCCTTCCTCTACAAGTCCTTGCATGTCACTGTGATATAATTCAAAGCTTCTAAGGGCTAGGATCCAATGGACCCAACCCAAACAGGAAACTGGCTTTCTCATTGTTTATTAGGAACCATGAAGCAGAGAATGTCAGACACTTGTTTTCAGGGCTTCACTGAGCTGGAATTGAATTGAAACTCAGCTATTCCCAGTGGGGCCTTCTGACATCGAATGATTTAGAGGCTTCCACTCTTTAGATGGAGAGGACTAATTAAGGCATGAATTGACCCTAAACTTAAACCTTGCTCTGATCATTATCATGGGCTGCCGCACCTTTTGTTTTGAATCGTTAGTCAGAGGCTTCAAAATCTTGTGTGGGGCTGGGGTGTCCTAAAATACTCTGGGAATATTTCAGCAAGTACTCCACAAAGACTTTCTGTGTAAAAGGTCTCGGTTTAGGTATCAGTCCCAGACCCCTTTGTGAACCTCACAACAGACAGTCTTGTCTGCCACCGTGTAGCTCTCTCAGTGCGGTCTGGGCACAAAGGGGCTGTGTACTACGCACCCCACCGAGACACGTCTGTTTGCTTGTCCAATAGCTGTTCCTCCTGCTTTCCCTGTAATATGGCAGAGCTCACCTGCTAGAGTACGGGCCCACAATGCCAGATGCATGCTTTCCTAGACTCCTTTGCAGCCAGGAATGGTCATATGTCCCAGTTCTGCCAAAAAGACACAAGTGATGGCATTTGGGGAGAGTTCCTGGGGAAGATTTTCCTCCCTGATAAAAAGAGACAGACGTGAAAGAATGACTCACTTGCAACTCTGTTTGTCTCCTTCTTCCTGATGTGGTTGTGTTGTTTGTAACAAGGCAGCTGTTTTGGGACCGTGAGGCAACAACACTGAGGATGAAGATGAAGTCTTCTGAAGATGCTGAGAATGATGAAGAGGGAAGAAGGACATCGTGTCCTTGATGACATTGTTGAACAGCTGTACTAAACTTGGAACAGAACTTTCTACTTTAGGAATAAAACTACTGTTGTTCTATTACTTGTTACCCAAAGCATGATGACTGGTATGGATGCCTGGTATTTAATGGTATGTTCTTACCCTCTGTTTCTTAGAAGCAAGAAGTCACTGAAATACCCTTTCTTCAACCTTGTTGTCCAGCTACCTCTTACTCATCCACTTGTCTGTTCACTTCATAGAAGTTCTTGCAAGGCTAGCGGCCGTGCTGTCTGGTTCACTATGGCAGTCTCAGTTCCCATTATATAACAAATAGTCATTCAGTAAATATTTGCCAATTAATGAACCAGTGGGGTCTAAAATCACCATAATTTGGCTATTGCCTCCAGGTGAGAGAATGAAGGTAACAATGGCTTGGGTAGTAGGCTAGAGGGTGCTACCTTTTCCCATAACTCACACAGAGGCAAGAACAGAGTACTTGAAGAAGGTGAGTTTTGCCCTGGATGTGTTGAAATTGATACTTTTGGAACAGTTCCCATAGATAGTTGGACAAAGGGTCTGGATTAAAACTCTGGAAAGATGGGATTAGACAGGAAGATGTATAGCATGAGAGGAGAAGGGACCCCTCAGCGCCCCCATCTCTGTGCAGTACCACCAACCACCTTGTTACCCAAGTGAGAATTCAAGGAGTCATCCTTGACATCTCCCTCTCCCTCACTTCCCCCATGAATCCATCACCAAGTACTGAGGATTCCACCTCTTGTCTCTCACACCCATCAACTTCTCTCCATCTCCCCACCCTCACTGGAGTCTGAGCCAACCACCTCTGTTCTGTGTTCCTGCAACGGTCTGCTGTATTTCCCAAATCTGCTCCCATCCCTTCCACTCACCATGGTCCAGCCATGTCAGCCTTCCCTTCCACTTCTGGAAAACACCAGTCTTCTTGTCTCAGGGTCTTTATGCACGAGTTTCCATATGCCAAGACCACCTCTTCCTCCATTCCCCACCGTCCTCTACTTGCCCATCTCTGGCCCACTCTTTAGGTATTGGCCTAAACCGTATATCCTTGGGAAGGCCTTCCCTGACTACCTCCTACCCTACTCACCTTTGTAGCCTCAGAAATTTGACTTTGTTGGAACACCATGGGGTAATTTGGGTTTTGGTGAACATGTACAGGCAAAAAACCAAAAGTAAAAATCTTTTTAAAAAACCCATTATCAAAATAGAATTATTAATTAAAATGGGTAATGTAACTCTTGAGGGTCAGAAATTCACAAGTAGGGACAAGTGCATTGTTTCCCTTAGAAAGCAAGTCTACACGGGAAGTCAAAGAGCTTGTGAGTGCAGGCTCAGACAAAGGGCATTACCTCTTGATCTAAGTGATCACATTTGCTAAACTGGGATCCCCCCAGTGTGCCCATTTCTGCCACAGGGGTATCCCTTGACATCTGTTCCTGGGCCATGACTCCCAGAGCTGAAGCCCCTCCTGCCTTTGTCGACCTCCAGCTCCTCAGCTTCAGTTGTTGAACTGCTTTCCCATCACACATAAGCTTGCTCCAGCTGGGTTAACCCCTATCTAGTTAACACTCGGTAAGGTAAGGGACAGACCAGGAGCAATCTTTTCTTTTAGATGATTTCACATAGGTCTGCTTTGATCTGCTACATGTGTTTTGTAGTTCAATTTTAAGAGCTGGTGAAATCGTACTACTATAGTACTTAAATCCACTTCTTTCAAAGTCTGTTATTTATTATATTTGTTTAAATTCCTTCAGGATCTGTACAGGTGACTCTTAGAAAATGGCATTCTATAGCCTTGAAGCCACAATTCTTTTTTTTGTTTTTGAGATGAATTTTTTTTTCTTTTTTAATATTATGCTCCGAGCCTTCTAATGATGCAGGGGCGGAGGGGTGGGGAAGGGGGTGTTAGTGCGGGTTCAAGAAGCAGATTTCGCTCTAAAAGTGAAAGCCTTTTAGAAGGAAGTTGTTGGAATAAAGGAAAGGCTGAGAACTTTCTTATGTATAAAATGTGCTATACTTAACCACCTCAAAAATACTCCCGCAAGGTTGTCTGTAAGAAGCCACCTTGGAAAATCCTGATTTCCTGTCGAACTTAACCTCCTCTCTCAACATATTTCATGCTAATCAGGTACCATGGGTAACTTAATAGAGCATTTGGAGTTTTTAGCTGAAGAGCCTCTTTGTTTTCTACCTCAGACCAAAGGGGGCATTTAATGATCAGATCACTCATAAATTTATTGTATTGAATCAATAGGTAGGAGAGGGTTTTTTTTGTTGTTGTTATTCGTTTTTGAGAGAGAGACTGCATGCATGTGTGAGCTCTGGTGGGGACAGTGGGGAAGGGAGGGAGAGAGAGAGAATCTTAAGCATAGTCTGAGGCAGGGCTCCAATTCATGACCCTGAGATCATGACCTGAGCCAAAATCAAGAGTCAGTTGCCCAACTGAGTGAGCCACCCAGGCACTCCTTAGACAGGTTTTGTTTTGACAGAGGACACTCCAGTGGGGCTAATCCATTGTTGCCTTCTTATTTCTTCATCCAACCTTGTTGGGGTTGCTTTTGAAACTTGGAGTAAGTTTCCATTCTTACCATGTTTTTTTTCACATGCTAACCATGGATGAAGGGAGGTGGGGAGGAGTGCTCAGGTAGCCAAAAGGAGCATGCCTTAGCCTTCAGGGGTACCCATCTGAGAAGTAGCTCCTCCCAGGGTGCTGACTGCTTAGGTGCACCCAGCCTCCATCCCAGGGACCGGGGTTCCTGGGGCCTGTGTGACATGCATGGAAGCTGCCTGGGTAGTCATCTCAAAGTGTTAGGGGTGTGCCCTGAACATCGGGGATGGCCCTAAGTAATCCACTCTCATCCCCGAGCCAGGAGAACAGTGCAGAGTTGAGAGGAGGCCCACAGGGATGGGTCCATACCTCTGAGTTGAACAGGGTTTGCTTAACTACATATCTGGTGCTGTTACCAAGTACGAGAAATGAATGAGGATACCAGCACCTCAAAATATAAGCAGTTCTAAGCAATACACATATATGCATGTGATTGTTTATGTCCACAATAGCTAGAAATGACATATGTGACTTTTAAACAAAATTTACACAAAACTGAGCTGTGAGTATAATTTTATTCATATTCTTAATTGGAAATTGGTTATGCAGACAATAAGAAAGAATACAAGTGATTCAAGAAAACTAACAAAACACTCATTTCATTTTAGGATAATAATAACAAAAATAGCTTGAGAAAATTAATGCCATTTAAATTAGACAATGTACAAGGCTTTAGAATGTTCCTCTTTACATGCCTCTGTGAGCACACCAGGAGAAGACAACAGAGAACACTCTAGAGCTCCTCGTGAAGATGGGCCTGAAGACACATTAGAGGCTGATTCGTCCAACCGTGGCCCAGGTTCTTCACTCCTGGTTATCTTTGGTTCTGCTTGCCTTTTTAAGTGTTCCCCCCTTTATCTCCCCATCTTATTTCACAAATTCCTAACAAGGGAGCTGTCCATTTGAACAGTGAAAAATTGGTTTTTCCACAGGCATGCACATGACTCTATGAGAGGTGCAAATTCAGGGTTTCAAAGGGCTTTGGTACAGGGTTGTTAAATTGGGACAATGTTTGTGTTGAGAAAAGGAAGAGCTGGACTTCTTCCCGAGATATTTGTCGGTTTCCCTCCCTTCTTCTGTTGATTCTTGAGGCAAACGGTGTGTTTTGCACTGACTGCAACAAACCCCAAGGGAAAGAAACCTTTAGGCTTCCTTTAGTCTTCTCTTTTTGAATCCCCCCAAACACTGAATTGATACAGACTGAAGTAGAAGGCAGTGAGCAGCAGTTTCCACAGCATCCTCAACATGTCTGGGTATAGAATGTTTATAGGGCTGATAACTTGAAAATGAAAACAAAACCAGGAGAACCCTTTACCAATATGTCTCGTCAGGCTTCTGAGTGAGAACATTGTGAGCGTGCAGCAAGTGATGAATTTTTTTAAAAAAATAATAAACTCAACAACTTCCAAGCATCCAGAAAGAATCTGAGCTTTACTTTCAGTCTTCATAAGACATCCTCAGGTGAACTGAAAATATGGTTTTAAAGGGCCTTGAAGGTTGATGACTTGGTTCTATGCAGTCCTGGCATTTACAGAATTAACTTGAGAATTAAAGTAAAAATAGCTATACTGAGCATTTTATAAAAATGTAACTTTAATATCTAGGGGTTGGTGAAGCCAGGAACTTCTCTTATTTTACCTCATTGAAAAAACAAACCCATTCTCATAAGAAAAAGATCATAAACTTTATCTAAAACGTCCTTTGCAATGTCTAAGAAGAATAACACTACAGAATAATCCTGACGGATAAAATCCCTTTCTCCCTTCTACAGCTGGGTCAGCCTGGAAAGAATCAATCATCTGTGTGTGTGTGTGTGTGTGTGTGTGTGTGTGTGTGTGTGTGTGTGTAGAATGCCTCCTACATACAGGGCAGCATCCAGGCCCTTCCACCCAGGAGCAGGAGAACGAGCTATGGGCACCACAGCTGTCCCACGGAACTTGCATTGATTTCAAACAAGTCAATCTGCTTATCGGAGGATTCTGGGCTGACTTTGATTTTGTGACCACGAATTCCATTCACTGAAAGCTTCATTGGTTTGTAGAGCTTAATTTTTAATACTGTCAGCATCATGCAGCCAATCAAACACCAAGAATATCAAGAAAGAGTGAGCTCTGCTCTCACGTCCTCTTTCTGTTGGAGCATTTGACTTTATAAATAGATTACATGTCTAGCACCAATGCCCCACCAGGGAAGACCATCTGGACGTGTCTCTCACATGGTTGGGGATGTTCCTGGAGTCTAAAAGAAAGCCACAAAAAGGAGCCGAAGAGCAGATTGCCAATGGGTTAGGGTGAACGTCAAAAAAAAGCAGTTTGCCGAGACCCTGGGAGTCACCTGGAGCAGGCAGTCCCCCTGGGCCCTGGCTGTGGGTGGGGCCTGCTCTTACAAAGGACTTTCGACCATCCTTTTCTTCTTGGCCTGGAGGTAGAAGATGCGGTTTTCTTCAGGATAAGTGACTTTGCTGAGGGGCATCCTGTAGATGCTGGCATTTTTCGTGGTCAGCAAGAGGAAGAGGAGCGTGGCCAGACAGAAGGGCCACGTGCAGGCTGGCAACCCCGCCTGAGGAGGAAGAGACAAGCCACAGGCTCCTGGGAGATCTTGTCACACAGCTCCACCCTTCATCCTGTTCTCATTCAGCCCAGAGGGATGCACCCCCCGGGGCGCCGGTCCGGACTCTGCTTCTGCCCACTAAGACCCAGTCCGAGATCCCAGTCGGACTGCAGTTAGCAGGTGAAACGTGGCCGTTCATTCCTCAGGTGGTCCTGCTGCATGTCCACCCTGCCCATCTTTCCCTCCCTCTCTTCCAGTCAGGCTTCTTCCACCACATGTGTGAGGAACACCCCTCATCACACCCCACAGGGCCCTCTGATTAGTTTGGCCCGTGGTGACCTCTCCCTCCTGCTTTCCACCCAGACCGGTCTTGGACTCTACTGGCTTTCCTTCCTCTCATTCCAGTCCCAAACAGACTCTAAGCTCTTGGAGGGGAGGCCCTTCCTCTGGGCTGTTCTTGGAAACTCATGCAGCTCTCAAGGAGAAGGTCAAGGGCAAGACAGTGCTGAAAAGGAAGGAGAAAGTGGCAGGAGGCACGAAACAGGTAATGATAATGATTTTGCCTATTAAATAATTCAGCTTGGACTTAGGTCTGAGTATGTCTTATTGACAACTGACGGGGGGTTTAGTAAAAGACAAGGGGTATGAAAAATGAATGGCTCAGTTAAAAACAAAACCAAACCATTTGGGTCTGTACCCAGTTATCCTTTTCCTCCTTTTCCTACATGGTTCTGGCTCTCTGTTTAGAAGACATTCTAAAGTCAGTTCCCTGACCCTCAGAGTTAGAATATGAACATGATAAATATAATTTTACAATCTAACTTTCACCTCTTTAAATTATGCAATCTGGTATTTTTTAGCAAGCCCAGTGATTGTAGTTTGGACTAAAACTTGCTATGATGTTAGAAGGTGTAGAGAACAGGCAGGTCCAGGAAACGGGAAAGTCGTGGTGACCACAGCCCTGGCTCCCTCCTGCTCGGGACACCGCCCAGGGGGCCGCAGGGTTTCCACATTACTAAAAGCAGATCACTCTGACGATAAAGCAAAATCAAAGCCAACTCACCACAGCCATCACGTGGGACAGGCTGACTCCAAGGTAGGCAGTGAAGAGAGCTACAAGAAAAGGGGAACAACAAGACTTAGTAGGTGCACTTCTTGTTATACGGAAGACTGCCTTCTGGTGTAAATCTCCTGGAGATCCATGTTTCTCCAGCTGTAGCTCAGAACCCTGGTTACAAGTATGAATTCACAGTAAGCTGCTCTGGGTTCGAATCCAGATTCCACCACTTAGGAGCTTGGTGGCCTCCATTCTAAGCCTCCACATCCTCACCTGCATAATAGAGGTGATAGGGATTCCTCACGGGGTTGGTGTCACCGTGAAAGGAGATACTGCTTAGGTTTGGGGCACAGCAAGTGGTACTCGGTAAAGGGGGCTTTTCTGTGCTTACTGTCCTATTGCTGCCATTGCTCGTCTCCAAGGAAAAGCCCTTCCATGGCAAGTAGACCTCCCTGTTATTTTTTTCTGGGCACAGTTGAATTAAAATGATGGGGGCGCCTGGGTGCCTCAGTCTGATACATATCTGACACCTGATTTCGGCTCAGGTCATGATCTCAGGCTTGTGAGATCGGGTTCCGCTTCAGGCTTCACACTCAGCGTGGAGTTGGCTTGAGATTCTTTCTTTTTCGATCCCTTTGCCCCTCCCCTACTCACTCTCTTGTCTCTCTCTAAATTAAATAAAAAATTTTTTAAGAAATGGAAACATATGAATGTTTCCTGAGATCGTGTGGTTTCTGTGCAATCACAATATATGCATCTAGGGGTCTCATATTAATGGTTAGAATTCACAGTTACGAAAGTCATGGTATTAAAGAATAAAAAGCAGAAACTGACCAAACTTGGAATGGCTCCACATAATAACATTGTCCCAAATACCATTAAGGTTGGCATATAAGCCAATGAATTCATATGCTGTGTTTTTATTTACTCTGAGCACGAATCTTAAAGTAGGTAATTTGAGTCTCCATGTTACCTTCAGAGTAAAACTGAAGATCTCAAGTGGCTAATCATCCACTGAAGAGGGCCTCAGGGAGGCTCAGGGAAGGCATGCTGCAGGATGACTTCCCTGGGTTGGCCACTCAGCCCCCAGGGGCACGCCGCTCTGTTAGACAGGCCCATACCTAGACTTCCAGGGCAGGGAGAAGTGAGCCCCCACGGGGGGCAGGGCAGGAAGTGGGGGGAGGGACTCTGATCCTACATACTTTACCATAGACTTCCATCCTTTCATCAATCTTTGGTCTTCTTATCCTGTTTTTTTTGTTCAACAGTATACCTAATTCTACATCGGAATTGTCTCATGCGAGGAGGAAAGGCTTGTCTTGGGAGCAGTATGGGCATCAAATCCCAGCGCTGCCATTTTATTGTACAACAACAAATCACTGAACTTCGGAATCTAGTGTTGTCATCTGTAAAGGGCGACCTGAAGATGCGCTTTACAGGGAGATGAATCTCAAATGCAGTCATCTATTTCTGCAAACAGCAGCTCTCAACCCATCCCTGTCCCTGGTGGTCGGGGAGGGAGAGGGGGTGTGTGGACCAGGATGCTGCTCTGAGCAAAAGCAGGCAGTGCTGGCTAGGGGTGGAAGACCTTTGTTTGGTTTTGATAATTTCGTTCTTCTTTTTTTTTCCATTTCCTTCCTCCCTCCCTCTAGCCTTCTTTCCCTCCCTCCCTCACCTTCCCTCCTTCCTTCCCTCACTCACTCAACAAATATTCACCGGCCTCAGGTCCGCACCAGAACACTTGCCCTGCTCTCTTGGGTTCCGGCTCTTCTCTGAAACCTCCCCTGAGCTCATGAGACCTTACTGCCATTCCTCTCCTTCTCACATCGGTTGCAATTGGAAGGCACAGTTCCCGGGCCCCATCTCTTCCTGATATGCTGTTTCTAAGTGGTCTCCAATTACAAGAGCACCAGACTGTCTAACGGTAGCTGCCCATCAATCAAAGCTCGTGGAGCGGCACTCCCACTAGAGGTGCAGGTCCGCACAGCACAGGGTGTAGGTGGGGGCTCGGAGGGGGCTCTGGGCCAACCAGGGGCAGAAAGGCCCCGAGGGCTGAGCAGACAGTGTCCATCCCAGCAGACCACCATGGGCCAAGGAGAAGCCAAGCATTAAAAAGAGACAAAACGTCCGGGTGCCTGGGTGACTCCTAACCCCCTTCTTTTCCTTCCGCTCAAGTCATGATCTCAGGCTCGTGAGATCCAGCCCTGCCTTGGGCTTGGGCTGGGCGTGGAGCCTGCTTAAGATTCTCTCTCTCCTTCCGCCCCTCCCAAGCTCTAAATTAAAAAAATAAACAAAAAAAGGCAAAATGTGTCTCCAGTTTGCCCTGAAAAAATAACAAAGTTGAAGATGGGGACTTCCCGGGTGGGCAGTTTCCGGTTTGGAGGCAGGGTAGGCCCACTGTCCGGCCCCGTCAGAGTTCGCCGCTCTTCCTGATAAGGCCATCGGAACCAGGGAAGGAGCAACTGTGTAATAAATGTCTGTTATTTATGTAGCCTGGCTGGTAGAGTCGGTCTCTTGTTTGGCAAGGTCAAGGTGATGTGGGCAAGCTGGAACTCGCTGTGACATTTTCCATGGGAGGCTTGCTTTACAAGAGGGGCTGGAGGTCTGCCTCAACACTTTCTGTCTGAGACGGGAAGGAACAGCTGTCACACATTGTTCGCAGCGGGGGAAATCCGACGGCCTTTGTGAGGGTGAATGCAGCATCTATGGAAACTGAAGGATTTGGGCCCCGGCGTCTGGACTCTTCACTAATTTGGTATATAGCTCTAACCATTATTCTAGGGCCGGTGAAGAAAATCTCACCTGTCCAAAGGAAGGTAGGCATGATAGGCAGAATAATGACCCCCAGAGATGTTCCCATTCAAACCCCAGACCTGTGAATATGTTAGTTTACAGGGCAGAAGGGGCTTAGCAGCTGTCATTCCGTTAATGATCTCAATATGGGGAAAGTAGCTGAATTTTCTAAGTGGACGTAATGTAACCACAGGTTCCTTGTAACAAGGAGGAAAAAGTTGCATCAAGGGAGTAGGATAGAATGTTTTTACTTTCTGCCTTATGCTCTTCTGCATTTATTGAATTTTTGTGTTCTGTCTTGTGCAATAAGCCTGTACTACTCTTCTAGTGAAGAAAATAATGAGATATTCCCACTTTGAGGAAACCCATCTGCAAACATCTTTGGTTTCATCCCTTTTCAAACTCTGTCAAGAGTTTAACAACTCTTGTGTCCAAAACAGGGTCTGTGTGATCTTGAAGGATGCGTTCAGGCTGTCCCCACACTGGCCTGGACCTCCCCTCTACCAACCAGACTTCCTCCTCTCCATTTTTAGGGTGTACAGAAAAGCCACCTTCTCTAGGAGGTGCTCCTTGGTGATTCTGAACTGTGACACTCCCCCAGAGATTCTGGTACTGTAGATGTATCCTTGTTCTGCTACAGATATTCTTAGGGTCTGCAGTGGGCTTCTCCCATCTACCCGGCTTCTGCCTTGGACTGTAACACTCTCAGTGCGCAGCAGCCTCCGGGATCTAATGCTGCTAAGTCCCTAGCTCTTCCTAGAATTGTCTGGGCTGTTTCATGAGTGTTTAATATGTATTTGCTGCTCCTGCCAACACAGACACATTAAGATATGCACCTTGAATAAAGATTTGAAACCGGAGATGTGTTCACCTAGCTACAGCCTTGGACAATCAAAACTGAGTGAGGCTTTAGAAATCCTTGGTCCTGCCTCCCGCCCAGTGCAGGAATCCATTCGAGGTGCTGCCTGACATGTGCTCGACTCTTCTATTTTCTTTTAATTTAAATTGAGGTATGAATGACATACAATTTTATATTAGTTTCAAGTGTATAGCATAGTGATTCTACCCTTGCACACATTATGAAATGCTCAGCTCAGTAAAGTCTCGTCATCATCTGCCACACACACAAAATTAATACAATATTATTATCGACCCTGTTCCTTATGCAGTATATGACACCCCCATGGCTTATTTATTTTATCACTGGAAATTTATACTTCCCTTTATCCATTTGCACCCACTTCCCGTCTCCCCTCTGGCAACCACCTGTCTGTTCTCTACTTAGGAGTCTGGGTTTCGCTTAGTTTTTTTAGATTCCTCATGTAAGTGAAATCATGTGGTATTTGTCTTTCTCTGTTTGACTTATTTCACTTAACAAAACATCCTCAAGGTCCACCCCCATTGGTGCAAGTTGCAAGATTTCATTCTTTTTTATGGCTAAGTAGTATTCCACGATGTATGTCTAGATGTGATCCGCCATTTCAATAGTGGCTTAGATAACTTGGATCAATTCATCTGGTGATAAACTGACTCTAGACAAATATTTCTATTAGGTTAGGAGTAATTTCTGCACATTCCACCCTCCCCCTCTATCCCCCGGGGAGGGTCATTCCCAACACTACAACAGATTATCTTAAATACTCTTACTTTGTATTGGATTAGGGATGCCAGAGACTCTGGGTGAATAAGCCTCCCTTTTACAAGGGCCTGAAAAATCCATTAGCTTTCCAAATCTAAATCACTTAAGCTTTGTTTTTACCTCAAGGCCTGAATGCTGCCGCTGGGAAGCAGAGCCCTGGGCTGGGTGTGAGGCTCTGAGCAAATATGGATTCCTCGGCTTGCATTTCCTTGCATTTCCTGTAATTGACTGGAGGCCCTTTCTGCAGGTTGCTTTGCCTCTCCGGCCTTGGAACCCCAATAGTAAAATGAGGGTGGTGGACAGGAGATCTCCAGACCCTCTCCTAGCTCTGACTGGCCAAGTCTGGCTAGAACACGAGGGTCGGAAGGGATGAACACAGTGGTTCGAAAAACGTCAACCCCCCTCCCCCATCAATAGCAGCACCGTCAAGCCCTCGTTAGAAATGCCAACTCCTCGCTCTACCTCAAAGGAGGAATCCCAGACTTCGGGGTTGGGGGGGGGGCAGCCATCTGTGTTTTAACAAGCCCTCCAGGTGATTCTGAGGCTCCCCGAAGTGTGAGAACAGCTGACTTCGTGTGATTCCCAAAGGGCCACACATAGTGCCGCCTGACTCAGCAGGAGGAATGGCCCTGTGTCTAGCTCAAGTCATTTCGTTTTAGTTTCTTGCGTCAAATGTCGAGCATGAAGAAAAGGACGAGTCAAGTTTCTACCCAACCTCCCACATATGTAGATGGCAAATGGTGAACACGACTCATCAGGCTCTGGGGTCCTCACGACAGCTAATGAGGAGAGCTTAACCCTCCCAGGGAGGGGCCAGCACTTGTCCTGCTCCCACATGCAGATAGCTAGGGGGCGCACACCGGATCAAGAGCCCCGGCATCCCACATGGTCCCTTTGTACTGTGGGGACTGATCGCAGAGTTATGAGCAACCCGCCCTCCGATGCCTGGGACACTCACCGCAGGCAAGAGCCAGGATGTGAGTTTGCCAGGTGAGAGCCATGAACATCCCTCCAATTGCAATGCAGGCCAGGGAGCTGTTGAAACCCCACAGTCCAAGGTAGATGTTCTCGAATGGTGCCGAAACACTGAGTCCTAGTAGGTCAGACAGGTGCGGTCAGGGCTGGGGACCAAAGGCAGGAAGCTCTGGAAGGAGGCCAGGGGTGGGGGAAGCTACTCCCATAGGTCCCTTGGAAGCAGAGCCCTCAAGAAAGTCTGGAGTGTGGAAGATGCCTCAGAGGGGTGGGGGGTAGGGGGCGGAGGGGCAGGGCATGCAGTGCCGGAGCTGCTTCATATTTGCTCACCTGCTGCTATCCCCAGCAGCGATCCGATGGCCGCGTGCACGCACATGAGTGGGGAAGAGAGCAGAAGGGCGCACAGGAAAATGCCCCCCGTCCACGGGTTATCGCAGCCATAGATCTGGCCCACACCCACGGGCAGCGATTTCAATAACTGCAAAGTGATTTAGAAAATGAGCTCATAAACAGCGCGGAACAGACCACTGCAGGCCACCCACAGGTACATGCATTGTAATGGTAGTTAGCGAATGTCAGCTTCTGAGGTCAGTGTTACTAATTTTTAAAAATCTTTTTCTCTTGACAGAGAAATCTCATTCTTCTGCTTTATCCGGGAGGGGAGAGACCAACACTTCTCTGGCAAATGCTGAGCCGGACGGCTTTGAATTCCCCTTTACTCAGGGGCTCCATGGCCTGCACTGGCCACTTGGCTTTGGTTGCTGGGAGGCTCCTGGGTGGTCTCACTGCCCCCACCTCCCCCGGCCAGGACCTCCCGGTCTCCCAGGGATAACTGCTGGGAACACAGCTGACATTTCTGCTGCTCCTAACTGTCCAGCTGTTCTCAGGCTAACAAATCAATGCACACCTCGGTCAACAGAAGTATTACTCCCGTGCAAGTGGATTGTTGAGGCCGGAGACCCAGAGCTAGGTTATCTCATCCTCAGTTCAGAAGCAATCGTGGGCAAGTTCATGAATGAGGACCCTATTTATACTTAATGAGGACATGTATTAATTTAAGCCAGAATATCCTTGGCTTCTTCCAGTTCAACAAATTCCTGTTAGTCCTCAAAACACAACACTACACGTGAATGTCACAATTCTATGTTCTGGCTGAGGCCTGACTTCAGCTAATGTGCTCACGGAATGGCAGTTTTGGGAAAGGTACAGGGTTCGGTTTAGGCTAAAAAATAATAATTCTTTATAATGGTTCTTCTGGTCAGGCCCGGAGAGGCACGTTCGCTTGTGACCAAGTCCATTTACTCACCCCAGGTCACATGTATACCTCTTAAGTGACCTTGGGGAGGCCTTGACCGCTGGAGGGGTCACTGCTTCAGCAGGAGGAGCTGCCCCCTCCCCACACGCATTAAGCCAGAGCCAACACTGGCTTCCAAACGCAGAGACCAGGGCTGTACTGTGAGTTTGATTCTATCCTAGAATGGACCCTGGATTTTCCAGCTCACAGTGGATCTTCAGTCTACACAAGATCGTTTCCTGTTCAGACCAGGGAACTTGACATGGGTAAAAACTGTATAGGTTTTCCCTCTGAACTGACAGCAGAACCATCCCTCAGGGAGGCGGGGAGTTGGGTGAGATGGGGAAGGAGGGTGCTGATGTTGGGGTGGTAGCTCAGAGTAAGGAGAAGAAGACCCCCACTTCTGCAGCTCAGCATCGCCCAACAGAACTTCCACGGTGGTGGAATATTCTGTGTGTGGCTACTGGGTGCCTGAAGTGTGCCTAGTAAGGCTAAGAAACTGAATTTTTAATTTTATTTCATTGTAATAAATTCCACATTTAAAAAAAACATATATTTATTTAATTAAAGATTTTATTTATTTATTTGACAGAGAGAAACACAGCCAGAGAGGGAACACAAGCAGGGGGAGTGAGAAAGGGAGAAGCAAGCTCCCCACTGATCAGGGAGCCTGATGCTGGGCTCGATCCAGGAACTCCAGGATCATGGCCTGAGCCGAAGGCAGACGCTTAACGACTGAGCCACCCAGGCACCCCTCAATTCCACATTTCAATCTAAGTAAGCTGCCAGTCCTTTTGATCAGAGGAGGCAGTCATGGAGGCCTTAACTCTAGGCTGGAGGCCCTTTCTCAGGGGCCCGCCCCCATCCCATCCATCCAAAGAAGGGGCAAGTTTGAAACAGACTCTTTGATTTCCAATGGCACTATACTCTGGACTGGCTTTTAGGAAAAGAGGGGGAGACTTACCTTTGAGCAATCATTTAAAAAACGCTTTAGAACAAAGGAAAAAAGAGATTTAAAAAAACCCAGACCCTTAACTACAGAGAACAAACTGGTGGTTAGCAGAGGGAGATGAGTGGGGGATATGGGAGAAGTAGGGGAAGGGGATGAAGTGTGCATGTATCTTGATGAGCAATGTATGAGTAATGTATGGAAGTGCTGAATCACTCTATTGTACACCTGAAACTAACAGAACACTGTGTGCTAATTCTTCCAGAGTCACGGAGGAATGGGAGAAGACAGGGTATCTTACCTGCAGGGCACTGAGCTCAGGCCAGGTGACATTGGGAACCGCGGTCACGGGTTTGAAGAGTTTGCCAGGGAAGAACGGATTGTAATGTCCTGTGGCCGACAGGTACATTGACAACGCCATATTGAAGGGCAGAGTGAAGACGGGGAGATCCCATTTGCAGAACAAGGAGTTCAATGCACTTGAGAAAATCGGACTAATAACAACCACAGAACAGAACGGAAGAACACGCATGTGACAAGTCGGATGACAAACTGAATCTGTACACTGTGGAGAGGCTTTGTTTCATGGGCAAAATGCTAACATGCTGTTTTAGCCAACTTTTCACAGGGAGGAAAGAAAGAACACCAAAAAAAAAAAAAAATCAAACTGAAACAAAAAACCAAACACACGTGGAATAAATCCTGTCAGAGAATAATTCTTACATAAAGTCAAAAATCAACTCTTAGCTTATTTGGCTTTTGAAAAATTATACTCTGGGGTTTCTCACAGTGACTTATGAAATCTAAGTTGTAGAAATATTTTTGAAGTATTTTAGACATGAGGTAAAATACTATCCACACAGTTGGAGCCCCCTGGGTAACCTACTCAATCACGGTCCATGGTCACAAGCCCCTCCCTCTCCACCAGAGGCAACCGCCATCTTGAATTTCTGTATCATCTTCATGAGTCTTTAGTATAGCTATTTTTGAAAAAAAAACAAGTATCCAAGGGAGGATGAAAGGTGGTGTGGACTGGAGGACAAAGATCTTAAACTCCGGGTGGGAGGGGAGCCGGAGGAGGGGGGACAGCTGTAAGTCAGGAGCAGTTGGTGAACTATGTGACCTTTGGCAAGAAACTACTCCTCTACTTCCTTGTCTGGGGGACTGGATTAGATTAGATTAGATGGTCTCTGGGCCCTTTGGGGCTCTCACTTGTTGGCCCAGTTGATCAACTAAGGTCAGAACTCCAGATAATGGGAGGGGTTGTGTTGAGTCCCTGCCGGTGACCCACCTCCTGTCCTTGAGCCTGTTCCTCGGGAATTACTTCCTGCTCAGATTGGCTCTGGCAGCAGACTCTCCCACAGGCCTGTGGGTGCAGCCAAGTGTGTGTGTGTGTGTGTGTGGGGGGTGGCCCTGTAGACGCAGTCCAGAGTGGGCTACACCACTCGTTCGTGTGTGTATTCATGTTTCATATTCTAAAGGTGCCACAGTAAGAAGGAAATGCCTGTTTCCAAAAAACAAACAAAAAAAGGACTTAAACTAATTTGAAGGATTTAGGGTTAAAAGGGATTAAATTCAGTAAAGAAACTCTTTGAAAGTCGTAGGGGCAGGTGGGTAAGGAGAGTTCATGCTCAGGCACACACAGTGGTTCTCAAAGTGTAGTTCCTGGATCTGCCGCGTCACCTGGGAACTAGTTACAAGTGCAAATTCATAGGCTTCACCCCAGATGGTCTGAATCAGAAGCCCTAGGGACGGGAGCAGCAGGTTGTGTTTTCACAAGCCCTGCTGTGATTCTGTGGTGTGCACGTTTGAGGACCACTGATGTAGGGTGTGGTTCTCAAATTTGGTTGTATTTAGAAACCCCTGGGAGATTTTAAAACTCCCAATGCCCAGGCAACACCCCAGACCAATTACATCAGAATCTTGAGGAACGGGGAGAATGAGGTGTGTGTGGAGGGTCACACACACACACACACACACACACACACACACATCCGTGTGTTTGATGCTTCTTGCTTCCAACAGACAGAAACTGAATCTGAATCTTAAAAAATCATTTTTTCTAAAAATTGTTAGACATATGAACCATAAAACTGGCCATTTTAACCACTTTAAAGTCTGCAGTTCACTTGCATTCAGTTCATTTGCACTGCTGTATAACATCCCTGCTGCCCATTCCTAGAACATTTTTCATCTTGCAAAACTGAAAATTTGTACTCATTAGATAGTAACTCTCCATCCCCTCCTCCACCATACATTTTTTTTTTTTTAGGGCGTTTTGAAAATCTGGTACTACTTACCAAGTCATGGACATAGCAGACACGGGGAGTAAGAGCCACCAGAAATAGTTGCCTTTGTCTGAAAAGACAGCCATAAGGATTCCCAGCAGTGTGGCATTATAGCCTTGGAGTCCTGCAGCTATCACCGACCTGGGGGCAAGAGGAACCGTGTGCACACGTCCTGCGTGGACACTGGCTGGACTTGCACATAAATGACACTTGTAACTTTCGGATCATACTCACATTAGAAGATGAGATTATATTCAGAAATTGATTTCAAAGTCTGTAAAAGCCAAACCCTATTAAAATCATGAAAAACCATAAAATATACATAGATAAGGATAAAATGCAAATGTGCATTATAGAACAACCCCCTACAGAGGTGTCCTAAGAGACAGGATTCCAGCACACAGGTGCAGGAAGGGAAATGAGCGAGGCGCCTTGTTTTGCTTCCTTTAGCCTTTCCTTCAGAAAGTTGCTCTTTCTTTTGCGTCATTAAGGGCCTTTGAGCTGAACAGAGCTCTTCCATGAAACTGCTAGGTCTGACATTCCTGGGGAGAGGTGTAAGATTGTCCAACTATAAATTCACTTTCATAATATTGTGACCTTAAAAACATCAATCTTCCAAGTTAGCATGCATTTTCATTTTCCTGTGTTTCCATTTTGTGGTCTCCAAATACACATTTCCAAGTTATTGCAAAGAAAAACAATTACTTTAACTGGTCAGAGTATTCATTTATGTGCATACTTAGCACTGAATTCATTCTTAGGTTCCTTTTTGCTGCTCAGCATTTAACCTCGCTTCTGGAGTTTGACCTGTTGCCTTCCTTTCCTCATCTGTTGGCACTTCTAGGAAGTGATGGGATATTTGCTGGCTTAACCCTGGAAGTGATACTCTCTTCTAGAATCTGGGAATATACTTGAGGACAGTGGACAGCTAGGCAAAGACTCACCTTCTCAACAAGGGACTTGCAGATTGAATGCCTGACCGCCATTCTTTAACGGCACTGTCAGCAAGTTGTGGAACATTCTAGTTAAAACAACAAAAGGTGTATATTCACTTAAAACAGGATTGTTATTTTAATGTGGCCCTTTAGGACTGAGGGAAGTAAAGAGAATTAAAAATAAACACATATGGACATGGCTTGTCTTCTAAATAATACCTGATAAAGAAAATGGGCCATTTTTTGCTGCAACCAAACAATGAAGGGCTATTTGATATGGCACAATCCTGGACCGCACGTCCAAACTCAAGGCACTGTTCCGTGATGTGAGTTGGAATAGGATTTAACCTGGCCTATGGAGAACTTTGGGCCTGAAGGGAAAGTGGAACATTCTCTCTCTGAGAAGCTCCTTAGAGAACTTAGAGTAAATGTCACAAGAGCTGAGTTGTGTTATGACCATCCCCTGGTGCTTCCACATTGATCCTGGACACCTAGGAGACCAGCAGCCTCTCTGAGAAAACTACGAAGTCAGAAGCTGTCTAATCCCATTAGCGGTGATAAGGGGTGGGAGTTCGCTTATCACTTCCTCAACAACAGATCAATTTAGAAAATACGTGTTATTTTCAACCCAACACGTAATTGAGAAGACACACTAACACTTCTTAAGTCGGAACGAATTAACTTAGAATTTGTGATTATTCATCTCTCTAGAAACTGAGCTAATATTTGCAGGTCTGTAAAGAATGAATTTACTAAACTAAGCATGGAAAGAATATATAATGGGATTAGTGGGATTTTTAAGTCACTGAGACTTTTCAGAACTCATATGCATGTGGCTCTTGGGGGGCTCAGCCTGTTAAGCTTCTGCCTTTGGCTCAGATCACGATCTTGGGGTCCTGGGATTAAGCTCCTCTTTGGGCTCCCTACTCAGTGGAGAGTCTACTTCTCCCTCTCCCCTTCCTCTGGGGAAGCTCTCTCTCTCTCTCTGTGTGTGTGTGTGTGCTCTCTCTCTCTCAAATAAATAAATTAAATCTAAAAAAAAAAAGAACTCATACATTCTTGCCCAAACAAAATGCTAATGATAAACAATTGATTAATCAATGAAGAAGAATGATTTAGTGAAGGATTAAAGAGAAATAATAAAGGATATAAATAATCCTCTGACCTCTGACTCAAGACAAATATAGATTCTGTAGAATAAAGGTGGGTTTTTCTGGGAAGAGTGGGGCTTTATCACTGATCTCCAAAGCCAGTGATTGGCTCCTGTGTTCTCAGAAGCAAGGAGAGCAGGCGTGGATGGAGGTACCTACCTGTCCTGAGACAGTAACAGGGCCGTCAGTGTGGAGACCACGGTTCCTACACAGCCACTGAGAGCCCACCAGGGGTTCTGGACCAGGAGTCCTGCCACAATCAAGATTCCACTGATGGGGTTGCTGACAAACACCACTTGGGATATGCCCCGAAGGACCCAGTCAATGAACTGGAGCACCTGCGGTTTATCTGGAAGAGTTAAGACGGGCAGAGCTAAGGAAGTGACAAGTCAAGGAGTTCCTTTCCACCCGGTGCCCACCCTGAGTGAAATCATCAAAATCCCCTCTGATGAAGGTGAAACTAATTCTTGATATTCCTGGAAGCTTTTCCCTCTGAGCCATTTCCCCTTTAGTGGTACCCAGATCCTGCAAAACCTCCCGCTTCTTTATCTCCCCCCACACTGCGCTTACGACAATCTCCAAAGCAGAAAGCACCGAATGCACTTACTCACCAGGCTCAGAGGTACAGACTCTTAAGTTAAAGAAATGAATTACCAATAGTAAGACTTCAATTTTTAAGTGCTGAAATTATGGGATGGAGCCAGGTGCCTTGCTCTGATATGAGTAGGGCTCTGGCCCTAAGCGTTATCTCCACAAAAAATATCTGAAGAGGCTTGCAGGTTAGAAGATAAAAAGGGCACCAGGCTGACTCAGTTGGTAAAACATGCTACCCTTGATTTTGGGATTATAAATTTGAGCCGCATGTTGGGTATTGAGATTACTTAAAAATAAAATCTTGGGGTGCCTAGGTGACTCAATCAATTAAGTATTTAACTCTTGATTTTGGCTTGGGTCCTCATCTCAGAGTTGTGGGATGGAGCCCTGTGTCAGCCTTTGGGCTCAGCGAGGAGTCTGCTTTCTCCCTCTCCCTCTGCTCCTCCCCTTGCTCGTGCTCTCTCTCTCTCTAATAAATAAGTAAATCTTTAAAAAAAATAAAGTCTTTTTAAAAAGTTCAAAACTGGAGAGGAGAGAGATCAAAAGAAGGCAGGGGACTATAATGAAAGCTACAAATAGAAGAACCAGCAAGTTATTTTCCCCAAAGCTACTCCCTGTCTCTCCAAGCGACAGAAGCATAAATACCTTTAAGCCAGCTGGCGAACTCTTTCATGTCACCGGTGACGTAGCCAAGTGCCTTGGGGAGGTATCTTCGTCTTAGACCCGGTAAAACCTGATTTTCACCCTCGTCCATTTTAACCATAGTGGGACTGTCCTCCATGGTTATCTCTTCCTCTGGCTCCTTAAGGAAAGCATAGAGCTCATAAACAACCTAATGCAGAGACCTGCAGACTGGCCAGCCCAGGAACTGGTTGTAGTAACCATAGAGGATGAGTTTAAAAGCACTTCATTTGTATCCTGACATCCCAGGGCACTAAGAAAGCACCAATTTCCTCTTGAAACATTGTCATGGAGATGATTACCCAAACCCAAATCCCATACTACTTTTGTCATCACTGTCTTTAATGCCACCATGAGAAGGTTCTGGCCTTGAGTTTCATAAAGTCCCGTTTCTAGTTCAACAAATATTCATTGAGCACCTCCATCCTGCACTCAAAGAGCTCAGTCTAGTGGAAAAGACTGAAAAATATTAAATTTCAACATACTGACTGAAATAATAATATAGGAAGAGCCAACACCAAGTACTTAAGCTTCATGCTGTCTGCTAAAGGAGCCGGATGTTAGGTTACAAAATGGCGCTCACTAATGAGGACCAAAGAGCTACTTCCCAAGATGAATAGTCTTTTTCCTTTAAGTTTTTAACTTTAATTCCAATATAATTAGCATACAGTGTTATGTTAGTTTCAGGTATACAATACGGTGATTCGACAATTTTATCATCATGGTAAGTGTATTCTTAATCTCCTTCACCTGTGTCATCCATCCTCCCATCCATCTCCTCTCTGGCAACCATCACTTTGTTCTACAGTTAAGAGTTGGCTTTTGGTTTGTGTCTTTTTCTTTCCTTTGTTTTGTTTTTTAAATAGCACATACAAGTGAAATCATATGGTATTCATCTTTCTCTGACTGACCTTTTTCACTCAGCATTATGTTCTGTAGCTCTATCTATGTTATTGCAAATGGCAAAATTTCATTCCTTTTTACAGCCAAATAATATTCCATTGTATGAGCCTCACATCTTCCTTATCCATTCATTGATGGACACTTGGACTCCTTCCATAATTTGGCTGTTGTAAATAATGCTGCAATAAACATGGGGGTTCATATGTTCTTTCAAATTAGTGTTTTTATATTCTTTGGGTAAATGCCAAGTAGTGCAATTACTAGATCATAGGGTAGTTTTATTTTTAATTTTTTGAGGAACCTCCACTGTTTTCCAGAGTGGCTGCACCTGTTTGCATTCCTATCAACAGTACACGAGGGCTTCTTTTCCTCCACGTCCTCAACAACACTTGTTGTTTTCTCTGGTTTGGATTGTAGCCATTCTGACAGGTGTGAGGTGATACCTCATTATGGTTTTGATTTGCATTTCCCTGATGGTGAGTGAGATTGAGCCTCTTTTCATGTGTCTGTTGGGATCTGAATGTCTTCTTTGGAGAAATGTCTGTTCTATCTTTTGCCCATATTTTTTAATTGGATTATTTGGGGGTGGGTGTTGAATCATATAAGTTCTTTATACACGTTGGATACTAACCTTTTATCTGTCATATCATTTGCAAATATCTTCTCCTATTCAGTAAGTGGTCTTTTAGTTTTGTTGATTCCTTTGCTGTGCGGAAGCTTTGTGGGTTTCTTTTGGGTGTAGTCCCAATAGCTTATTTTTGCTCTTATTTCCCTTACCTCAGGAAACGTATCTAGAAATGTCAGTGTCAGAGAAATTCCCAAGTCTTCTAGGATATTTATTGTTTCAGGTCTTACATTTAGGTCTTTAATCCATTTCAAGTTAATTTTTGTGCATAGTGTAAACAAGTGGTCCAGTTTCATTCTTTTTCAGGTAGCTGACCAGTTTTCCCAATACCATTTGTTGAAGAGACTGTCTTTTATTCCCATGGCATGTTCTTACCTCTTTTGTTGAAGATTAACTGACCATATAATTGTGGGTTTGTTTCTAGGTGTTCTATCCCGTTCCATTGATTTATGTGTCTCTTTTTGTGCCAGTACCATACTCTTTCGATTACTGCATCTTTGTAGTATAATTTGAAATCTGAAATTGTGGTATCTCCAGTTTTGTTTTTCTTTTTCAAGATTGTTTTGCCTATTCTGGCTCTTTAGCAGTGCCATGGAAATTTTAGTATTATTTGTTCTAGTTCTGTGAAGAATGCTCTTGGTATTTTGTTACTGATTGCATTAAACCTGTAGATCACTTTGGGTTGTACGGACATTTTAACAATATTTGTTCTTCCAATCCATGATCATGGAATATCTTTCCATTTGTTTGTATCATCTTTAATTTCTTTCATCAATATTTTATAGTTTTCAGAGTACACTTCTCCCACCTCCTTGGTTAAACTTATTTCTAGGTATTTTATTATTTTTGGTGCAATTTAAATGGGATTGCTTTTTAAATTTCTATTTCTCTTGCATTATTGGTGTAGAGAAATGCAACAGGTTTCTGTATGTTGATTTTATATCCTGGGATCTTACTTAATTCATTTATCTGTTCTAGCAGTTCTTTTGGTGAAGTCTTTAAGGTGTTCTATATATAGCATCATGTCATCTGCAAATAGTGAAAGTTTTACTTCTTCCTCACTAATTTGGATGCCTTCTATTTATTTTTGTTGACTGATTGCTATGGCTAGGACTTCCACTACTGTGTTGAATAAAAGTGATGAGAGTGGACATGCAGGTCTTGTTTCTGATCTTAGGTGGAAAGCTCTCAAGTTTTCACTGAGTATGATGTCAGTTGTGGGTTTTTCATATGTGGCCTTTGTTATATTGAAGTATGTTCTCTCTAAACCTATTTTGTTGAGAGTTTTTATTATGAATGGATGTTACCCTTTGTCAAACACTTTTTCTGCATCTATTGAAATGATCATATATTTTTAATCCTTTCTCTTATTGATGTGATGTATCATGTTGATTGATTTTTGAATATTGAACCACACTTGCATCCCAGGAATGAATTTCACTTGATTGTGGTAAATAATTTTTTTAAATGTATTGTTGGATTTGGTTTACTATTATTTTGTTGAGGACTTTTGCATCGATGTTCATCAGAGTTATTGGCCTATAGTTCTCTTTATTTGGAGTGCTTTATCTGGTTTTGGTAACAGGATGATATGGGCCTCCTAGAATGAATTTGGAAATTTTCCTTCCTCTTCTATTTTTTGGAAGAGTTGGAGAAGAATCGGTATTAACTCTTCTTTAAATGTTTGGCAGAATTCATCTATGAAGCCATCTGATCCTGAACTTTTGTTTGTTGGGAGTTTTTGATCATTGATTTAATGTCATTGCCAATAATCAGCCTGTTCATATTTTCTATTTATTCCTGATTCAGTTTTTGGAGGTTATTAAGTTTCTAGGAATTTATCTGTTTCTTCTAGTTTGTCTGGTTTGTTGGCCTCTAGTTTTTCATAATATTTTTACAATCTTCTGTATTTCTGTGGTGTTGGTTGTTGTTTCTCCTCTTTTGTGATTTTGTTTATTTGAATCCTCTCTTTTTTCTTGATGAGTCTGGCTAAAGGTTTATCAATTTTGTTGATCTTTTCAAAGAAGTAGCTCCTGGTTTTTTCAAGCGGTTCTATTGCTTTTTAAATTTCTGTTTTATTTATTTATCTATCTATCTATTTATTTATTTTCCTCCCTTTTATTGATTTGGGGCTTTATTTGTTTGTTCTTTTTTTTCTAGCTCCTTTAAGTGTAATGTTAGGTTGCTTATTTGAGATTTTTCTTGCTTTTTGAGCTGACCTCTGTTGCTATGAACTTCCCTCTTAGAAATGCTTTCGCATCCCAAAGATTTTGGACCCTAGTGTTTTCATTTTCATTTGTCTCCATGCATTTTTGGATTTACTCTTTGATTTCTTGGTTGATCCATACATTGCTTAATAGCATGTTATTTAACCTTCATGTATTTGTGCTCTTTCCAGATTTTTTCTTGTGACTGATTTCTAGTTTCATCGTGCTGTGGTCAGAAAAAAATGCGTGGTATGATTGCAGTCTTTTTGAATTTGTTGAGACTTGTTTTGTGGCATAATATGTGATCTATTGTGGAGAATGTTCCACGTGCACTTTAAAAGAATGTGTATTCTGCTCTTTTTGGATGGAATGTTCTGATTGTATCTGTTAAAATCCATCTGATCTAATATGTCATTCAAAGCCACTGTTTCCTTGTTGATTTTCTGTTTGGACAATCTCTCCATTGATGTTAAGTGAGGTGTTAGCGTGCCCTACTCTTAATGTACTACTATCAATTATTTCCTTTATGTTTGTTACTGTTTTAAGTATTTGGGTGCTCCATGTTGGATGCATAAATATTTACAATTGTTACACCTTCTTGTTGGATTCTTCCCTTTATTATTATATAGTGCTCTTTTTTTGTCTCTTGTTATCATCTTTGTTTTAAAGTTTATTTTGTCTGATATAAGTATTGCGAGTTGCAATACTACTCCAGCTTTCTTTTCACATCCATTCGCATGATAAATTTTTCTCCAACCCTTCACTTTCAATTTGTACATGTGTTTAGGTCTAAGATGAGTCCCTTGTAGGCAGCATATACATTGGTCTTCTCCTTTTTCTCCCTCTTCCTCCTCTTCCTGTTCTTCCTCCTTCTCTTCTCCTTCTCCTCTTCCTCCTCCTCCTCCTCTTCCTCCATTCTGCCACCCTGTGTCTTTTGATTGTAGCATTTAGTCCATGTACATTCAAAGTGATTATTGATAGATATGTATTTATTGTTATTTTCTTCCTTGTTTTATGGTTGTTTGTAGTTCTCTGTTATTTTCTTCTCTTGTTCTCTTCTCTCATGATTAGTTGGCTTTCTTTAGTGATATATTTTGATTCCTTTCTCTTCAATTTTTGCATATCTATTACTGGGTTTTGATTTGTGGTAACCATTCAGTTTGTATGTAACATCTTCTGTATATAGCTGTTTATATTAATTTGATGGTCACTTAAGTTTGAACCCATTCTTTACTCTACTAGCCCCCATATTTTAAGTATATGGTGTCATATATTACATCCTTTTATTTTGTGAGTCCTTTGAGTGATTTTTACAGATAGTCTTATTCTTACTGCTTTTGTGCTTCCTACTTTCTTTCTCTGAGAGTTGTTTCACTCAAAGAATCTCCTTTAATGATTCTCGTAGGGCTTGTTTAGTGTTCATGAATTTCTTTAACTTTTTTCTTGGGAAGTCTTTATGTCTCCTTCTATTCTGAATGATAGTCTTGCTGTATAGCATATTCTTACCTGTAGATTTTTTTCCCTTTCTTTCTTTTCTTTCTTTTTTTTTTTTTTAAATTAACATATGTATTATTTGTTTCCGAGCCCTTTCAGCACTTTGAATACATCATGCTACTCTCTTCTGGCTTGCAAAGTTTCTGTTGAAAAATCCGCTGATAGCCTTATGAAGTTTGTGTTTTCTTTTCTCCTGCTGCTTTTAAAATTCTCTCTTTTTCTCATGACTTTTTACCATTTGAATTACTATGTGTCATGGTGGGACCCTCCTTGGTTTGATGTTGTGGGGGGCTCTCCATGCCTCCAGGATCTGGATTTCTGTTTTGCTTCTCTAGCTTTGGGAAATTTTCAGCTATTATTTCTTCAAATAAAATTTGCACCCCCTCTTTCTTTCTCTTCTTCTTCTGGATCCCTATAACGTGAATGTTATTATGCTTGCTGGTGTTGCTGAGTCCTCTAAGTCTATTCTTATTTTGCATATTTTCCCCCCTTTTACCTGCTTAACTTGATTGCTTTCCTTTACTCTGTCCTCTAGCTGACTAATTCATCCTCTGCTTCCTCTGGTCTGCTATTTATTCTATCTAGTGTGTTTTAAATTTCATTTATTATGTTCTCATCTCTGATTAGGTTTTTTTGTTTGTTTGTTTGTTTGGTCTCATCATTAAGGGTCTCACCGATGGCCTCCATTCTTTCTTCAAGTCCAATGAGTATCTTTATGATAATTTCTTTAGATTCTCTATCAGGCATGTTATTTATCTCCATTTCACTTAGATCTCTTGCTGTGATTCTGTCCTGTTCTTTCATTTGGAACATATTCCTCTGTCTCCTCATTTTGTCTAAGTCTCTGAATCTGTTTCTCTGTGTCAGGAAAGTCAGCTGTGTCTCCTGCACTGGAAACTAATGGCCTTATGAAGAAGAGGTTCTGTAGTGCCCTGCAATGTTCGCCAGAGCCTCGTGCTGCAGGGGGGTCTTCTATGTGTCTTGTGCAAACTCAGCTGTTGTGACTGAGCTGCTTTTTCCTTCAGTCCAGTCATCTGCAATGACTTTCTTTGCCTGTGATGGACAGGGTTTGGTCTTGGTATTAATAGTGGACCAGTCTTCGGTGCCTTGGGTTTGAGTTGAGTCAGGCTGGGCATTTGCCAGAGATGCAGTAACACTGAACAGGAGGCTGCTCTCCTTGTGTGTCTTCTGGGAAGCTTTTGTTGGTGGGCAGGGCCTGCAGCCAGGCTAGATCTCTTCCCCAAGCCCAGTGCTGAGGCTGCAGCCTGACTGGCGTGAGTGCCTGTAGTTACCTTCCTCTCTTCCCCGGGGGTGGGGGGGGCAGGAGTCACTTTGCAGTGGGGCTCCTCCCTGTTGGGGCTGTTTGCACCATGCCAAGCCTTTGGCTCCACCCTGAATGGGCTCTGACCAAAAGGGGCTCTGCAGGCTTGTCTGGAGGGATCAGAGCAGTGGGGAAGCAGTGTTAGAAGTTCCCTAGACACTGTCAGCAATGGGCTGGTTCCTGCCCCCAGTGATCTCTGTTCCTCCAGGACCTTCTGGGAGATAAGTAAATAACTCTCCTTCCAGTATGCCCCAGGCATTTTCAAACCACTGCTTTTATGCTCTGTCTCCATGGGGGCTGTTTGTTGTGCTGTCCCTTTAAGTGAGCCTGGGGCCTCAGTTTCCTCTCTCCCTCTCTGCTGTCCTAGAGCCAAACCCACTGATTTTTTAAATTTCAGGTTTTCAGTCCTCTAGGTTGTGAGAACTGATGAAATTCAGCCCCTGTGGTGTTCAAAGCCAAGTGTAATGGGGATTCGTTGTCCCGGTGTGGGTTCCCCGGTGTGGGGGTCTGTTCCTCTTCCTTCTCCATGCAAGTAGCTTCCTCCGGATGCAGACTAACCTGTGGGTCCACTGGCTCCTGACTGCATCTTTGCCCTTTCTACCTTCTTTGATGTGACCTCTTCTCTGCATTTAGTTGTGGACTTTGTTCTACTAGCCTTAGGATCCTTTTCTGGGTTATTTACACTGATGTGAGTGTCATCTAGTTGTATCCATGGGACGAGGTGAGCTTAGGGTCCTCCTACCACTCCACAGTCTTCCCCAGACGTCCAGAGCAGCCGTTTTAAATTAAGTTTCTATCTTACAAAGTAAGCCTAAGTAAGCCCCTCATACACTCTCCAAGCCAAAGGTTGCTTGACTATGTCCCCACATTGTGCAACTGCCTCAGATATTCTTTATTTTTGGAATTTGTTATTTAAATGTTTAAAAACAGTCAAGAATAATATTCCACAAGGTATAGAAACTAGAAAAAGTAAAAGTGAAGCAAGCTATTGAAAACCAAAAAGTTGTAATCTAAGAATTGTACAAGGTAAGAATATACAAGGCATGATTATCGTAAGCGTGCCTCAGGAAGACGATATAACCATGGCTTTGTTCACTACAAGACTCTTCACTTCTCATGATAACTGTGCGAGAGGAAAGCACCGACATCACTAGAATGGGAACCTCTAGACAAAAATGAAGTTTTCATGGCCAGTGGTAGATGCAAAAGAAGAATATCAGTGATGTAATCCCAGAAGAGGCAAAGGGAGAAAGACACGGGCAAACCATCTTGAACATGCAAGGAACGCCAAGAGCACAGCCAGTAGGTGTGGAGCAGGGAGACCTCGAACCATCAGATCCCAGAAGGCACCAGTGGGAAGTTGAAGCCACAAGCACAAAAGACACGACCAAGGTAATACCCCAAATCTATGCGGATAAACCAGCTCGTCTTCTCCCTGTGGTCCGACTGTGAATAAGGGGTTCTCTAGTTTTGGCCCCACCCTTGCTGCATTAATCATAGTCAACAAACACCTATTGAAAGATGATAAAGTTATGCCTTTTTAAAATTTTTAGTTTTTGCAATCCTGACTCTAGTTTGGGTTTCTGTTAATCTCAGTACAAAAATCAATGTGGGTAACTGATTTTTTTTTATTGAATGGCCGCACACTTCAATTGCATTATTTCACTACCTAAGTGTCCTGCTTTTAAACAATGGCCAACCATTAATCATTACACAAAGCAGAAGCTATTTATACAATGAATTCTAGACCAAACTCCTTTCGTCTTAGCAAAATAGTGTGTTAGATCCCTGCTCTTGTGAGATTGTCCATGAACCTCGGTACTAAGAAATGCTTTAAAAAAAAAAATATTTCATTTTTATTTGGGGGGGAGAGAGAGAGAGAGAGGGAACATGAGTGTGAACTTGAGCTGGGGGAGGGTCAGATGGGCAAGCAGATTCTTTTGGCTGAGCTGGGAATCCGACGTGGGGCTCAATCCTAGGACTCTAGGATCTGAACCGAAGGCAGATGTTTAACCAACTGAGCCACCCAGGTGCCCTGGCATTAAGAAATTCTTAAATTGAAAACTACCAGAGGTCAGGAACCAAAACTTAAGTCTATAGGGAGCACAGCTGACCCCATAGAGAAACGTGGCAAACAATTCGAATTTTAAGCAATTATGAAAACTCTCTTTTTATTTTATAATCTAAGTGATAGCCATTATTTATTTTCATATATCTTCTTCTTTAAATGTCATAACTCACGACACTGCTCAGTAAGCTCCTTGCTCAGCTCCAGTGACCCTTTGCAAAGCAGGATGGATTCATGAGAAGTATCAGATTTCACACCAGGCAAAGGCAAGAAGCTCAGGCACAAGTGCTTCTGGTTTCTACAATTAAATTGATTTGTTCTACAGAGGCAGCACTGAATGAAAACATTACCGTTTCCCATCAACTACAGAAACAATAAGGTGTATAGCTTGTTTTGGGGTGAACAAATTCATGTTTTTGAAATCTCTGGAATATGTTTCTTGATTTTAGAGGGTTTTAAATATACCATCAGCTCAGAGATTTTGAAGATAGGGGATGCCGAACCCGATACCATAACTGGTCAGACACGATCGAGAACCTGCATGGCCTGAGCTCCTTGCCGAGCCTTCCAAAGTGAAAGGAAGACTGAGTTATTTTTATCTGAGTCCACAGTCCAGCATATGGAAGGCCTCCTGGGATTTGTCCCTCTAGCACCCACACGTTGGGATGGTTTGTTGGGGGCCCATGCCCCAGAGAGAGGGCTCCTCTCCTAGGCTAAGCAGACAGTTGGTGCTGCGGCAGACCCTGCTCACCAACCATTTCTTCTAAACTTCCAGAGCCCTTCAGATCCTGAAGACTTGCTGCAGACCTCAGGCATGAGAACTGGTTATGAGAAACCAGTAACTTCAAGGTTGTAGTTCACCCCAGAATTTTATCACGTGTGACTATTTGCAGTTCTTTGGAGAACTTTAAGAATTCTGATCAGGGGGTACCTGGGTGGCTCAGCCATTAAGCATCTGTCTGCCTTCTGCTCTGGGCATGATTCCAGGTCCTGGGATTGAGCCCCACATGGGGCTCCCTGCTCTGTGGGAAGCCTGCTTCTCCTTCTCTCACTCCCCCTGCTTGTATTCCCTCTCCAGCTGTGTTTCTCTCTGTCAAATAAATACATACAATCTTAAAAAAAAAAGAAGGAAAGAATTCTGATCAGGAAGCCTATACAGCCGGGGACTTCTGATGTTCAGATTTCTCAAATCTAGGTAGGCCATTACATTTAACTAAAAAGACAAGAAAATAAAGGGAAGAAGCTTTAAATAAGCAGCAGTAGGGTAAGATGAAAACCTGACTCCTTTTTCCTAGATTTTCCACTGCTACCAAAACTCAGTAGTTCCATGGTCCCTCATCTAACCCAAGTTGAGTGCCGTGAGACTCTGGGGACCAAGACTCCCGAGCATGCCACTCATCCCAAGCCGTGCCCCTCAGCAGAGCATGAGGACTCCACTTCCCAGGCTCCGTTCTGAAAAACCACACCAGAGCTTGGAGAGACAGAGGCAGCACTGAGCGAGCCTACCTGGTCCGCGGGCCCATGTGCCGGCGCCATACTGAGCAGGGTGAAGCGTCCGAGCCCGGCCTCACCAGCCTCATCTCCACAAGGGTCCTTCCAAAGAGGACCATGAGGGGCGTCACCAGCGCCGCCAATCAAAGACTGTCCATTCATCCTTCCTTTCTCTCCATACTTGACAAAGGGCAAAAAGACGTGAATCAGCAGGATGAGCATAGGAAATGGAGGGTTGGGGGAGGCAGGAGTGCCCTTAGTGGGGTCCTGGTGGCCCCAGATGGAGACAGGGCAGCCTTCTCCATCAGCAAGGAGAGACAGTGAGCTGACTAGATTGCTTAAATAAAAGGGAAAAAATGATAGTGGGCTGTTCTGCACACAGACTGATGCACAGATTTCGTTGTGCTGTGTTTCTCTACCAGCGCGAGGTTGGCAGAGCTGAAGCCTGTCCACAGGGAAGGGTGGCCTTCAGGCTCTGACCGGCTTCAGCAGACTGTTAGAGGACCAATACCAATGCAACAATTTTCCTCAGCCTTGTTCTTTACAGATAAGAGAAGGTGGCATGGGGTGGGTTCTATTTTCTGTAATAAGATACAAGCCACACTCTTCATGCATAGCCGGAACCCAGTCTGAGAGCCTGCTAAATGACATTTTTTTTCTTGTATCAGAACAAGAATTGTTAAATATTGGATATCACCTTGTTAATAATAAATAATTCTTAGTTGGAGTCAACAAGTGTGGCAACTTTTTGTAAGTTTTACTAAAAAAAAAAAACAAAACAAAAAACCTGTAAAAAAACAAAAACTGTCCATTGAATTCCAGGATATCATTCTTCCTTCAGAAGTTCCAGAAAAGTGTGTGCATGTTTTTTTTGTTTTTTGTTTTTTTTGGTCCCTCCTTTATTTAATTTTTACTTTCTTTTACTGGCTTGCTTTGAAAAATCCACAATTGTGGAAAATACTATTGACATATCTTAGAAAAAAATGGTGTGTGTCTATGTTTATCCATGGTTAAACTAGCTGGTAGTTAAGTACCAACAGATGTGTCTGCGGGTTGCATTATGTGTTTTTGTTTGATAAAGGAGAGCATTAAGGAAAACCAGTGGTAAGACTCTCCTCTTATATGGGGTTAAAAAAAAAAAAGGAGAGAAGAAAGAAAGAGGCAAGCAGGGACTGTCACATTCCCTCCATGTAGGTGTCTACCCCTTTGGCCCTGCGTACTGCCCACCTCCCCCACCAAAATTACACACATCTCCCCTAGACAATATTCTTGAGTTCAGCATTATATTTTCTTAGAGCCTGGAGAGAAACATTTGGAATCCAGGTGAGGTTGTAAAGAGCACATGTTTCAAGGCTTCACTTTATAGAAGAAAAAACTGAGGTTCAAAGTGAGGATCCTCCAAGTCTCCTCGGCAGAGTCAGCTTTATGCAATAGGGAATCTTTGTCTTGGCGCCAGACGCATGGAAGCCCCCCGAGATTCTATTCAAGCAAACAGTGAGGAAGCAGCTCCCGAGTGATGGGGTGTGCAGTGTGTCCCAGGGCTCAGTGACAGAGCGCACATGGGCTGTCTTCATGGCTGCCTTGAAGTAACCTTGGGGTGGGGGGACAACAACCAGGGGCCCTGCCACCCCCATTTTCACGCTATGCCCTTCTGGAAGCAGGGGCTCTTCTGACAAACAGACGTGTACCTCAAAGTGAGCCTCATTCTTTTGTATCACTGACACATCCACAACAAGCCTGTAGGTGCTAAAGTGAATAACCCAGGAATATTCTGGAAGGTGCACCTTGAGAGCTTTCTAGCAGGAGTCAGAAAGCACCTTTCGTAACACGAATCACTAGTGAAATGAAGCAGTACTTATTCTAATGTGAGGCAATATCAAGATTTCAATTCAACCAACATTCCTGGTCTGATGACAGGCAATGAAACTCAGCGTACATTAGGAATCTGCAATTGGGAGACCCAAAAGTCTTCAATTTTCTGGGGCTTAAGCATCAAAAATATTACCGAGTTTTGGATACAGATATAGAAGAAAACATTTAAACATCCATGCTTTATCATAAAGAGAATGTCAGCATTGACATTTATTTGGTACTTACAATAATCTTTATTGCAGGAGGTTTCTGTTCGAAGTGATGGGAGGTGCTCAGTTTTCTTTAAAGCTGTAACCAGAAACAAAAACAGTGCTGTCAGGTATTCCTGTCTCCTGCTGGAAACACTTCTGTCCTCAGAAGGCACCACTCCTAGAAGCCTTGGGGAAGCCTTGGGGTCTGAATTCCACACCAGAAAATGCAGCTGCAAAGCTGCCAGGGCTGGCCGCCAGCTTGCCGGTGGGGAGCAGGCACACTCCCGGCAGCAGGACAGCATGCGCAGGGAGGGGCGCAGGGCCAGATTTGGAAAGGGCCGTTCCCCATACCCCACTTTTTTGGAGTCATATTGATACATCTTATTTCTCGAACACAGTGTGAAGCTCCTATCTAGTATGGGTGAACCCAGAGTCAGTCTGGCAGGTTAACTGCCCTCTTTGCTCCAACCCCTCTCAGGCACGGAGCTCAAGTGGGGCTTCCACCCGGTTTCAGAAACCATGAGAGAAGCTGTGGCTTGCAGGTGTCTAGGAAGAAGCCCCAGGCTTTGGCAAATTGCTTTCCAGCCTCTCTGTCTTTGCTGCTTCTGCTCAGTTGCAACCATCTGAGGCATATTTCTCCATTAAAAAAGAAAAGGGTAAAAGAGCAACAATTAGGATTAAGCAGACAACTGGTAACGGGGCCAGTTGGAAATGAAGAGAAATGAGGAGGGTACTCACGCGCCGGCTGGCTTCCCGGTGGCAGAAGGCTCAGGCTGATAAAGTGCTACTGGGCTCTAGTAAGACGAAGGGTGCTTGGGAGCAGATAGTGCTGGGAGGAGGCACCTAACAGTTTTATACTCAGAACCCAGCTCCGCATACCCGTGCCCTCGGCTTTCTCCTCCCACTTTGGGAGCTCCAGCCAAAGCATTGCTGAGGACCCGTCCCCTGTCCTGCACCTGATGTCTGTCTGTCTCTCTCTTCCTCTCTCAGCTGATGTTTCTGTGCCTCCCGCCCCGTTCTTTCTTGATTTGGTCCTGGCAGCTTTGCCGTCTTTCCGCAGTGCTCCAAGGTCTGTACCCAGGGACAATCCTGCAAGTTCGTCTTTTTCTTTCCCTCCTGTTCTAGCTCCTACCCTTTCCCTGAAATATTTTGATGAATATTTGTAACTAAAAAAGATCAACATAGTATCACTTAAAACTAAAAACTGAGGGTCAAGTTGCTACACAGTAGACTCAGAGAGCAAAGGGTTCGCTTCCGGGGTGGAATTTTCTCATTTTCTCTTAGACTCCGCACAGCTTCTGCGCAGGTGTAAGAATCCCACAAAGCCCCGAAAGGTGTGATGTGAGGATGAGGAGGTGGTAAGCAAGTGGTAAGCAATTCATTTTCTGGAAACCAACCTGTCCTTTTTTTCCCATTGAGGAGGAAACAAACATATAAATGTTTCCCTGAAATGTCCTTTCCAGGTGAGGATCCCAGGACAAAGCCTGCTGCCTTTTAATGGATGGGAGGAGGCAAACACTCCAGAGCAGAGGAATCTAAAATTCAAGTGAAAAGTCCATTTCTTCCCCCATTCTTCTTAAAATCCAGTATTTGTGGCTTGCTCTGTGATGGCAGGAATCTAACTCAGGTGCATTTCCCGGAGCGCAGAATTAAAAAAAACAAAAACAGAAGCAAAAACCAAACAACCCACAGAGAGCTGTGCAGATGTCCTAGTCTTTCATCTGGACCTCCCTGCCGCCTCCTGGAATTGCTGATAGCTCTTGTTGGAGGTCCCCAAGGCAGCATGACTCGCTGGCTCCCCCCACTGGACACCTACGAAACCACAGGGTCCCTGGTCCTAGGGAGCCCCTACTCCTGCTCCCTGACACTCAGTTGGGCTGTGTGTGTCGGGGGGCCTAGGAGGGAGACCAGAGGTGGGGGTTCATGATTGCAGTTCTGAACTTCAGGAAAATCTCCCTCCAACATTTTGTCCTGGTAAAATAAGCCGAAAATGAGCTCCTAGGTTACCCTGAAAAAAAATGAATCACAGGACAGTCAGAAGGCCTGGTATGGGAATGAAGGGAACCACAGCTGCTTCCAGGAGTTCCTTGTGCAAATGGGTCACCATCCCTCACGACAATAAGAATGATCACGATAAGAATGGCCCAAGCAGTTACGGGTTTACTATATGTGCCGAGCACTAAGCCAACCAAGTTATTTTCATTGGTCATTCAGCCATGGCAAAAGTCCTATGAGGGTAAAAGCCATTATCCCCATTTTTTGCAGATAAGGAAACTGAGGCTCATAGAGTTTAAGTCTAACACCAAAGTTTGTACTTTGTTGTCCTTCAGCACAGGCCAGTATTTCCAGCTGCTGATCCTCTCTGCCTTTCACCAATTCACTGATTAACTTAATCAACTCGGCCACCCACATGTTGTCAGAGACCTCATCCTGAAGCTGCCTCCATGCAGCACGTGTGCAGCCTCCTGCCTCAGTGATCTGGCTTTGATTGGGTTCCAAGTCTTGTTGGCAAAACCACCTCGTCCTCCATCCTAGCCTCCCCAACTCTCCCCCAATTCCTGCAAAGTCACCCCTGAAGGGCCGCTCACAAAATGCAGCCTTGCTAGGGGGTCTGTTCAAGGTCGTGCTGGCACATGGGCTTCTGAGCCTGAATCCTTACTTTGGCTTTTCTTAGGTGTTTTCCCTTAGGTATGTGAGCTACTCTTTCTGAAACTCAGGTTCCTCACTGTAATGGGGGGAAGGTTTCCTTCCTTTACACGGATGTGATGAGGACTGGCAGGGCGAATGTGAAGCCCTGCACCTGCCGCGTGGAGGCGTCACTGTCCCGAAGCCCGCCCGTCTCATTCAGGGTTGGCTGGTACCTGAGCATCCCCGAAGGGATCTCTCCTCCGAGCTTGGACCAGGGGAAAAATCTTCCCGGCCATGACATCAGGGGAGACCTAGTTGTGAGCATGGAGGCAACAGTTGAGCAAGAACTCTGGACCAGGAAGGTGGCTGAAGAGGCTCCCCAACATTCTGTGCTGTGAGGGTCTACTGTCACCCAGTCCCTGGGGCTTTGTGAAGGGCCCCATGAGCTGGAGAGCAGAGGTACAGCTGCGTACCCGATGGGTGTATACATGAGCTCACAGGTGTTTTTAAACCCTTGTTGATCGTTTAATGACTTTTTCTCATTTCTTTCTCCAGCACCTCTTGCTATCACTTACGGCATATCTTTCGCAGACTGTTTGAGCCCTGATGTTGTTTTCCTTTGCCCCCACCCCAAGAGCCCCCCAGTGCTTCCCCGCTGTGTGCCCCTGGCCTCTGCTGGCTGTCTGAATTCATCTGCCAGCCCTCAGTCTGGCGCGGTCACAACCAAATGTGTGCAGAACTTTCGCTCCCCTGCGTTTCCCCGTAGAATCTCTGCCCCGAGAAAGTTCTGTCTCTTCCCCTCTCCCCCCATTTTGGCTGCACGTTCACACTGGGCTTTTGTTCCTCCACTTTCCCAGCAGACTGCTGTCCAGGCCGCACTCCAGGGAATGACGGCAACTTAGGTCCCTGCTCCTCACCACACAGACGACCGTACCCCATGGCACTGCCACAGCTTGGTAGCGGCTTTCATTAAAAACGTATTTTATGTCACACCATCCCACGTGGGCTGGAAGATGCTAGACAATAAGGTCAGTATCTAACAGTTGTCTTTATTCACAACAGATCTCTTTCCAGAAAGACTTGGAGAAACTTCCTAAAATATATGTAAGAGGAGATAAGAGCTAGTGCGGCCCCAAGCGTCTCCTGATTCCTGAGCCAGGGGTTTCTAAATGGAAGAGAGCAGGGGGAAGAAACTCATTCTCATTCTTTCCTTCCTCTCCTCCCCTCCCCCCACCCCCCACAAAGAGGGAAGCAAAGATGGCGAGTCTGGGACACAGTGTCCCCTGCAGTGGGCTCTGAGCCCACAGCATTTTTGTTCAGTAAACAGTCAGACAAAAGGTGCCGATGAGAGCCCACACTCCCACGGACCCCAGAGCACCATTTGTGGTAGTCACTCCCTGGATGCTGAGCCAAGAGCCCGGCTGGCATCCAGCGCAGCGCCTCAGCCCTTGCCAGGGTTGCTGGGCGCTGGATGGTGGCTGGAGCCTGTGAGGCGCCTACATTTCTAGGTCTCCAGTGCCCTCATGCAATTATTCAGCTCCATTTAATGGCTGCTATTCCTCCTGCACACAGCAGTAGGATGAGAGAATCTCCATCCCTACGCATGACTTCTGTCAGATGTCTCCTCTCCATGTATCACTCCTCTCCATGTATTACTTCCAGCTTTCTTTTAAAGATTTATTTGTTTGTTTGTTTAGTAGAACTACCCTATGACCCTGCAATTGCACTACTGGGTATTTACCCCAAAGATACAGATGTAAAAAGAAGGGCCATATGTGCCCCAATGTTCATAGCAGCAATGGCCACAGTTGCCAAACTGTGGAAGGAGCTAAGATGCCCTTCAACAGATGAATGGATAAAGAAGATGTGGTCCATATATACAATGGAATATTACTCAGCCATCAGAAAGGAGGAATTCCCAACTTTTGCATCAACATGGACAGGACTGGAGGAGATTATGCTAAGTGAAATAAATCAAGCAGAGAAAGTAAATTATCATATGGTTTCATGTCCTTGTGGAGCATAAGGAATAACATGGAGGACATTAGGAGAAGGAAAGGAAAAATGAAGGGGAAGGGAATCAGAGGAGGAGACAAATCATGAAAGACTATGGACTCCAGGAAACAAACTGAGGGTTTCAGAGGGGATGGGGGTGGGGCTGGGTGGCCCCATGAAGGGTGTTAAGGAGGGCATGGATCGGAGCATTGGGTGTCACATCCAAACAATGGATCGTGGAACACCGCATCAAAAATTGGTGAAGTACTGTATGGTGACTGACATGACATATAAAAGAATCACATATAAAAAGACTTATTTACTTATTTTAGAGAGAGAGTGCACACACAAGCAGAAGGAAAGGCAGAGGGAGATGAAGAGAGAATCTGAAGCAGATTCAGCACGCAGTGCGGTGCCTCAGTGTGTGTGGGGGAGAGGGGCTCAATCTCATGAATCTGAAACCAAGTTGATTGCTTAACCAACTGTGCCACCCAGGTGCTCCCATTCTTTCCAGTTTTTAACTTGAACTCAGGCCAGGTTAAAGTCCATCAGGTAGGTCTCTGGTCTCCACAACCAGTGCCTAAGGATGTGCAGGTTGTGCACTGCACAAATGCACTATTTCTAAAGTGATACCATTAACATCCTAGACATTTACATATTTATGGCAACAAAACTCCTGCCAGTGGCACTAAAATGTCTTGAGGAGAAGGGTATCAGGATGCCTTTGCCTGAAGGGACCATACTGGCTAGTGATGGTCTTGCTGGTGTTTTGTTTCTTCAGGAGTAAAGGAAAAAAAATCCCATTGAGAGACAACAGGGAAGCGGATAGGGGGAGAATCTTCTCAATCTCTTCAGAGTAGACTGAGGAAGGAATTGACGTGTTGGAGGAAGTGAAGGTTGGGGAGTGGCATGGCACTGTTTCCCTCTTGAAAGTAATTTAAAATTCACTCAGTTTTTCCTCACCATGAAAGGTATTGTGATATTGACTCCAAGCTTAGGGAGTTGAGTATTATTTTATATTTGGGCTGGGAAAAGAAGGTGGGATGCCTGGTGCCACCATGGCCAGCGGGGCTCTCAGGGCCAAGGGTCACAGGCTTTTGGCACAGACATCAGCACCCGAGTTTGAGAGAGAGAGGCTGAAGCCCCTCGAGGGACTGCGGTTACTCACTGGAGAGCATCATGGAGAGACCTGGCGGGAATGTCGCTTAGACACGGCCAGGGATGGGCTGGGTGTGTACATGAAGCTGCCCTTTGGAGCTCAGGAGGGGCAGCTGGCTCAGGCTCCTCCTCACAGACGTCCCAGCTGAAGGCATGCTCTGGGCTGGCACACAGAATCACGGCTATCAAAAATGCCCCTATCACCATCCCTTGCCTTATATCACTTGGCAGCCAAGAGCTGGAGAAGGATTCAGAGTCTCCTGGCCCTCACCCATCCTTCTACCCTCCCTGCTTCTTCTTTCCCTGCTGTTGGCATCTGCCACAGCTGGGGCAGGGACCGCAGGCAAGGGGCTGGACCTTGAGCACAAACTAACCAACTACCTGCCAACCAGCAGCGCGGAGGTGGACCACAAGGGCATCCTCGAGGTCGTGAGCACCTTCGCAGCAGAGCTTCAGCAACCTTCAGCTCTGAGCCCTAACTCAAACCCCAGCGACTCTTGGCTGAAGAAACTCAGTGGTGCAAATAGTAGGACCGACGTGGGGGAGAATTCCCATGCAGCTCTGACAGTGATCTTGTTAGAGAATGATGCTGACTCCATGTTTCATTCAAAACCAAAATTAAACCCAGTGGAAGAGGTGTTATATATTTTTTGATGGAGCACATTTTGTTAAGACTTTTAAAAATCAGGGCACCTTGGTGGCTCAATCATTAAGTGTTTGCCTTTGGCTCAGGTCATGATCCCAGGGTCCTGGGATCGAGCCCCACATCGGGTTCCCTGCTCAGTGGGAAGCCTGGTTCTCCTTCTCTCACTCCCCCTGCTTGTGTTTCCTCTCACTGTCTCTGTCTGTCAAATAAATAAAATATTTTTAAAAGAAGACTTAAAAAATCCCCTAAGCATTATAGCACCATCATTAAAAAAATCAATCTTATTCATAATTAAAATGCAATATGGCAAGAAAACTAGAAAAAATGTTCACTATAAATCACAAATTCTTGTTTTTAAATAAAACATGGCAATTTTCAATGCCTTTGCAATCCTCAGTTAGAAAAGCACCCCATTGACTTTGTTTCCAAATGGAAGCAACCAAGTTGGGACTCAGCTTCTTGGTAGAGTGGTGTCTTCTCCCAACTGAGGTGTCAGCTCTGGGTCCTGGGGATATAGAAACATGGGAAGAGGTAGAGCATAGACAGGGAAGAATGAATTTTCCATTGCTTTATCCACTTTTTCTACCTACAGTCCTTTCCACTCTCAGCTGATTGTTTATTTTCTCCCAATACCTGGATCTAGGGACATCTCTGACTAGAGGGCATTGTAACATTCAGTTACAATGTGGCTTGTGCTGGTTGGGATATGTGGATATGAGTAAAGTCACAGAGTTGATTTCTGAATAGGTTGGCTCCCTCTCTAGCTCCCAAATGCATGACACGCTGGACACTGGCCACGGCACCTCGTGTCAGCCAAGGTCACAAAGTAGACCAGGGAGAATGGATGGTTGCAGAAAAGTCCTTCCTCCTTGCAGAGGAACATCTAGGACATGGCTCAGGCAATGTCATCTTTGAAGGCGAGAGTCTGTGGGTTCATAATTAAACTCGGACAAGATACTGATGATAAATGAATGCAACACTGTTGAGTGAAGGAAAAAAATCCAGTAAGAAATTTAAACAACTCCCCCTGACAAGTGATGAGCAAAACAATATCCCCATGGGGACTCTTACTATTTGACATCCTCCAGAGTTTTGGCTCCTCCTGACTCATGTTTTTGCAGAATCTGGGGTTTACAGAATCTCAGAGAGGGAGTCAACTTTCATGTAAGGCTGACCACCAAGTTCTCAATAGCTTTTCACCCTCAGTATTTTAAAGGGAGAAACTAGCTATAAATTAATATCTATTACAGCCTTGGAGGGAGAAAAAAGTTACCCAAAGGCAGCCTTGGGGGCAGGTGGGGGACCCAGAGCTTTGCTTGGTTTAGAATATGAGATTTCTATTTGCAGGGCTGATGAGCAGCCTGAGTCTTTCATCTTGTTGATGGTTGGACATGCTATGCTATCTCTCTAGAAGAGTTTCAAGCGTTTGCTTTGCTTTGAAGAGATTGCTCCATTTATTTTTCCATCTGATATTATAAAAAATAACCCTAGGGCACCTGGGTGGCTCAGTTGGTTGAATATCTGCCCAGGTAACGATCTCAGGGTCCTGGGATCAAGCCCCACTTCAGGCTCTCTGCTCAGTGAGGATCCTGCTTCTCCATCTCCCTCTGGGTTATCCCTCTCTCTCAAATGAATCAATAAAGAAAATCTTAAAATAAAAAGTAACCCCAATCCTAAAAGCAAAATCCCCAAACACGGTTTCCTAATGGACCACTCCCTTTAGTGCTGATAGCTTTATCCTCCTTTCTCCTACCCATTGTCTCTGGCCTCAGCCCCAGTCTGAGTCTCATTTTTCTGCTCAACTTGCATTCTAGATTTCCTTGTCCAGGAGACCCACCCCATATTCCTTGTCCCATGCATTCACTCATCTGTCCAACATCTAACATATGCTAGGAGGACTCAGAGATGGATAAGATGTTCTAATTTCAAGGACTTCAGCATCTAAGATTTTCTCTTTCTGAATCTTCCCCTAAGCTCATAAATGTATAGTGCCTCTGGCATTGACTGACATTTTCTGCTCTTTTCTTATGTGTTTTTCCCTGGAAAACACCTCCACCCCACACCTGCTTCCGCCTACTATATTGATTTGTGTTTAACTGGTTTCTTGGAAAGAATCCTGGAGTAGGAATTGAGAGGCACCTGTTCCAGTGAGATTGGACTTCATCCATTAGCTACTCAGTTGCCTCAGTTTATCAGAAGGGGTGCTGGACTGACTCCATGACTCCCAGTCTTGCCTGCACACTGGAATTACCTGGGCGGGGGTGGTTTATGAAATACTGAGAGTGGAGAGTCTGAGGTAACTGGCTTGGGGTGTGGGAGCTTTAGGAGTCCTCTTGCTGATTATAACATGCCAGCAAAGTTGAGAACCACTGGATGAAATCTAATTCTACTTTCTTCCCCTGGATTTCCTTCAGCTGGATTTTGGAGTTTGACATACAAGGATTCAAATTCCAGCAGCGATCCCAGCCTGGGGGAGATTGCTTCAACTTTCCAAACCCTAAGTCCGTTATGAAATGAAATGGAGATCAAGAAAACATTTCCTACCTCTGACTTCCTTCTTTCTGTCGCTCTTCACCTTAGTTCTGAGGCTCAGCCAACACTTGCCCACTGGGGAATGAGGCGTAGAGCTGACCCTCCACACTAGGAAGGATAGGGGAGGGTTACATTTCATTCACTCTTGTTCATGTTCTCAGGTCTTTAAGGTGTCGGCAAACCAGCAGCCTGAACACCCCTGGGAGCTTCTTCAGAAATGAAGCCCCACGCAGACTGGGGGATCAGAATCTGCATTTTGACCAGACCTCCAGGGGACTTACTGCATATTAAAGTTGTGGAAGCACCCTCTCAAGTATCCCTGTCCTTGAGACTTGGTGAAAAGGGATGGATTCCAGCCCCTGGAGTGGCAGCAGTTTACAGATTCCAGTATCTTGGTTGGAGACTGCATGGAGAGCCCAGTGAGCCACGGTGGCATTCCAGCTGGCTGTGGGGGAGTGGAGGTGGGGGTGGGGGGCACGCTGTCACATGCTGGGCCACGTGGGGGGGAAGGAAGCCTCATCATCACATTAGACTCTAGCAGGCCACTCTGATGGACCCCCAGCCTCTGCCTGGTGCTGATGGCTTCACATAGGCTCTCTGACTGCCTTCCAGCCCTCAGTCACCATGACAGAGTATCCCTGTCTACAAGAGGGAAACCCCACAGCGGCACCTGGGCCCCACCAAAGGCCTCTGCACCCCGCCCGCCATACTACAGATGCAACCCCTCCCGCCTGGGGCATGGGATCTTCCCGTTTGCCTCGGGACACCCCAGTACTTGGCTCTCACTCTGGGATTCCTTGGCCTTTTTATCCGTGAGGCCCCTGCAACAAATCCCGCACCCCACCCTGCCATACACGTCCTGTGTTGGATAGTTGACTACACTCTCCAAGCTACACCTGTCTTCCCACCTGCTGTCCCTCCTACCCTGGGCCAGGGCGGCTAACCTGTCCCCCAGGAAAACCTGTTGTGCGCAGGAAGGTGATTCTGTAGGCTGGGATGGTAAGTGTTGGCTCATGTCCCCGAGAGTGCTTCTCTGTTCTTTCTCAGCCTTGAGAACTGTTTATCATTGCATAAGGGCATGAGCATTTGCTTCACTGAGTTTGCCCACTGGACGGCAAGCTTGGGGGGCGGGGCAGGGTCTGGGCAGAGCTCATTCGCTGTGGTAGCCCCAGTTCTGGGCTAGTGTCTGGCTCATAAGGATCCTCAATAGCTCTTCACCAAGTATGTGGGTGAGTAAATGGAGAATGACTCCGTTGCTATGGGGAGACTGGAAGGCTTAGGGTGAGTTCTTGCATGGTATTAGGATATGTGTGTGTCTTTGGTGTTAAGGGGGTGGGGAGGATTTCCCCCAAATACAGCCCTGAGAGCAGGGCACAGCACTGGGACGGGGAGCTGGGGTCCAGGGGGCAGGGCTCTGTCTGGAACACGCAGGGTCAGCCCTTGTCCCCCTGCTCCTGCCTCAGGCCAGCCAACCACAGTCCCCAAGCAGCCCGCACTTGAGCTTACAGGCCAGCCTCTGTGGTCAGAGGCTCTGGCTTGCCTCTAAATCGGTCCTAAAACTGGGGGGGCCTGAGCCCCAGCTCTGGGAGTGCAGTCCCTGAGGGCACGGGGCCGTCCTGAGGGTGGGCGAGCAGGAAGGAAGCCTTTTCAAGGCCCTCATGACAGAGGTCCGTGTGGACGATACAGGGTGGTCCCAATCCCAGCTCTCAGCCGGGGCTCACCCTAAACCCAGGAGTCCTGGGCTCTTCAGACTTTGGGGGTGGGGGCATGGTGGGGCAGACTCCTCCCGTCTCTATAGCCCAGATCTTAGGCCGTAAACTCAGGACACCTTCCTGCTGACCTGAGGCTCAGCATCTTCTCTCAGGCTCTGGGCCATGCTCTGGGGCCATTAGCTGCCATTCATTCATCCCCAACTCCCCGCCTCACTGTGGAGGAGGAAGTCCTCAGGACCGCAGTCGATGGCACAGAATAGAACATGGTTCTCGGATGGGGCACAGCCAGAAGTCACAGCGGGAGTGTGAGCATCAGGGTCAAAGCTGCATGTGATCAGTGCTCCTGGAAGGGATGTGTAAAATCACTAGCCGCCAAGAAACCCATCATGCAGTCTTCCAGGGAGGGACAGGACACCTGTCAGGTTTAACCAAGAACCGGCAGACCATAGGGCTCTCTTACGAGATACAAGATGGCGTGTCATGAAGGGCTACATTGTGAGAGACACAGTTTTGAGCTGGAAGAGTTTGGATCCTACCAGTGGTGTGAGGAGCTTCATGAAGATACAGGCCGCGTGAGGCCCTTGACCTCTGAGTAGCACCTCCGTGGAGGCAGAGAAGACAGAGCAGCCTTTCTGGAAGGAAGAAGCCGAGTGCCCACCGTGAGGAACATGGCACGCTTGTGGGCTGCCAGCAGTCTCGCGATGACATGGGAGGCTGTGTGCAGGAGGTGACAGTCCGCGAGGCCAGCCGCCGCTGGGACGCACAAGGAAGGCAGGGCTCCCTCATGCTCATGCAGGGCTTTCCTGTGGTAGGGTATACTAACCAGGGACTGGGTTAGTATATCCAAAGGCATCCCAAGGACCCAGCATGAGCATCAGAGGAAGTACACGTGAGGAAAGTACTACAGTATCAACGGAAGTACATGTGAAAAAAGTGCTACAGTATCAACGGAAGTACATGTGAGAAAAGTACTACAGTATCAACAAAAAGACGGGCTTGTGAACCTCTCCAGCCCTTTAAAATAGCAAAATTATGCTCTAAGCTCTAAATTTGGACAATAAGAACTAGAATATATTGGGGATCCCTTGTGTAAAGAATACAAGTAATGTATACCATAACAAACCGTAAGCAAAAACACAGTTGGATTTGCCTTTTTAAAATTTGGTAAGAGGAAGAAAAATCTGCCTGCTTCCTATTTCCCCTGCATTTGTGATTCTCTGTAATGATGGGAGGTTTCAAAAGCTTTCTATCGGTAGGAAGCCTCCTGAAATGTGGCTTCTGCTTGAGAACCATCCCTGGTGAGGATGTTTCTCTCGCTAAGAAGCAGTTTTAAAAACTGAGCGGACTTGGAGTTTCTCTCTGCCACCCCTCTTCTCCCCATCCAGCTCATATCCCAAGCTCTGTCTGCTTTCAGATCAAATCAAAGCTACAAACAAATGAGAAATGACAGTTGTCACTTTAAGAAAGTCTCAGAAACACTTGCCAACTTATTAGGATTAAAAAAACCCCATCTTTATAAGTTGGTGCTTCTCTGGAAACAGGGGTGTTGGAACAGGTACTCTACAGCTTTGCCAGCACGAAACCGTGTCCGGCCTGGGGGTTTCTTACAGAACCGCTAACAAAGACAGTTTTCCTGCCAGACAGGCTGAAGTTCCAGACTTACAGGGAGAGGGACGGAAGTGGAAGTCACGGGGCTGGGGAGGGGTGGCGTGGTTATGAGGGCAACGTTGAGGTTGGAGAGAAAGATGGGGGTCTGCTTGATGTAGCTCTCAAGGAGACGAGGGGCGATGGAAGGTCTGCGGACAGAACAGTGTGATGATCGATTTGCTGGGAGTGGTTCATGGAGCCTGAACGCCAAAGCTAGGGAGGCTGGCGGAGTTCACGGTGCCTGCCGTGGGCCGAAAGGAGAGGGCTGAACATAGGAGATGATTTGGGAGGAAATGGCGACAAGTGTTGGCGAGAGAGTGGAGCCGCCCGAACTCACATCTGCTGCTGGGAGACACGTACCTACAATCACTTTAGAGAACTGCCTGGCGGCGTCCAGGCAAGAGAGGGAAGCTGCACCCCCTAGAGCCCGGCAACTCCTTCCCGGCAAGACACGGGACGAAATACGCGTGTCTCTCTCACCGAAAGACATGCACCACCAAGTTATCAACTTCCCACTACTCATAACAGCCCCAAGAGTGGGGGACAGCCCAGCTGCTCCTCAGCAGTGCAGTGTGTAAATAATGCTTTATTTGCACACACACGAATGAGCGCCCTACAACTCCAGGCAATGGTATGAATGCATCACAACGATGAGCCAAAGAAGCCATGCACAGAAGAGTGCAAATTGAATCATTCCGCATATAGGAGGGTCAAAAACCAGGCTAACCTGAGAGCAGTATACACGTCAACCACCACTGGAAGGGGGCCCGAGGAATTCTGGGCTGCCCAGTGTGTTCTGTGTCTTATCTGGGCGCTGGTTCTCGGGGCGTGTCAGTTTGTGAACATTCACCGATTTGTCGATTTGTGTATTTACGACACATGCACTTTGATGTAAGTCTGTTCCTCTTTAGTAACAGTTTTGAAATGACAGAAGGAGGTACAGTAAAGGCAGGTAAGGCCCATGGCATGACACGGGGGCGTCTAGATGGGCAGGTGGAAAGGTCCAGAAGGCCACTGGAAATGCGACACTCTGGTCTGGACAAGAGTTCAGGGCTGAAGAGGAAGAACGTGGGGACTGTTCACCCAGGACTGAGACAGCAGGGGCTATGACAGCAAACATCCGCCCCCGTGAGAAGGCACGAGGAGGATGAGGAGGGAGCAGAGCCCTTCATCAGAAGCCTGCTCAGCTGTACTGGGACCCTCTGCTTGGCCCAGCTAGCCATGAGTTCTGTCCTTCAGGACTTATACTTTGCTGGGAGATGGGGGGGCAGATGCTTCTTCATTCCTTCATGCAGCATAAAAACTAAAGAAACAGAGGGCTGGGGAGATGTTTGGGGCTGGCGAGCAGTAGAGGGCATGGGATGCCTTTGACACTGTGGCTGCCATTAGCGGAGGACATCCAGCCACTGGCAGGGGGAAGGGCCCCGGAGAAGAGCCCTGAGGGTCGGCTGGAGGGGGTCGTGGGCAACCTGCCATCCTGGGCTCCTCCCTAGAATACAGGGACCCCTCGAGATGAGAGGAGTGTGCTGGAACTTGTGCACACACACAGCGCACCCTCACAAACATGTTGTCCCCCCGCCTCGGGGGCGGCTGCACCTGTGCTTTCCCAGTAAGGAGGTCAGCGGGTTGGGGTGCCATCCCAAACACCTCCGTGATGCTGGGGGCCAAGGCGACATGTCAGTCACAGAGCCAGGACATTTCCTGTAGTGGAAAATCCCAGGGAAGTAGGGCTGTCAAATATGCTGACGGGAAACAAGACATACACAGAAATGCAGAAGAAAAACCTATAATAAGATAACACACACATACACACACACACACACACACACACACACACACACAGAGGAAAGTCCCTAAACTCTTAACCATCATGCACATAAGGGCAGGAGAGGCGGGACAAGTGGATATCTTTTCATTAATGCTCCCTGCCTGTTTTCAAGACCCCCCCATAAGGGGGTGCTACTCTACCCCTCCATCCATAACTCTCCTTGTTCCTTAGTGGGGTCAGCCACCCGCACCCCCACCCCCCCACCCAAGAAATGCACAAGACAGATGGTCCTCATTCCTACCTCAGTGCCTTTGCCTATGCCGTTCCTCCTAGAAGGATGTTCTCAAGAGTCAGATGGATTGAAATCCTGGTTCTGGGGCATGTAGGCATGAGAAATTGAAGACGTGAGACAAGTTCTGTTAGTTCTCTTCAGCTCCTTCTTCTTTCAGATGGGGTGAGTCTCTCGATGGTAACACTAGGGTAGTAGGTGGGAAGTACCTAGCAGAGCGCAGTAAAGAGTTGGCAGACAGCCAATAGGAGCTGTTCTCCATCTCACTTCTATTAACCCATACACCTGGAATGTCCTTATTGTTCATGTGACCTTGTTCTTCAAATGTCACTAGTGGCCTCAATCCATTGGCTGGTGAACCTGCCTTCTGGGATCCTGGCCTGCTCCGAGGCTCAGGAGGGCCCACTGTGGGGTTCAGGTTCGCTGAGGGCCCCAGTCTTGCTCTGGAAAGGACACAATGTCTCCAGATCCTTGGAGTGGCTTCCCGTAGGGCATTTGTCTTCTGGAACTTCTACAAATGTCTTTGAAAAGCTAGTAACTGCTTGCATGTTTGAAACTCGATAACTCACTTCTAAAATTATAAGTTTAAATAATTAGAAATGCATTTTTAAGTACGGTCGTTGAGGGTCTTCTGGATGTTGCTAATATTCTGTTTCTTGATCACATGAGTAGGTTCATTTATTGGAAATTCATTCATGATGTGTTCACTTGTGATTTTTTTCACTTTTTTGGGTATATGTTAAAAATGAATTTATTGTAGGCTGTCGGAGCTTTGCCACTCGACCTCCCAGCAGGCATTGCATCCTGGAGTAGAGTGACTGCTGCCTTGGCATGAAGGGATTGGTTTAGAGCCCGAGATCCTTGGAGGCGTCAATTTTAAGGCCACCTCTGCGTGGGGGGGGGGGGGGCAAGGAGATTCCATCAGCCTGTTATAAGATGGATCGAAAATGTTGGAGTTGAGGTGTGCACAGAACGCCATCGAAGTGTTGAGGAAGGAAACTCAGCTTTGCTGTAACAAAGAACTCCACAACAGATGCTAATGACATTGGGACTGGGTGTTGAAGACTGAATAGGAGTATTTCTGGGGGGACAGGGAAGGAAAGGATGACAACAGTAGTATGAACAGAGCAGAGCAAAATAAGGCGCATTGTGTCTGAAGCGCATGCTACTGTGGGAGAGCTCAGGGAGCGTGTATGTGTGAGTGCAGAAGTAAAGTTTCCCTCCAAGGCCCATGAAGTCCTTTGTCATGACTCTCTGAAGAGATGGGGGCAGAGGCTGACAGGCACCTCAGATCTTTTGCGTCCCCATCTTCACTGTCCACTGGTGCTGTCAAGGCTGAACTTAGATTTGGTCATAATGAAATTAAGTATAAATAATAATAAAATACATAATTTCATCCACGTTTTATAAAATTCGTTTTTGTGGTTACACATCTATGACAACTTACCAGGTTTTAGCAAATGACAGGCTTTCTAAAACACAATCACACTGTACCTAATTCTGGGTTAAAACTCCTGTGTCCATCCTTTGGGGGAGTCCTAGCTCACCAGGGCCTCTGAGGGGGATGTGTCCACCTGGTGTTCACGTGGGTTGGGGAGAGTACAGGCCATACCTCGTTCCTTGTTCAGCTCTATGAAGTTAATGCCTCTAATGGACACTAAACTTAAAAAAATACACATACCTATTTTGCTATTCAAGCTTTCTGGATTCCTAGTAGGGCAAATCACTGCCTGTGCTAGATGAACAGTAGCCAGGAGCTGATCCCGGAGCATCACTTCCATGCTCTCCTTTAATTGTTAAAAGCCGGACCATGAAAAGTTCATACTTTTCCTTGTTGAGGTGAGAAACTTGGGGAGCTCAGAGACATTAGGCAAACTCCCCAGGGCTCACACGTAGTAAGTGCTTTTTGCTGCTTAGCAACCTTGCTCTCTCATGGGGACGAACATCCTTCTGAGAATCCCGGCGGGGCGCGGGGGTGGGCGGAGGGGCCTGAGATTGGGAAAGCACCCTCAGGGCCGTGCTTGCCCAGTACGAGGGTGACCGACTTGGCTTTGGAGATGCTCTGGCGCCCTCTGGCGACAACCTGGAGGTATAACAGGCCAGGGAACCCTTCGCGAGCGTAAATTCTGATTCCAATTTTCAGGATGTGTCTACAAGGCACGGAGTTGGGCCCTGAAGATGGGGACTTAAAAGGAAGAAGCCATCTTGGTCCTAAGTACCTGTCGGCCTCTGCCCCCATCTCTCCACACACAGCTTGGCTCTGTCCTTCAATCCAAGAACGAGCCGCGGTTCTCAAGCTTTGGTGTGCACAAGAATCACCCAGAGCTGGGAACGCAGCTTCTGGGCTTCAACGCCGGAGTTTCTGACGCTGTCGTCCGAAGGGGCCCCGGTAATCTGCATTTTTAAATCCCACCCAGGTGATTCTGATGCAGGTGGTTCATGCACCACACTTTCAAAAATCCCCCCACTGTTTAATATTAATATTAGTATTAGACGTAGATGAATGTTTACCTAGGGCTGGAGGGGCTGGAGAGGTTAAGGGGAAATGCGGAGTGATTGCTAATGGACACAAGGTTTTTGGGGGAAGCAATGACAATATTCTCAAATTGATGGTGGTGATGTTTGCACGATTGTCTGAACTGTATCCTTTAAGTGGGTGAACTGTAGAGTATGTGAATGTTATCTCAGTACAGGTGTTAATAGAAAAATGCCTATAGATGCTTTCCTTCATGGAGGCCGGGGATGGGTGGTGGTGTTGGGGGGGGGCGGATTGCAAAAATTGTGTATGAAAACAAATCTTTATGTTTAAATTGAGTCTTCACTCTAAAAGAAAAGCTGTTAGCTGCCTGAGCTGAAATGGTGCTAAGGACATACAGTTTTTGCAAATATATTCCTGCAGAAAAGACGGGGGAACGGTTCTTTTTGGACTTAGTCTGTTAACATGCCCAGTACCAACGAAGGTAGCTTAGCCGAGAGTATTAGAGGTACCCCACTTTACAGTCTCCAGAACCCGTAAACCTGTGTGATCTTCACAACAACCCGAGGCAGGCAAGCCAGGTATTATGATCTCTGTTTTACTGGTAAGAACACAGGCTCAAGGACAGGAAATACCTGGCTCAGGGTCACAGAAAGAAAAGGGACACGGACCGAGGTCTCCGGACTCCACGTCCGTCTGAAGCTCTGTTTACACCATTGTGGCTTCCTTCCATTGTCACGACTGCCCGCATCCCCACAGGTCTCCAAGCTCTTCACCGCGGTCAAAGCCCTAAGTTTCCTTTGTTTAATTTCCTCGGCTGGAAGACCCCCCGCCGGGCTGGTCGCTCTCATTGGTCCGCGGCTCGTCCGCCCTTAGCAAACCAACAACCCCGAACGATCGAAAGATCACTGCCTCAAGCCCCGCCCCTGCTGCAGAGCCTCCAAGGGCAGCCCCCGAGGTTTGGGTGTGAGTTCCGGCTGTGAGATTTACCCGCCCGATTCTGCGAAGATGCGTGAAATGGGAATGAGATGTTCAACCCTATGGGACTTGCGAGATGTAACTGAGCCGTCGTGTAGCAGGCTCGGCTTCAGGCTGTGTCCGTCCCAGCCGGTCCTGGCACCGAATCCGAGGTAGTTTGCTTGGCTTACCAGGTGGTAGCAACCTCTTCCCCTTCCAAAAGGAGCCCACAATTTGGCAGCTGGTTAATTTCCAGTGAGTTTTTGTGTCTGTCAGTGTGGTCCTGGATTACAGAATAAGGGTGAGAAAAAGCTGAGGTTCCTTTTGAAAAATCTAGACTTACGGAGTCAAAATCTCTTGGGGGTGAAAAAAATCTGTGATATTAAACCTGAAATTTGCATTTCCCATAAGCACCGCCCTCTATGCCCCTCCCCCAGTATATACACAGCTGGTGCGCGCCGAACTAAATTCTGAGCAGGTAGAGATCAGGAGGGTTCCAGGGACTTACTCCAACCACATCACTTAGCACAGTACTAGGCTCCTAACAGGTACTTAATGTCAGTACTCGATGATGGAAGAGAAAGTACCGTGCTCAGCTGAGCAGTTCTCAAACCCACCTGTTCACACATCGCTCATCCCGCTCCCCCTGAGTCTCTGAATCCGCAGGTCCTGGCGGCACCTGAGAATCTGCATTTCCAACAAGTTTCCCCTGCGACGCGGAGGCTGCGCATGGGGACACCACACAGTGCGGTGTCTCAGAAAGAGTTCCGCGGAGAGACCGGAAGCACCCGCCTCCCTCGGGGACTTGCACATTGCAGCAGCTCAGACCCCACCTGGGACCTACTAACACAGAGCCTGCATTGTAACAAGAGCTTCAGGAGATTGGGGCACATTCAAATGCACGAGGCGGCACCGTGGGGGCGCATTTGGACCTCCTGGCGAACCCAGGAGGCAGCTGCTACTTTTAGTCCCATTTCATAGATGAGGACGTCAAGGCTGGCAGAGGGATGCAGTTACGCGACCCCCCACCCACCCTTAACACTCCGACATTGACACAGTTTCCCTCCTTGGCGGCAGCTCTGCTGGCGCTGGCCTTCCTTCAGGTAACAGTCCTAGGAGCCCAAACAACTGAGTCACGCCTTAATCCTGTGCCCAGCCGTGGGCTTGAGCCCACGTCTGGGCTGTATTCACACGATCGTGAGCTGAGGTCCCTGGCCTCGGAATTTGCCACCGGGTCTTGGAAGCAAGACCCACCCAGGTGAAATTAGCAACACCAGGCAACATAAAATTGTTAAGTTGTACCTCAGTATCACATTTTATGTTAAAATTAGCATTTGCCTAAAGAATATGGAGGCTACTACGAGATTCATGCCAGATTCCTGTTCCTGGGTGTCTTCCCGGCTCGCTGCAGTCCCTGCACTGCCGAGCTGGAGCCGGGTGCTGGCAGGTGCCCCATCTTTCCGCGTTTAACTCTTCCCTTGGGTATGCACCCTTCTCTTGGTGAGGTCCCTTTGTGTATAGAGAGCATCATGTTGCTGTCTCATGCTGTCTCGGTGACAGAGGGGTTTGAAGAGCAGAGGGGGAGCTATGATGCTGCCCCCTGGGGAGAGAGATCTCTAGTCTCCAGCAAGAGCCCAGGGCAAAGTCAGCCACATAATTCACAGGGTCCCTGGCAAACATTATTAAGAATTTTGTGGTCGTGACCAAAGAGCATTAAATCATATATGAGGTCCCTGTAAGCACACAGGTCCTGCGAGGCTAGAAAACAGACAGATGGTACAGCACTTTAACTTGCAAATAGCTGGCCTGTCAGGGGCAGGGTGGCCTGTGGAGGAGAGGGAAGGAGGTAGAACTGGGGACCGAAGACAGTGGAGGTGGGAGTGCTGCATATTTCTGGACATATCAGGGGATCCACTCTAGCGTAACTGTGTGGGTCACACTCTCACTGCGGGAGGCAGTGGGAGGACCGGAGCTGGGGACCCCTGCCCCTCTCCACAAGGGGCTCAGTCTATTCCTGTTGATGTCCTGGGGCCGAGGCCAAAGAGCCAAGGTGGTAATCCAGGAGAATGGGAAGCTGGTGGCCGGGAATGGTGCTGGGTCCTCCAGCCTGGGCCCCAGGCTCGCCATCCTGCCCCCTGGGTCCTCACCTCAGTCTTGGGTCCTGGGGTCCCTGCCGGGCTCTGCCCATGGCTCTCTCTGTTCAGCAATCAGATGGGCTGAATATGGTCTCACAGCTCTTTTGTGGGGCTGGGAGCAGAGCTGAAATTTGCCCAGTCCAGAGGTTAAGAATTGCATGGAAACAGGCCAGCTCTGACCCTGGGGTCGGGCATGTGGTCCTTTGATAAAATAATGCTGCCTGTAAAGTGGGTGTTTCCCACTTAGGAGCTCTTTAGAGGGATCTTCTGCTGCGGCTTCCCGCACACTTAATATCTTCAGAGGCACTGGCCCGCAGCCCCTCTACTAGACCTTTCAGTGCGGGCGTTTCCACCTTTGGCTGCATCACTTGGGGAGCTTTGAAAAGGGCTCCTGCCTCCCCCCCCCCGCCCCAGATTCTCAGGATGCTGGTCTGGCTACCAGGATTTTTAAATGCCCTGCTGCCTGATGGTCTCACCTCCCACCCCCATGACACTCCTTGCCGAATCTGCTCAGGCCACACAAGAGGTGACACTCTCTCTCCAGCGTTCTGGTGGGTCCTTCTGACTCACACTGACTCCTCAAGAAGCGAGTGCTGGGGCAAGGAGTGAGCACTACCCCCTGTCCTTGTCCCTGTCCCATCCTGGCCCCACAGGGCCGTCCACAAAGGGGAGGAGCCTCACACCATCACTGAAACCAGCCTGTTGTTGGCCCTCTTCCTGTTATGGGACCGCCTGGCTTCCCAGCACCTGCTCTCACGCATTTTTCCGTGTTCTGCTTTCTCCAATCTACTTCCCATCTACCTGGCCGATGGAGCGCCTTTTCTATTCTACCACCTGCCCATCTGTCCATTCACCTGCAGCAGCACCGGCTGCTGTCCCTGCCTCCACACCCCCCTACGCTTGCCGTCCCCTCGGAGGATCCATACCTGCTCACACAGCACCCCGGCGGCTTCTCACCACGCCTCTCTGCCCTCCAGCGCGGCCCCTGCCGCGGGGCCAGGGAGACCCTGGCCTGAGAGCAGCAGTGTGAGCGCAGGTGCGGCAGCCCACCCCGCTGCTCTAGGGTCTTCCTTTCCAGGGCCCGGGCTCCGTGCCCAGCAGGTTTCCGGGGCCAATGGGAAACCTTGCTTGTCTGCTCAGCCTCCTGGGCCAGATGTTTCCTGTTTAGCGGTTTCATTTTTTGTAATGTAGTCTCCTTTGGGGTGCAGGGCTGGGACCCAACAACCCTTAGAAAGAGGCAAACATCACTTCTGAGGGTTCTCTCTGTCTCGTCCTCATACCCCTCCCGCCTCCAAGCACCCTGTGCTTCTCACTGCACGCACGTCGGCCCAGTTGCCCCCTAACGAAACCTACTGGGGATTGAGGATGGTGGGGGTTTAACGGCTTCTCGAAGTGACCCTGACTGGAGACAGCTTGCAGCCCAGAACACAGAACCCCATACCTGCTTTGCACCCTGGCTACACAGTGGAATCATACCAGGAGCTTTAAAACTATCTGGCCACAGGCCCCTGCTGACCTTTGTGACCCGGGCTAATGTGATTCTAATCAGCCCGGCAATGATCTCAGAATCTGGACCTTGCTTCTGGACAGGCAGCATCTGTAAGACCTGGGAGTTTGCTAGAAGGTCAGATTCTTGGTGCTACCCGAATCTACAAAATCAAAATCTCTGGGGGTGAGGGCCAGGAATCTGGGTTTTAATAAGCACTGCGGATGATTCTTATATGCACAAAAATTTGCAAACCGGGGCACCGCAACCAGCAGAACAAGGGGAAGAGATGATTGGAGGCAGCGTCCTATTTCTGAGTTTATACCAGTGGTTTTCAAAGCAGGGTCCCTGGTCCCCATCATGCCAGTACTTGTTAGAAACGCAGATTTTCAGGCCCTGTGTCAGACCCACTAAATCAGAATCTGGGCGTTGGGCCCAGTGCTCGGTTTACCAAGTGCTGTAGGTGATTCTGATGTATGTTCAAATTTGAGTGCTGCTGGTCTACCACCCACCTCCCTCACCTAAGATCGTTACATGATCTGGGTCCAAACCATGGTCCAAACCAAATCTATATGGAAAGAATGGTGGCAAAGGACATTTGTAGAGAAGTTGTTACTCACCAAATTATAACATGCTTAGGGTTGGTTGGTGGGTCTGCTCTGAAGAGTTCCTTCCTTAAAGACTATTCAGGGAGTCTATGTTGGGAAGTTTTGGAGGCAAGATCCAGGCAGCTGGCCTGCCCGAGATTCTGTGTGTCATTATGTGCAGGTGGTGATATGTCAGAAACGATCACAAGATCTGGCCTGCGTGAGCGAACGGGCTCTGTAGAGAGAATGAGTGGAGAGGGGAGGTGTTTCCATTTCTCAATTATTTCCCCAGGGCCTCTAGGTGGCCATCAGTGGCTAGTTCTCGGAAGACACACACAAACAACTGTGAGTGTGTATGTAGATGTACTTAGATATGGGGATGTGTACATGTGATTTCTGTGCGGATGCATAACTGGGTGTGTATACACAGGCGGGTTCGTCTCTGTGCGCGTGCACACACATACGCACTCCCGTGAGAGCCTGTGCATCTCTGTGTGAGTATGCATGTGTGTGCATTACATGTGTGGGTTTGTATATTACAACCACTCTCCTAGGAGGACTTGAAATCTAATTGGAGAAAAGACCCATAGAACTGAACCAGAGACCTCGTGTGTCATCTACTCTGCAGTAGTGACCTTAAGGGATTAAGGAAACGGGGCTTCTGGGGAGTTAATTTTGAGAAAGTTTTCCTAAAACATGTGAGGTAGGAGAAGAAGGAAGGAGGGCAGTCCATATGGTGAAATGAGGGGATGCTTTGGTGCACCCGCACTTGGGTCACACCTGAGCTATGTCCAGTGTCCAGCCAGTCCTTTCCTTGGCATCTTAAAGCTAAGAAGGGGTTCTGATCTGACCCCTCTGGCCTGAACCCTCACATTTTAAAGAAAACGTATGAGATGATGTCCAGGCTGTCCTGGTCATTTCCGGTCATGGGACTGCCTGGGAACTGGGGGTAAGAGTGTGAGCCCCTCCCTTTCCCCAGTGCCAGGCACAGATGGCTCCTGCAATGGACCAGTTACATGTCAGGGGTTCTTAGCACATCATCAGCACTGCACTTAAGGGGGCATCATCTTCATTTGATAGGCAATGAGCTGCAGGTGAGAGATTAAGCCCCAGCCAGTAAGAAACAGAGAAGGGCGGCATTCAAACTGGGTCTGTCTGATTTCAGAGCTGGGACCTTTCCCCACATAACCTGGTGGACTCAGCTATTAGGTTTGATGACTGGGGGGAGGGGGAAAGCAAATTTATTATCTCTAAGCTCCCTACTCTTTGTGAACCCAGCTAATAGTCTCAACTCCACTGCTTTCATTCTCTACAACAAAATGTCCCGTTCTTCCCACACATTTTATCTGAGATTCTAAAACATTCGAAAAGCTTAAATATAACATGCTTATTACTGTTGTTACTCTCAGGGTTACAATGTTCATCGAATTTAGAGGCAAAGCACAGAATTATTTTACTATATAATATTGTATTTAATATATAAAAATACATATTTTAAATGTTATGGTTTGGCCAGAATGCTTCCAAATGTTGGTGCAGGCAGAATGGAGCACTGGAGGGCTCTGCAGATTGACCCTGCCCCAGGTCTGGGGCCTCTGGGGTATGGTCAGCCAGAGGCTCCAACCAGCTGAGCAGAGCACACACAAAGCATCACCCGGTTATGATTTTTTCTGGCAGAGTTGAGTTACCTGCGACGTTTAGTCCTTGCATATCATCTTCATCCACCCAGGAAAGGCGCCTCTCTTGAATATATGAAAGCATACATGTCTTTTCCTTTCTATACTCCACTGCCTTTTCTCTTTTTTTGTTTGTCTGAGTAATTGCAAACTGTACATTGTTGTTTGATGTGCATGCATTTTTCATTAGAGTAAATGATACTGATCATAAATGTTATGTTCTGATTTTTAGCCCAGCACGAGGTTGCTAAGATCGGTTCACATTGCTCTGTGGTCTTGGGCATCTACCTGCTGTGGGGGCTGCTGGGCATGCCCTACCCACTATGCCTGTGCCTTCTCCAGCTCTCCCGTCACAGTGAATGCTGGGACAGACAGCCTTCCTGGTTGCCCACCATAGAAACAGGACATAAGTTCCTGAGCTGGGCACACTTGGGGGGTGGGCACAGAGGGTGTGTATACTTGACTGAATACTGAGGACCTGCTCTCCAAGTGGCTGCGCCAGCCATCCTCCCACCAGTATTTTGTATCCCAAACTTGCTTTATGCTTTATAGACATTGTCTATATTGTTGATATTCCAGGGGTGCTTGAGAAAAATGTGTGTTCCCTGCTTGTTTTTTTTAGGCCGGGGAGATATTGAGTGGGAGGTTTTAGAATCCTGTGTGTAAATAATAGCTCACACTTACTAATTCTATTATTTGTATCTCTGATATCTCTGTTCACTTTTTGTTCTCTTGATGTATCAGTTTCTGAGGTTTTGGTAAAAGCTACAATTATTGATTTATTTCTCCCTGAAGTTCAGCCAACTGTTGCTTGATGTATTAGAGGCTGATTGTTTATGTAGTGTATGTGTTTGCGATAATTATGTACTCTTGTCCTGTGTTCCTTTTACACAATTTTGTAATTTTACAATTCAAGTATTCAAACTAAACAAAAACAAAAAGAGTTTACTCATTTCTCCCACCCTCCACCTCTCACCTCTGGCAACCACCAATTTATTCTCTGTCTTTATGAACTTACTATTTTAAAACAAAACAAATTCATTTATTTATTTTTGGATTCCAGATATAAATGAGAACATATGGTATTTGTCTTTCTCTGTCTGACTTATTTCACTTAGCATAATGCCTTTGAGGTCCATCCACGTTTTCACAAATGACCCTGTTGTATAGCTATTCCATATTTTCTTTGTTCTTTCGTCTATCAATTGACACTTAGGTTGTTTCTATGTCTCAGCTTTGTAAATAGTGTTGAAATGAACACGGGGGAGCAGATAGCTTTTTGAGTCAGTGTTTTTGTATTCTTTGGATAAATACCCAAAAGTGGGATTGCTGGGTTTCAAGGTAGTTCTATCTTTCATTTTTTGAGGAACCTCCATTCTGTCTTCCACCGTGGCTGCACCAGTTTGCATTCCCACCAACAGAGCACAAGCGTTCCCTTTTCCCCAGGTCCTTGCCAACACTCGCCGTTTTTTGGCTTTCATACTAGCCATTCTGACAGGTGAAGTGATATCTCATTGTGGTTTTGATCTGCATTTTCCTGATGATTAAGGATGTAGCTCATTCTTTGTTTTTTAACTTTTTGTTTTTTAACTTTTAAATTTGCCTTAAATTTCACTTTTCTTCTTTTAAAAATTCTTAAAAGATCTTATTTATTTTGAGAGAAAGAGAGCAAGTGAGCATGAGCAGTGAGGAGGGGCAGAAGCAGAGGGAGAAGCAGACTTCCACTGAGCAGAGAGCTCCATGCAGGACTCGATCCCAGGACCCTGATATGACTTAAGCCGAAGGCAGCTGCTTGATTGACTCAGCCACACAGGCACCCATTAAATTTCACTTTTCAAGGCCCCAAATTTTCTCTTGGTCCATATTTATTTATCTTACTGCTTGTGTGTGCGTGTGTGTGTGTGTGTGTGTTTAAGCATTTATGTCTTTCTGTTTTAAATGCTGTTCTTGTGAACAGCAAATTGTGTAGTCTTTTTTCAAATGTACAACTTGACGGTCTCTCTTCCAGTGGTAAATTTAATAGTTAACACTTTTTTTCATTCAGCTACTGTTATAGTATGACCAGTTTCTACCTTCTATTTATTTTTTTTGTACTTACTATTTTTTTGGGGGGGAGAGAATTTTTTCCCCTTCCTTTGTGGCTATACACTGGAAAGATGGAATTTTCTTCTAGTTCAAAAATTATAATTCTAACTTTGTTTTCATGGTGGTTGCTCTTATCACCCTTTTATTCCTCCTTGTGGACTTCTTAAACTTATCAGTTTTTATACAAGCCAAGTACTCTAAAGGCTGTCCTGCCCCTTTTGTCCTCCCCTCCCCCTCAGTCATTTAATATTCCACTTTAGATGGTTACAGATACTTTCCTTCTATTTTGGTCCTAATGAACAACAAACATTACCATGGTGTTCAATCTCCCTGCATGTCCTGTGTCCCTTGCAACATTTCCTGGATTTGTTCTATATGGATGCTTCCACCTGGTGTGTTTTCAGTGTTGGACTCAGTAGGTAAATCTTCTGAGCTGTTTTTAATGCCTGAGAACATATTTGCTGTCCTCGTAGATGCCTCCCCTACGTGGAATGGCATCTACATGGTGTTGCTGGATCAAGTGTCCAGTTTTCTGAGCCTCCAGTCTGGAGCCCTACAGTGGTTCTTCCTGCCATGCTGGGCGGGTGGTGGTGTGCTGGCGAGCTGGCCGTCTGGGGGGAAAGCCCAGAGTTGTAGTTTGCTGATTTCTTTGGTGGAAATACTACCTCCACAGCTGATTTCAAGCCATAGGGTTGTGTGTGTGGGAGGGGAGAGATGCACTCACTTGCACAACCGACTCTTGGGAATTCATGGGAACTCTCTCCTCTCTTGGCGCCTAATGGAGTTGCTGATACAGATTTTTGAAATCCTGTGGCCTTCGTACATTTACATAGGTTGAATTCTTTTATCCCATCTATTCCCACTTTGCTTGATATCCTGGGCCAACCCAATTTTCTTTATAGATGAGGATATTGAAATCCTTAGAACAGCTGAAGGGATTGGTTAGTGGTCACTAAGCAGAATGGTATGTGTGTGGAAGGTTTCCTGCTCTTCATAAACCCAGATTATAACACTTGGGTGGAAAACGCACCGAAAAGTGCTGTTTTAATGGTTCGCTGTCATCACTTAAGGGTTCTTGGGGGCAGCTGAGTGAGTTGTGAGCAGAAACAGCCATCTGGGGAAATTCCCGGATGCCTGATCTTCAGAGAGCCACAGTTCCATGGTCATTAAAATATAGCCTGAGACCTTCTTGGCCTCAAGGTGTGATCGTGAACTCAGAGGTAGCCTCTGGAGTGTGACTCATTCCCCTCTCCCATGTGGGGGATTTGCTTCCAGCAGGAAGTGTTCCATTTTCCTGGAGAAGTCATAAAGGCTAGATATGATCTGGTGGAGAAATAGGCAGCCCAGGGCTCTTAGGCTGGCAGAAGATGGCAGGGATCTCAGGGCAGACACAGGAAAGAAAATGTAAATATAGACACCAGCTTTTTCCAAATGATGGATTTTGGCCAAATGTAATTCTTTCCTTAAAGCCGCATTTTATAGAGAGTGTGTCTCTTGCGCATTGCCTTCTCTTCCCATCTTACGTTGTCACCCCATCAGGCTAAATTGAGAGTGTAAGATGGGGGAGGTTTCTCCCTGTCCTGCAGAGTTGGGGTGGGAAGGCTGAGACACATGGCTTCCCACAGAAGGGTCCTGCAGGTTAGGAGCTCAAAGCTATAACCAGAGTAACTACGTAACAAGAGTTACTGGCGATTCAAGAGGGCCTGAGTTTGTAATTTTGGGGTGAAAGACTAAAAGACTATTCCCTAAAAAGTAAGGTGTGTCGTTAATAACCCATGCTTCTACTCAAACAAAAAACAATGACCATGGTCAATTCTGTCTCATTCCCTTTGTGCAAATCGGACCCTCTTCTGATGATTTGTAATCTATCCTCCCCTCTTGTCAGGCACTTGCTTGACCACGAGAAACTCTCAAACGGGCACCGTGTGAGCAGGGTAGGTGAGCACCATTTTAAGAAAGCCCTGATACCATCTTGTGAACTTAACCATTTAATAAGAGAATGTTTATGAATATCACAAAAGAAAATTGAAATGAAATTTTCACAAAATGAAAACATGATTTGAATGTTGGAAAAGATCAGTTTTCATCTTATGACATTTCCAGAAACATTTCTATTATGCAAAGGAGGGCACGTTGGCATTTCCAGTGAATTTGTTTCCTAACACCAAGTCTGGAGAATATCTTCCCGTGACTCAAGAGCAAATCTCAGAACATGAACATTTTCTTGCCTCTTCTCCAGGTAAGCCCTCCATCTATTACTTAAAGTAATAACTTGATGGTCATGCTGATTTTGTCAGCTTATGGGAGAGAGAGAAGAATCAACACTTCTGAGGTGGGAGATATAGTCCCTCCCTGTCATGAAACTAAGAAATCGAGGCTGAGAGCAGGGATGTGCTCATTCAAGTTGGCAGGAACTCACTAGAGGCAGAGCTGGGGCAGAACTATCCCATCACCTTCTGAGCTGATACATGTTCCCTGGTACACTGCATGGCTCCATGACATGCCTGGGTCGGAGGCCCATGCTACCAATCTGTTTCCTTCTTGATGAGTTCTCTTTAAGGATCTGACTTATTTTGCAGGAGAGGGAAAATCCCCTCAAAAGGAGCTCTTCTGAAGCGGGTATTTAAGTCTAAACTAACTATATCTCTCATAAGTACTGTACATCTTAGAACTGAGAGGTCCCTAAATGGTGACTAACATGTATCTCCCTGTGCGGGGGAATAACTAGGGTGTAGGCTTGCCTGAGGGGAAGATCACCGAACAGACAGAAAGATTGCGTGGCCTTCAGCCTGGGGACCTAGCAACCTGCTGAAGGCTGAATGTACAGTGACACATTTTAGAAAAGGCAGCCTAGGAGACGTCATAGGCCTGGTACTTGGTTATGGTTGATGCTCTTCTGTTTTTCTCCTGGGATAGGTAGTAAATGCGGTTGGCCTCTGGGTAGGTGACTTTGCTGAGTGGAAGCTTGTAGATGGCAGGGTTGTTGGTCGTCAGAAGCAGGAAGGTGAGCGCCGAGAGGCAGAAGGGCCAGGTACATGGTGGCAGTCCAAACTGAGCAGGGGGCAGGGGGGACACACAAGAGAAGCCTTGGTTATGTCACATGTATGTGTCTGTTTCATCAGCCTTTACCCACCCCCTACAGTCCTGGGTAGAGGACAGGATGCTTCGTGGGCAATGATAGGAATAATACTTAATTCTTGGCCAATGTAAATAAAATGATGTCAGTGGTCTTTGCCTGCATTGTAACAGGTGGACAAGCATTCTTCAAAATGCGGCCATTGGAACCCTATTACAATATGGCTTTATGTAGAAATCCTATTTTGTCTTAGACTGTCAGGCCAGGCTATACCTCCAACTCTAGGAATTATGACCATTGCTTGCCTTCTCTCATAGCCCCTGTTGAAGGAGTGGCTTTGGCAGCCATTTTGTAGTTCATAATCTTTTTCTCTTTGGTCACAGCTGATTGGACTAGAGCAAGTCACTTCACTCAAATGCAACTTCTACAGGCAGATGGCCTGGGAATCAGATCCCTTTTTTGAGAATTTGTACTAAGAGACTGAGGTCTTGGTCTGAAAGAACGGAGCCAACCAGTGCTGGGTGGCCACTAGAGGACTGTGTATAGCACAGAGAGACACAGGGAGATAGAACAGACATTTGGAGACAGACAGAGATGTGATGTCCTACTCCCAGGGGTTCGGGGTGGAGGGCAGTGACTTCTCTTCTCAAGGACTCTCCCATTTCCAGCTCCTCTTCTCATAGTGTTGCCCTATTTTTGATTCCTTAAGATGCCCTGAGCCTTTTTGATATGCCTCCCCACTCTTCCTTGAGATCACTTGAGTAGAGAGCTTGCTGACAAGGAGCCTGCAGACTCAACTATGAGGCAGACTAAATCACGCCCCCCTGGCCCCTAAGCTCATTTCATTATAAGCAGTAGAGACCTCAGGTAATACCATGTGCCTATAATGTGTGTGTTCAAAGATGGTGCTGCTGGATGGGACTTGGGGAAGAACAGTGGCACCCAGAAGGGTGGCCTTAAGAATACTCAAGCATAATGAATTCCACCCAAAGAGTGTCCCCAAAGCCCTGCTCACACTACACAGTGTGTTCTGGGAAGCACCCCCGGGAATCTCACAGAGGGAAAGGATGTAGGTCTAGAGTCCCATGGACCCAGATCCACATCTCAGCTCTCACCACCTTGTTAAAGACATTTCAATTGTCTGAGCCTATTTCCTCAAGAGTTTAGTAGGGATAACTGTCTATTCAGAGAGTTGGTGTCTCATGCCTACTAAGGACTCCATCAATAGCCCTTAGCACATGGCCATGACCGTCAAGTAGAGGGTGGCATGTGGAAGACATAGGCCGTGCATATGGGTGCCAGTGAGAAAGCAGAGGAACGAAGATCCTACGGGCTCTCATCTGTGGAGGACTTGGGGGGCTCATAAATGTCACTCGACATTTTTATATCCTGTTCCTCAAAGATATTGGAAATTCCTTCAGAGGGAGTAAATAGCCTGCACTTTTTTGTATCCCTGAGAGTGATCAGTGTCTTAAATATCATAGGCACACGGAAAATAATCTTGATTTAAAAAAAAAGCCTAAACTGAGTGGTATAACCTCTACCTTCTCTGCACACAGAAGAAAGGACCAGCCATCCTGTAAGTGCCTGCAACCGGGAACAAAAGCCTCGTGTTTGGCCTCTCTTCCAGTTCCTTGCCCAAGGAAGGCACAGACACCCAGTCACTCGCTGGACCCTCAGGTGTAAGGATGGGCGCACACAGGGTGTGAAGGCCGGGAGCCCACACTCCGAGCCCTTGTTACCCGTCCGTGCTTCTGATGGCCGGCTCTTCAGCCCCAACTCATATTCCCCGCGGTGGCTGTTTGCTCCCTTTGAGTGTCATTCATTCAGTATTTCTTTCTTTCTTTTCTTTTTTTTTTTTAAAGATTTTATTTATTTATTTGACAGAGAGAAACACAGCCAGAGCGGGAACACAAGCAGGGGGAGTGAGAGAGGGAGAAGCAGGCTTCCGCTGAGCAGAGAGCCCGATGTGGGACTCGATCCCGGGACTCCAGGATCATGACCTGAGCTGAAGGCAGTTGCTTAACCAACTGAGCCACCCAGGCGCCCCTCATTCAGTATTTCCTGAGCAGCTGTTATGTGCTGGGTACTGCAGTAGGTACTAGAGATGAAGATGAGAATGCAACCGGCCCTGGTGCTGAAGGAGCACAGCGGCTGAACGTGGAAGAGGAAGAGCGCATACGAGGCTTGTCACACTACTGTGTGCCCGGTGTCACAGCAGCGGCACGTACACAACTCGCTGGGCCCAGAGGAAGATTGTCTGCTAGGGGACAGAGGATGATATCAGAGAAGGCCAATTCTCTTGCTTCAAAAATTCCTTCCTAGGCTAAGTTTAACCTGCCCAGTTTCACTAAGGGTGAAGAAGGGATTTAGACAGGTATGGCTTGAATGCCCACCTTTGTCCCCATTTTCAGGACTACTGGGACTTTTCCTGGGTGCTTTTGTAAAATGTGCCTTTGAACCCTTATCCAAAAGCGGGGAGGCATTGACTGCGGGCTGAGCCCTGAGCCCTCTGCCCTGGGCCATGGGCCCTGACCCAGTGTACGTGGGGGCTGGGGCTGGCCAGGCAGCTCCCCCTGACTCCGACACCACCTCACACCAAGTCTCAGACAAGGAGGGGGTTCTTGGACAGCTGCACGTGCTCATAGCCACGGCTCTGCTTCTCTCGGGTAGGGCTGGGGCTCGGTTCCCTGTCTTCCCTCAAGGCTTCCCTCATCACCCCCTCAGCGCCGAGGTGCCAAGGGATTAACAAAGACGTACATAACACTGGCCCACAAGCCAGCCAGGCAGTTGATCTATACGCACACACAAAAATTACATAATAAAGATTTAAAACTAGATCTAGAGGATGAGGCCATAGAAATAATTCAATTTATGAGATAATGTGTGTCCAGTTGCCCTTCTGTAAGAAGCTCCATTGGCCCAAAGCTAATGGGATCTGATTGGACCAACCACCGACATTTAAACTTTCAAGACCTAGCTCCTTCTGTCTGGCAGTATGATTTGAGACAAGAGGAAAGAACTGGGGAAGGGCTCCTGGAGGAGAGGTTCACACTGGCTTCCGGGAGTGTTGTGGCACATTCTCAGGCCGGGCCGACTCACCACAGATAGGATGTTGGCCAGGGCGGCGCCCAGGTAGGCCGCAAACAGCGCTGCAAAGAGAACCAAGAAAGGGGCCAGTGACGAGCGGTGTCTCAAGTTCAGCCCACATGTTATCCCCCCAGACATTTAGGCTACAGATGCTATCTCTCTGATTAAAATCAGACTTGAGTTATGTTTCTATTACTTGACATCTTTGAAAAGTGTTAAATTCCAGGCAAATGCCGGCACAGCTAAGACGGTGATGAACTTTCTTAGAAAGTGCCAGAATGGAGCCGCTATGGTTCTCTTGGGTCCCACCACCTTGCATTCTAGCAAAGGAACATTTAGCAGCATAAACCATACATGAAAATTTTACTATTCAGCCAAGACAAGTGATCCCAGAACACCCTGCTGGAATATTTCATCACAAGTTATTAACAGAATATGGGTTTCCAGGGAGGAACAGCATCCTGAAAGCATGAGGAAGAACACATAGGCCCACTGCCTCATCTTCTGGGCTCTACCTGCGGAGGGCATGACCAGGCTGCGCTGCTGGGAAGAGCCAAGTGCCTATAAGAGGTGAGGAGGCTCTGTGAAAATGGGCCAGTGGAATTGGATTTTGCTTCTGAAGGCCGTGTCTCAACTGAAAGCATCCCAATTGTGCCTAGGATATTAACATCAGCAAGTCTTTATCAGAGAGTCACTGAGTACCCACAGCCTTCAGCATTCCTATAATGTAAACATTATTTGAAAGTCCCATGATCGGTGTTCGGGTGCTTAATTGCCGTAACTGATGTAAACTGCCTAATTCTATATGTAAAGATTAATTTGTGGGAGAGTTGCTCTGTCGGTTAGCTTCAGGTATGAGCCAGGAGAGTAGCAATCACAGAGACAGCCCCTGAATAGCCACCAAACAGTCACCATCTCAAAATTCAGTCTTCATATGGCTGAGCACTTCGGGTTCCATGAAAATTATTTTTACTGTGTGAATCATTAAGCAACCATTCAAAAACAGTTTTAGATAAAGACCCTTTTACAAAGCAAACAATCCTTGCATTTATCTTTGGAGGATCCACAGAATTTTCAGTGCAGCCTTCCCTGCAGGGACAGGTACGCGGGGCATGCAAGGTGCAAAGGGGCGTGGTGGGGGTCCCTACCGCAGGCGACGGCCAGAACATGTGTCTGCCAGGTCAGGACATAGAACATGCCTCCTATGGCGATGCAGGCCAGTGTGCTGTTGAAGCCACACAGGCCAAAGTAGATGGAGTCCAAGGGCGTTGCAATAGTGAGGGCTACGAGAGAAGACAGACATCGGTGTTGGGCTTGATGGGGGTTTCACGGGGCTCATCTGCTGGCCCTGAAAACTACCACAATGCTCAAAGCCCAGCCCAGCCATGCTCTCAGGCATTTGTAAAAAAGATCTTATTCAGTGAAACAATAACTAAAAGAAACAAACATCCATAGAGCCACATGAGTGCTAGTAGTGAAGTTATTACAGGTGGAAGAAAGATTTCGGAATAAGGACTCTGCAGTGTTTCTAAGCAGTCCAGAGAAGTTCCTTCCCCTGTCAAGAAAGAGGACTTTTTCTTCTTTAATGATACCTTAATGTTCTCTACTGGAGTATCATCCCTCAAGATAAGATGTAAAACACAAACATGCCTGAAATTAATTAACCTTTCCCAGACTTTAAATTTATACTAAGGTGTAAATGGCTAACACCAAAGTCTTTCTGGAGGACAGCTCTTGCTCAGAGAAGTATAAGGGCACTGGCAGTCGAAGTGGGGAAAGAGGGTATATTGGAAGGAACGAAAGTTGGCGGGAATCCGCCAGGGGTGGTGGGGTGGGTGGATGTTGAAGACATGTCACCATTTTCTTTGGAGCTGACTCCAGATGCTAACATCATGGGCCATTATTAAGGGAGCAGTGATTACACTAACCTGCTAACATCCCCACGGTGGAGCCGATCGCAGCATGCAAGCAAATGAGAGGGGACGAGATGAACAGAGCTATGAGGAATATGCCTCCAGTCCAGGGATTGTCGCAGCCATAAACCTGGCCGATTCCTACGGGGATGGCTCTCAGAAGCTGCAGGGACAAAGGATCATGTGCGGTTATAGAGGGAGACCAGAGACAGCTGGAACCTTGGCTGGAGAAGGTTTGTGCCAAAGCCTCTACACTAACATTTTATGGCAGGTTTCCAAGATACTTGTATCCAAATAGATGAACTCTAAAAGGAACACAAGTTTTTCTGTTTTAATCTTGAGTCCTTGGAACAATAGGGGTTTAGGATGTTAAGTTTCCTTTATTTAGAAGCATGAGTGCACCCTACAACCCATCAATTGCACTACTGGATATTTACCGTAAAGATACAAATGTAGTGATCCAAAGGGGCACGTGCACCCGAATGTTGATAGCAGCAATGTCCACAATAGCCAAACTTTGGAAAGAGCCTAGATGTCCATCAACAGATAGATGGATAAAGATGTGGTGTATACATATATATATACAATGGAATATTATGCCACCACCAAAAACCTGAAATCTTGCCATTTGCAATGACGTGGATGGGACTAGAAGGTATTACGCTAAGAGAAATAAGTCAATCAGAGAGGGAAAATTATCATGTGATCTCACTGATATGAGGAATTTGATAAACAAGACAGAGGATCATAAGGGAAGGGAGGGAAAAATGAAAGAAGACAAAACCAGAGATGGAGACAAACCTTAAGAGACTCTTAATCTCAGGAAATAAACTGAGGGTTGCTGGAGGGGAGGGATAAGGTGGCTGGGTGATGGACACATTAGGGAGGGTATGTGCTATGGTGAGTGCTGTGAATTGTGTAAGACTGATGAATCACGGACCTGTACCCCTGAAACAAATAATACATTACATGTTAATTAAAAAAAATAATCATGACTGTAAGGTACTGAATCCCCAGTGAGGAGAAACCAGAAACTTAAAATGAGGGTGTCTGTTACAAAATTAAGAGATGTCTGATCAAGGTTGGGATTTAAAAACTCTCTTATAATTTTTAAAAAAAAACACCTAAAATTATGACTGGAAGGCTGAATTTGCTATGAAAAAGTGGTCGTTTGTGTTTCCAAAAATCAGGTGTCTGGGCTGTGGTCATGTGTGTCCAGTCTGGGCGAGCAGGTAGACTCACAGGAGAGTCCCCAAGAGGTAGTACCATGAGAAGCCGATGAAATGGTGACTGATAGTTGGGCACCAGGCTTGCACTAGGCCTCCACGCAGCTTGAGGGGGTGGGGGGGTCCTGTCTGTTGGAATGAAGGGCTGGATGAGGCAGGGTCCACAGCTGTGGACGCCGGCACATGTGCTCTCGAGGAACGGATCCCGGGCACACAGCCTTCACCAGCAACTGCGGTTGGGTCCCATGATTTGGAAGGTTGGCCAAAGGCCCTTGGGCTAGGAAAGTGCATGGTAGGAGGGTGTCCGTGCAGGGTACACTGGGATTTGTCTCGCCCTGGGGCAGTGAGCAGAGAAGCAGCAGAGACCTGGGCCAGGAAGAAGCAGCTCGTTTCTCAGCCCATTGCCTTCTGAGATTCTGCCCCTGGAAGTGTACAGAGATAAGAAGACACTGCAGGAGCCTGTGGTTGGCCTAGTGGGCCCTCCAGCCTCAATATCCTGTGACCCCGGAATGGAGAACAGGGTGGGGGCTCTGGCATTACCATGTGGGTTTGGATGGGCAGATGGGAGAGTTCAATACAGAGCCAGTGGTGCTGGGCAGTGTAGTCCCAGCTGATGACCCCATCCAGGGGGCCCTCGGGGGCCAGAGAGCAGAGGAACTCATGGGGCTTCAACATCGTTGGGAGTTTTAGACCCTCCTTCTGACATTTGCTTACCTCCCTAACACTCAAGGATCTCACGAGTGATTAAAAATATAAAACATATTAGTCATTATCCTAATCTCTTTAACTGGCTAGAGAGTTATTTCCTAAAAGGCAACCACTATAAACTGATTTTTTTTCCCTGGAACTTTGGGGTTCTAAAGTATTTGTATAGGATTCCTTAATTGTTTGTCATTTCTACAAAATTCCTTGATATCTTTTTCATTGAAAATGTGGCATGAAGAATGCATAATATCTTCACTTGCCTTCTCTAACACCATCTGCCCAGAGCCAGCCAGTTAGAGCAGCTGTGCCTTCAAAACAGATTGACGGGGTAAATACCATGAACGGGAGCCTAGCAAGTGAATCACCAAGCTTTCCTCACCTCTGGTTCACCAAGGACCACACACACACACACACACACACACACACACACACACACACACCCCAATAAGGATGAGGCCAACACAAATATTTCTCTTCCTAAATAATGTTTCTTAGTGCAAATGCAGGGTCTTTCTACCATGCTGTCATGTACTATGAAATGCTAAAGGAAACGGGGCATTGTTATTTCTGAAATTTCTTTCAAAAAGCCCAAGTGGCTTCGTGGTTAGATGACAATAAGAAAGTTCTAGAGTGAGCCCCAGACCATGGGGGGTAGTCTAGTGTAATAGAAAGCAGGAGAACCTCAGAGAAACTGTGTCTCATTAATTATCTCAGCAGACATGCAGAGGCCAGCGTCACATACAATATACTTGCCAAATAATGTGAAAAGCTCCGCTATCTAGACGTTTCCTAATGGAGGAGCCCCTGTGCTTTGCAGTGTCACCACGCTTCAGAGAGCGAAGGCAACAGAGACTTCTTTAACCGCAGGTGGTCGTGTGAGGTATAGGTCTTTAATGATTCAGGGAGGCGGATGGAAGAAAATGTATAGTGTAAGCTGGAGGAAAACTGGAGGAAAGCATCAAAAAGATTTTTCTAAAAGGAAAGAGGAAAGAAGCCAGGTGTAGGAGTCAGGAGGCCAGAGTCCTGGACTTGACTCTGCTCTTCCCTGAGTAGCTGTGTGACCTCAGGCCTCGGTTTCTTCCTCTGTGCTGGGAGCGTGGGACCAGAAACGGTAAGGAAAAGCATGGTGGCTGGAGAGAGACCGCCACCGAGCGCCTCATGCTGCGCGGTTGTCAACAGTCATTCCCCGGGGAGGACGGCAAAGGCCACTTTAACTTGCCTTTGGACAGATGCTGCCCTTCTCTCTTTCCCGACACCTACCAAGGGCACTTGAGCCTCTGTCCAGGTGATGTTGGGCACGGAGGACACAGGCAGCAGCAGCGTCGTGGGGAAGAAGAGGTTGTAGTGGCCGGTGGCCGCCAGGTACAGAGTCACGGCGATGTTGAAGGGCAGCGTGAAGACCGGGAGGTCCCACTTGCTGAAGATGGTGCCCAGGGCACTGGAGAGGATGGGGCTGTGGCAGAAGCACAGAAGACTGTTCAGGAAGCTCCAGCCCTGACACTAAATTCTGCCAAGCATGTTCTCTGAGCCTGACTGGCCCTGCGTAGGTCTTCCCCTGGCCTCCTCCCTGGGCCTGGTGCAGTTATAGAGTGCACAGGCTTAGCTTCCGAAAGAGGGCTTTCTGGGGCTTTCTGGGGGAAAGACAATCACAGAAACTCCTTGCAAAGTCACACAGCTCCATGCTCGGGCATGAGGAGAGCGGGGCGAGGGGGGCGGGGGTAACAGGGAGTGGAATTGTAGTCCGTCCGTCCTCCCATCAATGAATATTTGTTAGCCGCTGAGAGCACCGAGAGGCCTGGCCAGAGTGCCCATGGCTGATTTGTGGAGGTGAAGGGGAGCTGAGCCCTGACCCTCTGAGGGCTCTGCCCAGGGGTCCTTCAGCCTACACTGCGAGGTTGTCCCGGGCAGGTCAGGGGGTCCCGAGGAGGGGGAGGGCTGGGTGGGGTACAGCAGGAGGAGTGAGAAGGTTTCTAGAAACTGATGGGATGCTGTGCTCTGGCGCTTCACCTATACATGGGCCTCAGTTCCTTCTCTGTGCTCTGGCTGATTAGGACCAGAAACCCTTTTAGATCCTAAAAAAGGAAGAGTGAGATATTGCCTACAGATCATCTAGGATGGTGCTGTCACTGTGGGACATTAATAATTATTTCCAGTGCGGGCGCCTGGGTGGCTCAGTTGGTTAAGTGACTGCCTTTGGCTCAGGTCATGATTCCAGAGACCTAGGATCAAGCCCCACATCGGGCTCCCTGCTCGGCAGGAAGCCTGCTTCTGATTGAAAGAGGGTTTCAATCCCCCTGCTTGTGTTCCCTCTCTGGCTGTGTTTCTCTCTGTCAAACAAATAAATAAAATCTTTTAAAAAATAATAATTATTTCCAGTGGGTGTTTCTGATACACCGCAAAGCCAGCGCCCCCTAAAGTTGAGTTTAGATGACAGGCCACTGGGTTGAAGAGGCCAGCAGCCTCCGGAGCATTCTTACCATGACATGGACATCATGATGACGGGGAGCAGAAGCCACCAGTAATAGTCGCCTTTGTCTGAGAACACGGCCATCAGCAGCCCGACCAGCACCCCGTTGTAGCCGTGGAGTCCTGCTGCGATGGCGGACCTGGGGGACAGAGGGCTGGTGGAGTGGGTCTCTCCAAGGCTTCTGGAGGGCACTGCCTCCTTGACTTCCCTTCCGACTCAGATTCTTCTCCACTGGGGCCCGCCGCACACACCTCCCCGCAGATAGCCCCACTGGGAGTAGGAAGGGACGACATCACGGAGCTGTTACCACACAATGAGGGAGTGGTTATTGTTAGTTACTAGTGTCTTTTGTCTGAGGAGTTTCTGAGCTCGGAGGCCAGCTGCAAGGGGTTGGGAAGGAGGCCTACGGTCCCTGCAGGACGAGACCTCTGGCCGCATGCTCGGACCCTGGGTCTCTGCAACTTACCTGTCCTGGCTCAGGATGAGGGCTGTCAAAGTAGACACAACCGTGCCCAAGCAGCCCGAGATGGCCCACCAGGGGTTCTGGATGAAGAGGCCAAGCACGATGAGGATGCCGCTGAGGGGGTTGTTCACAAACATCACCTGCGACGTGCCCCGGAGGACCCAGTCGAGGAACTGGAACACTGGGGATTTGTCTGAAATGCAACCAGGGCAGGGAGTCAATGTTGGGGTGTGCATGGGACTCGGTGGGCGGCTGGAGGGTGCAGGAAGCTCCACGTCCCAAGTGGGTTTGCAGGGCGCCACGGCCTACCGTCCCCTGCCACAGAGGAGCGAGACCAAGAACCCAAGAAGGCATTTGATTGCCAGAAAACTCTTCAGACCCATCACCAGCTGCCTGTGGTTTTTACGTTTTTTTCTCAAGCATTGGGGATAATACTGTATTATTATAAGTATTATAGTCATATCCCGAGTCTGCATGTCTGTCCTAACAGCAAAACTCTTATCCCTCATGGTCTGTTCCCCAAGAACTGTGACACGGCGCCTGGTGGGGACAATGGAAGAGACAGTCTAGGGGCAGGGTCCAGGGCTTTGCTCACAGGACCTTTACCTTTCAGGCCCTCGCCGCACTCCTTCATCTCCCCTGTGATGTAACTGAGGGCTCTGCTGACCCTCTTCCCGCTGGCAGCCATGTGACTCTGAATCCAGGAGGCCTTGGAAGTGTTTGCTTCCTCCTTTATCTCAGCGCTGTCCTCCATGGCATCCAGGTCCTGTCCAGGGGCAAGACAGGGAGCTCCCACATCCTGCACTTGCCACGCTGAGGAGCCACGTGTGTGCTTGCGGGGACCAAGCCAATGTTTCCATCTGATATTTAGTGTATCACTCTGTTTCTGTAGACAGGGTTACCTTTGGCTTCTCTGACATGTGACCTTATTGACTATGGGCAACAACCTTGCAGTACAAGACACTGTATTTACCCTCATCCCTGGGATGAGGGCTTGGGCATGGGTGGAGGGTTCTCATTGGCTAAGGTCAAGGTCAAACAGTAGGATTGATATTTAGCCACAGATCTTTAGACTCTTTATTTCAACCATGACTACCGCTAGCTATACCACACTCTTTCCAGAAGGAATTATTCCCCACCCCCAGCATGTCTCATCTTTAAAATTTAACTGTCCATAAAATTAGACACATAAAAATTCTGTGTTTGAAAATTGGCACTAGCGTGTTGCCTAAATGCTTGAATGTCAGATTTTTGAGGAAGACAGATAATTCAAATAAAAGAAATATGAAAATTTATAAAGTAGACTATGAAAAAGTTTTATCCCAGGTGATTATGTTTCTGGATATACGAATTCAAGAAAAGTTTGCCTACGTTAGAGGGCATCTTTTCCAGATGTCTGCTCCCTAATCTGCCACAGGCTCCGTGGCTCGGGGCCCGGCCCGATTCAGGCCACTCGTGACTCACCAGCAGCTCAACTGTGGGCTTCCGGTACTGGTAGGGACAGGGGTCTTTGGTTTGTCTCTCCTGGTGGTCGCCTTTTCCAAACACTGGAGTTGAAGGAAAGCACATCATCAATTAGGACACCTCTACCCTGGCCCATTAGCAGCAAATTTCTTGGAGTTGAGTTGATATATTCAGTATTTCCTATCCCACTTGAGGAAGCCCAGTGTCTTGTAGCTAGAAGGCCCCACTTGACTTTTATTGGTCAAGAGCCCATTTAGAGTCTCACTCTGGGTAAAAAATGTACATCTGCATGTAAATAGGACATTTTACAGGAATTTAGGGAATTCAGAGACTGGACTGACCTTTAGTTAGGAGCCTCTGATTTAGCTCAATGCCTCTATTTTTAAATGAGGCAATAGTGCCCTGACCATGATCCCCAAATCTAGGGTTCTTTCTCTGCTCAAACTTGTAAATGTACAAAGAAAGGAAAATTTGGACATTATTTCTCCTTATTTTTCCTTAAGTATTAGGCTGCCTGAGCCATGTAAGGTCTGGGTTTGAATTTAACTATGACTCCAACTGGATGACCTCAGGCTGCTCTGGTCTCTTGTTTTGGATATATATCTGGGAATTTCAGGTATTTTAGCAGCAACTGCTGGTGGGATTAAATGATGTCCACATCATACCCTGAAACAGATTTTGGCACGTTATTGTAATTCTAGAAAACTCTTGTAAAGTTGCCATAAACGTATTTTTCTTATTACCAGATAATTTATTTTTAAAGATGACCAATTTCAGTAGGGTTTTATGCATCCTAAAAGACCTTTGAAGTTTCCGTCTTGGTGCTTTGGTTCCCTCTCGTGGTCAAGTGTGAGGATGGCAGGCTGGGCTCCGAACACCCGGTATTTTTAGACTGAATTGACCCTTCCCACAGCATTCATGAGCGTTCAGGGTACTGAAGCACTAGAAGGTACATCAATGACACTGTGCTCCCATTTTTGAAGGGACAGGGGCTGCAAACACCTGTGTGGTTGGGAAGTTACATTATGCAGGACAAATTAATTTGGGAAGCTTTAAAAGAAAGAATAGAGCAAAGATTCCTCTAGATGATGAAGCCAGGTGTGTGGCGTCCTGATAAACCCGCTGTTTGTGTATAGAGCCCCCCCCCCCGACCCCGTGTCTGCTGTTGAGCATTCCCCCTGATCCACAACCCAAGCTCCTTTGCACTCCCTGCTGGGGCCTCCCCTCCCCCAGCCCCCAAACACTGGATGGAGGATGTTTGGAAAGGGATTGTTAACCTTTTGAGGAAAGCCACAATTTAATCTTGCCATGCCAGTGACCTCTGCCAAATACCAATCCCTGGGCCAGAGGGTCCCTGAGATGTCTCAACACCCTCTCCACCTTGTATGATGTTTTCCCACACCCGCCAGGCCTGTTTTTCTGGGTTGGCCACTTTTGGAGAGAAACGATGAGGCTTAGATGAGCCGGAGCAAGATGTCATGGACACATCTTCTGGGAAGCATGTGGTACTGTAAAAAGGACACTAACTGGTCCTCCCCGACCTTGACAGCTATGTGACTCTGGGAGAGTCGGTTCCCCTCCCTGGGACTCCAGGGACAGAATGAGATTACTCCTCTGCCTTGGTTCTTCATGTGGTTACTTTTGCCTCTGATTGGGGAGGACTCCTTGTGCGTCCCTCCTCCCACCCACGACTGCTCCCTGGATCCCCTACTTGTCATGGCCTGTGGGAGCGCGCTCCCTTCCATGGCCCTCCAGCTGTTTCCTTGGCCTTGACATCTTGCCCACTATATTCGAGAACTTTCACCTCTAGTCTTGTAAGTGGTTTGGTGGTTTGTGGCTTGGCAACAATTAGAATCTCATGGGGAGCTTTGGAGGGTCCTCTGCCCACCCAGGCTGCTCCCCAGATGAATTAGATTCGTGTCTAACGGATGGGATACAGGAGATTCCAACACGTAGTCAGTTAGAGATCTCCGGACTTGGCTGCCTGTCCCAACTCCAGCATTCCACGCCCCCCACCCCAGCCCAGGGAGGGTCCAGACAACAAGGTCATGGCTATGGTCAGAGGTTGGGTGTGATAAAAATGAGTCTGGCCCTAACACCCTATGAAGTAACTGCTTTGTCCCATTCTAGAGATGAATAAATTGAGGACCCGGGAGTGAAGGGGAGGCAGCACCCACCTTTGCTCCTCCTCCGAATGGATGACCACTCGATGTGGAACACGCTCCTGGGCTTTGGGGGCACGGCGTCTGAGCCCTCATGGGCCTTGGGGCTTGCTGTGGCTGGCTGCTCCCCAGTGCCACCTAGCGGGGGCAAAGCAAGACAGGTCAGGGTCTGCCCCACGGTGCACCCGGTGGGGGCCAAGCAGGCAGAGTGGGGAGCAGGCACGCGCAGGAGCTAAGAGGCGGAGCGGCGACTCAGAAGCAGCAGGTAGGAATCACATCTGTGTCTGTGTCAAGCCTCCAGCTTCTCCATGCCCCCAACCCCCTGTTAAAACTTGTACTTCCTTTCTCCGCGGAAACCGCGTCACAGGCACGTATACATGTCAAGAGAGAGATGGGCCAGTCTGCCCTGTTTCTCCAGCAGGGAACTACTCAAAAACCTACTCAGCTGGGCCCTGGCCAGTGTAGGTGGCAGACCCTCGCTGGCCGCTGTCCCTGTGCATCAGCCCATGCCCTGTCCTCCCTCTGGGGCAGCGAGTGTGTGTGTAGGGGGCATCCTTGATGCCAGGTGCACATCAGAAGCACTTAGGTGCGTTAAATGATGCCTGAACCCTATCGAGACTGATTAAAAACACTCAAGTTTTTAAATGCCCGTCATATTCAAAAGATGGCTCTGACATGCAGCTTGGGCTGAGAACCACTAACCTAGGTTCTTCATACTCAAGATGTGGTCCTGGCGCCAGGAGCATCAGACTCATCTGGGAGCATGTTATAAATACGGAGTCTCAGGTTCCACCCAGACGGACAGAATCAGAACCTTATTTCAACCACATTTCCCCAGAGTACGTTAAAGTTCGAGCAGCACCCATCCATGGGAAGCAAGGGTCCTGGGGCTGTGATCAGCTTCAGTAAGCCCTCTGCTGTACTTTATTGTTTCGGATTTCCACACGTGGGGAGAGCACGGCACCCTCATCCCTTGGGACAGAGTTTCTGAAGGCAGGGACTGAGAAGTACAGTACCCAGTCACTGTGGTGCTTGGTGCAGTACACGAGAGCGTGTGCACCCCGTGCCGACCCGCAGGAGTACCGGGTGGTCCCTGAGGTATGGAGGGTTAGCACTTTCTGTTCAGGGCTCCGGTGCAGTCCAGCTACCTGGAGCCGTGGTTGGGAATTACACTTGGGCATTGTTATTGGCAGGAGCTGGAAAACCGAGGCTCGGAATGGTTTCTGAAGCTTCCTATATCCTGCCTGTGGGGCGCGCCAGGCCGTAACTCCCTAGCTGGAGGAGCCCCCTGATCCCATGCTTCAGAGACACCTGGAACATCAGCCCGCCCTGGGACAGCCCTGCAGACAGGTTTTGTGCTGGGGGACTGAGGGGGTAGCCCGCGTCGTCCGACGTGGCGGGGCATTCTGCAGGAACACCAATGCCAGGGGCTCCTCTGCCAGGCTGGAAAGGCACCTCTGCTGGCCTGTGGCTTCTTGCTTCTCACATGCCAAGTGTCAGTGCCCCAGCCACCCCCCGGGCAGAGAGATAGTCTGACCTTAGCCTCCTGGACGGAGAATTGCATGAACTACCAGATCACAGTCTACCTCCGCTGTCCCGAAAAATCAACTGAGTCAACCAGCTCGGAAATCATGGCACAGCCAGGACTTGCTCCTAGGTCTGCTGACACCCAATTTAAGGCTCTGGAAATGGTGGCAGGGGGCCTGGCTCACCTTTCACACCCTGGCCCTTCACTGTTAGCATCCCAGATTGGGCTCCCTGCTCCAGGCCCAGGAAAGTGGGGGCAGGGCACAGATTACTGTGTATTCCTTGGGTTGATGACCCAGTCACAAAAAGCAAAAGCAAAAAGTATCTTTCTTTCCCCTGAATGCTGTTTTTAGTGTTTCTTTGGGGGAGCTGGCGCAAATAGGGTCTGAAAGGGGGTCCCAGTTCTCCCGTGGGTATGACTGAAGGGGGGGCAGCCGCCTCACCCCACTAGCCGGCCAAGAGTTGAGAAGGAAAGTGGGAACAAAGGCCACAAAGAACACTGGAGATAAAGTCACAAATTTCCCAAGGCTGTGAAAACACTTAAAGCTTAGATGATAGCTGTTTACCGCTACCTTTGGGACAGATTCTCAGGCCTTTCCTAATGGAGAAAGGCGATTTCAAGAATATCGTGAACACATCTGTCAAACGTTCTAGAAATAAATGTTCCATCAGTGCGGTGGGGAAATAAACCAGCCCCAGTAACTCTGGCCGGGAACCAGAGTCACTCATCTCTGCATGCTATTTTCACTGATGTTTCCCCACTGCAGGCATGACTCTCCGAAAGAAATACACAGAACCCTGTCGGCAGCCCTTGCAAACTCAATCTGTAGATCGATGGCGGATTATTTTGGAGGGATACCCTCCATTTCTTCCTCATTCGGCTAGGAAGATGAGACAATGCTTGCAAAAGGTTCTGGAAAATATTTTGCAGGGCTCACATGTCAGATCCCTTTCCGGTGAGGTGACTGCCCGCGGATGGCACATGGCCCTCTGCAGCAAGCAGGAGGGCTCGCTGTCCTAGTGCACACCTGGCATTTTACACCTGCCCGCACTGACTCTCTTACCTTGCCAAATGTCAATATGTGTTCTTGTTTGTCACCTTCAGAGGACACGGAGGCCCTTGGCAGCCTGGGTTATGCCTGATTATCTTGGCTTCCCCAGCATCCAGCATAAGCCTCATATTCTGCAGGCACTCAGAAGTATTTGGTGAATAAATTAATGAGGGATAATTATACTATACATTTTAGTTTCTGCATGGTATAATGAACAATCATTGGCCATTTCAGGGTCTGAGCTATTTTTAAGGGTAATACATCTCATTGTGGTTGTTAAATGCTTGATAAGTATTGAAATAAAGGTGAGAATCTCTGGTTGACAAAGATAATGGCTGAGTCGAGTAGGGTCTTGCAACTTATAGGATAAGAGCTGATTATTTTCAATGGCGCTTGGATAAAAGAAAGGAAGTTTATAGATGGTGATACAATGCTTGACCATCTGTGACCAACCAACCAGAAACCCGGGAATCCTGCAGGAGTGGCTGGGAGAACTCAGTTAATGAGACAGAAGAAAGCTATGGGAACTACATATTACATAGATCCGTTGTGTGGCCACAAATCCTAAGCACTTTGGAGGTGGGGTGGGGTGTTCTACAGCCCAAGAGTAATTTTGTTCATAATAACTTATTTTTTGGGTTCTTTCAACTTCTCTCCCCCTAACAACATGGCACACATGGAAGATAGTGTGTGGCATGGTGTAGTGAGCAGATAATATTGTTTATGGCTAGAGGGCCTTGGACTCGGGGCCCACCAGATCCACCTGGCCCCTTAGAAGGCCAGTGGAGGCTCCGTGGGCCCAGCTGGGCATGCGCTATGGCTCATGGTTGGAAAGCTCTGTCCTTGAAAGCCCATGGGTAAACTTAGTGACTGAGTAACTCCTTGGCCTGCTGGCCTGGTATAGGAGTCATGGCTCTCCTTCTCTGATGAGCCTTATTAAGTATCCCAAAGCATGTGGCTTCCCAGCGCCATGTCAGGGGCATGGTCCTTGCCTTTGAGGACCGCCACCATCCTCTGTTTTTACAGGCAGGGGTCCAGCAGTGCTTTCCTCCCACTGACTCACAGAAAGAAAGCACAGTTATGAGCCATAGTATCTGCTCAGAAAAGTGGCTCCTGGAGAGCAGTGCCCCATAGTACTTCTGCCTCTACTGATGTCGAACATACAGAAGATGTCAACCATTCAAATACCAGGGTTAAAAGAGATTTTGTAGAGAACCCCACCTGATGGGTACAATTTTGAAACCTACTGCATTTTTCTGAAAGGAACTAAACAAACCCAAACCGTATATGACATCATTCAGAAGAGGAAAACGGATCTAGTCCATCTTACCGAAAATCATTCTTTACTTGGACAGGCCCATGCCTAAATTCTTTCTATAAGTTGTCTTTCTCAGATTTTGAACAGATGTTACTGCCTCTTGCAGGTGGATCGATGCCATCCATACATCGCTTGCATGTCCAACATATGGAGCATCTGGAACCCGCGATTAAGACCCATTTGTCATCCCTCCCCAAAACAAGAGTTACCTCCCTCAAACCCCACCCCAAACGCACCTGTGTACTGTTACATTTGTGACACCAAATAAAAGGCCAATTAAAATTCTGGGTCATTGTATACAGCTTCTTCTCTGGTGGCAATATTTCCATATCCCCTTGCTCTACGTCCTCTTCCCCACCCTCTTCCTCTCCATTATCCATGGCAAACATAGCTAATTAGTGATAGCACTCTCTCCCAATAAGTTTCCAAACAGCTTCAGACTCCTTCTTAACACAATGCTCAACCAATGCTAATTAGAGTTGGCACTTGAAAGTAAACCTCCTTTCCCATGCTCTAGCCTTATAGGAAGGTGTAGAGACTGCACTAGTTTGAGAGAAGGGCTGTGTCAAGGCCAAGGTGTTGCTATCAAGTAATGGGTTAACTTGGTTCCATCACCAGGTGAGCAAGAAGAGCTCAGAGCTATGAGTTAGGAGTCCTGGACTCCTGCTCTTTTATCACGTGGACCGGTCCTTGGACAAACCATGGTTTCCTTATCTTCAAAGTAAGGGCTTTGAACTGTATCTAAGCGCTCATCCAACTAGAACCTTCCAGAATCCAAATTCTCTTTAGAGTAATTAGTAGTGTTCCCTGTTTTAGGACTAGCTTCACCAGATACCGCAACGCAGCAGAAGAAACAGAAAAACATCAGCCTCTCTTTCTTTTTTCTCTTCCTCTGAAAAGTCGATGGTCCTGCTGGCTGCTGGGCATGAGGGTAGTCTATGGTTCAGATTTCCCCCACAAGACCTCTTACCTGGGTTCCTTCTGATTTCCTGCACAAGGTTGGAGGAATCTAGATCATCAGGATGTGGGAAGAAGCTTCTTTCCAATGGGGTGGCTTTTCTGGTCCTCAACTCTGGATGTTGGACTGATCCCTAAACCCAAAGCCCTTCACTTCCTGGAGCCCTCCTGCCCATCTTCTTGCTGCAGGTTCACTTTGCATTCCCTGGCCGTATGGCTGGCAACGTCTTCCAATGGAGAAAGAATATCATGGAGGAGGAGGGAGAGGAAAAGTAAATGTTCTTTCTGCAGCTTGCTCTCACTCTGGCCTTCCTGACCAAAGATTCCTTCTACATTCCCTGAGGAAGACCGGCTCTGGCTACCATGGTTCCTCCACCTGGTTTGATCAGGCAAGTTTCCTTTAAAGGGACAGAGCCAGAGATAGTGTAGTAGAAGCTTCCTGTCCTCCCTCAGTTACTCCTCTCCTTAGAAATTCGCTCCAGTACTTGCCTTTAAAGCAATCATCTAAGTGTTGTCTCCTCAGGGGGCCAATTTGCCTTCCAACCTCAATAAACTCCCTTAATTCCCTATACAGGCAAGGCACAGACGGGGGACAATATTGCCATCTCGACGGAAATTTCTGCACAGCCTGATACTAGATGCTGTCTTTCTGGTTCTGTGGAAATTTTCAGACCTTTCCTCCTTCTGACTTATGCTGATGGGGTCCTGAGGACTCACCACAGGACCCTCTCAGAGCAAGAAGGGTATGGCCTAACCACTGCCTCCAGAAAGGGCTTGAGGTCTATATATTAGGAAAGGTGACCCTCCCACATGCCATAGGCCTTTGGGGTCTGGTGGGCTGGAGTTTGAGGAGTGGGGCCCAGTACAAACATGTTTTGTTTGGCTTTGTGGTATGATGGGTCAAGCATCACTCCCCCTCGCCTGCCTCCAGTCCTTCCCAGGTTTGTGTACCTTCCCCCCATACACACATGTGTACACACACACACACACACACACACACACACACACATTGATGGGGTGTGAGGCAGCCTACCTAGGTTTAGAAACAAAACCTCACACTGAAGAAATTAGCTACACCTGAGTAGACAATCTCCCCACTGACGTCAAAGGCCCTCTTCCTACCATGCCAGGTGTTTTAGAATTGCCAAAGAGGGACCTGATCACGGAGGTGCCTCTGAAGAAGGAAAGCAAACAATGGGGAGAGGAGCTGGCGGGCCCCACATTCCAGGGACAGGTGTGGAGCTGACTAGCGATCAGTCCCCTGTACAGGGTCCTTACTTTGGTATTGCTAGTTCAGGGGGCATGGACGTCTGCCAACCACACTTTTTCTCATCTCCCAGCTGGCTCTTGGATCAGTTCTGCATGCCCTATCCCTTACCCTCTTGCTCTGGTCTTTACTGAGGGTTCCTGAACTTCTTGTGGTGTCTTTCCTCCAGTCCCCTAATCATCCATCTGCCCTTGAAGTGACAGGAGAGATGCCATCATGTAACCAGTTTAAAAAGACTGGAAATAAGTCTCCCTGAAGAGCCATTCACAAATTCATATACAGCCCATGAGCCAAATTAGGCCTGTAAAGTCTCTGTGATACACACTGAGGGTGGGGAAATCAAGCACTGTCCTATAAGAGAGAAGATCAAGATGCAATCTTGCCCCAGATGAGTCTTACTGAAGGTTGCAGGTCAGATACCAATGGCTCCCCAGGACATCTGTCTATGTCGACAGATTGTTTCCTTGAAGTCTCAGTCAGAATTCACTTCAGAACTAAGTGTTCTTCACAGTGCTCATGACTTCCTTCAACTCCACATTTCCAGTCTTGTAGAAGGAGGGAGGGTGGCACTGACCACTGGGAAGTCAGATTTCTCCAGAATAGGCCAGAGTTCAGGTGCAATAAGTGCATACTGGGCTAGATGTTCTCCAAAGAACTACTTCCTTTACTTCTTTCTGTTCCAGCAGCCTGTTCAGTGGTATGAGGGGGCTGGGGACTCTTAGTTATCAATTTACGGGGGGCAAGAGACACTTCCAGCAATCCCTCATCTCCCTCCTTGGAGCTTTGCAATTCTAGTTTCACTAGGGAGAGGAGTGTTCCCTATGGGTTCTTCTATCTTCTCTGAATGGCAAGAAGTGTGAAAAGCCAGGCAAGTAAGAAAAAAAAAATCTCACATAAAAAGTGAATACTTTCCAAGTTTCCAAATGAGACTGTGGTTTACTGAGTAGAAATCATGCCCTCACTGAAACTGCCAACTCCTAACTAGTTTATATTATAGCTGTCCCCAGACCCTCATAACCTTTATGACCCAAAGAAACAAAGCTCAGGCTCATATAAGAAGCACAAACAAACTGGGGCACATGGGTTTGATGTAACCACAAATACAGGCCATGAAGATTTGAGTTTCCAAATGGGCAGATCTTAGACGACTGACCCAAAGAAGAACTCCCTGAGAGGGGAGAGTGATAGGCGAGAACAGTTCAAAGTCACGGCACAGTTGAGTGATGCTGGCACCTCAGGTTGCATCCACACAAGCATGTTGAGCATTTTGGCAAACTGTAGGAAAAGCTGCGAAGGCAACAGTGGTATGTTCTTCCTATATTTGATCTCCATGTTATTAACCTTTTGCCACTTCAGTGATGCCTCCTTCTCATTCCTCTGTAGTGATTCAGGGCCAGAATATCAGTAAAACATGTTGGAATACAGAGGCTTGCTGGTCAACTGGTCTACCCCCACCCAAAGCAAGCATTCCCAACAGACCTCTAGCCCTTGTCCCTGCACTGCCAGAGCAGGGAACTCAAGGTCTCACAGGACTATTTCTCAGTCAATTTCCATTATGGAAAAGTGTTCTTCTCCATGGATTCAAAATCTACCTGCTTATCAATCCCACTTAGTTATTCTTGTTCTCTCCTCTGAAGTACTACTAAGTTAACTTCTTCCACATACATCACTCGACAGTGCAGACAGTGTGCAGTGACCCTTTCCTTTCTTTTTTTATTTTTTAAAAATATTTTATTTATTTATTTGATAGAGAGAAACACAATGAGAGAGGGAACACAAACAGGGGGAGTGACAGAGGGAGAAGCAGGCTTCCTGCCAAGCAGGGAGCCCAACTGGGGGCTCGATCCCAGGTCTCCAGGATCATGACCTGAGCTGAAGGCAGTCGCTTAACGAACTGAGCCACCCAGGTGCCCTGACCCTTTCCTTTCTTCTCCAAGCCAAATATAAGTGTTATCATCATCCCTGAAAAAACAAAGGGGCTTCAGACCTAATTTACCCAGCTTGGCCTTACCTACCATGTCCTCCATTGCCAAAGACTCTTTCAAAGTATGCTACCCATTTTTTTTTTTTTTTTTGTACTTTCCTCTCCTTTTTCATCTAACCTATTCTCAGAAATGACTCCTACAACCTAAGATGCAAATGATTGATCATGCTTACTGTGTTACCTTCCCAGGACTGTTTACATTTTAACAGGTTCAAAGCCTTGAACTGAGGGATGGCTGGAAATGTTTGGATATCAGGTAATGGCAAGAGAGAGGACAAGAGATGAGGCACAAAAATCTTCCTGGGAGCCTTAACGTTATGCTCGATAATTTTCCTGAACAGAAGACCAATCCAACCAGATAATTCTCTCAAAATAATGAAACTGGTGCTGGGAACTTCTATGGCTCAGGCAATCTGTGCTGTTACCCTCACCTGCACCTCAGGTGAGACTACTCACCTGGCCAGAAAATTTCCATAAAACGAATTCCTTGAAGGCAGGAACTGGGATTATTCTTTCCTGGTCAAGCAGGGTCCTGAGTAACATGTCAACAGTTCCTCATACATATCTTCTAGATGAACGAGTGAATGCGGTTAGATAATAAGGCAAAGTTTCTAGGGGCTTGGCTCATGAAAGTTGGCAAGTTGCCTTGGGCACAACAAAAGAATAATACAAACAGACATGGAGATTCAAGATTCAAAATCCCAAAGATTTTCTGAAATGAAACACATGATTTTTGAACTAAAACAAGTCAACTTCTTCCTTGAATTGAAGAAAAGAAAGGTTACTGTTGGGATCTGAATTGGTGGCCTGGAAGATCAAACAGAAGAAGTATCTTAAAGCAAAGCAAAACTGCAAATGGTAAAAATTGTGAAGGAAGAAAGCAACTTGGAGCAGAGGTCAAGGAGATGAATATGTGCGTAATAGGCATGCCAGAGATAGAGGAAAGAAAAGATGAAGAAAGAGCAAAATTCAGACAAATGTTAGAAGAAAAGCTGGTGAGCTGAAGAAAGACTTGAGTTTGCAGATTGAAAGGGAGGACTTACGAGATGAGACACACACTTAGGCTTGACTTAATAAAATTCCTGAAATCTACTGATAAGGAGAAAAATCTTATGATCTCTTAGAAAGAAAGAATAGGTTATTTACAAATGAGAAAGAATGAGATTGACACCAGATTTTTAATTCAAAACACCTGGAAGTCAGAAAATGGGACAATGACTACACACAGCTGAGGGAAAGGCTGTAGCCCCGGGACCCCCAGTCAAAATGCCACTAACTTTAAAGGGAAAGAACCTTGTAGACATGCAGAGTCAGGGAATATGTCCCCCACATTCTCTCATATAGTATTTGAACAAAATAATACTGAAGCAAGAATCTAAACAAGTAATAAATAAATTGGAACAAAGATCATGAAACAAGGGAAGGTGAAGAATAAAGGAGACAGGTCCACTATACATAGTAAACTCCAAATGAAGAATGATAGAATTACTGGGAATGTGGGACATACGGGCCAAGTAAGGATTTTGGCAAAAATAAGAGGCAAGGGAAAAAAATGAAAAATGATAAATGATTTCAGCAAGATCCAGGCGTGGGTGATACTGGAGAAGTAAGGTGTTGTAAAAGTAAAAGAGGGGACTCTGTGGAGGAGAAGAGTGAAAATGGTATATAAAGGCATTAATTCCTCAGGGTAGGGAAGGAGCTTCGGAGAACTATTTGACATCTTGTTTTTATATGATAGAGAAATGTACTTTTGATCATGAGTGTTGAGAAAGAAGCAGGAACAACCAGTGAAAGGGAAAAGAATGGTATACTTTCCAAATAAACAAAGGGAAGAAAGAAAAAAAAGTAAGGTGGAAGAAGTAAAACAAGCATACTGATGGTTACACTATATAAAAAGTGGTTAAATTACCTATTAAATTACAGAAACACTTAGATTAGGTTAAATATAAAACATTGCTAAATGCTGTTCTTAAGAAACATAGTTAAAAGAAAATGATAAAGGCTAAAACAAAGGGATAAGAAAACACTAGGAAGAAAGAAGGTATGGCAATATCAAGGCCAGATAAGTTGGAATGAGGTTAAAAGCATGAACAAGGATGAAATAGGTAGTGTGTAATAGTAAAAGGTAACATTTTTGAGAAATCAATGACAGCCATTGTCACTAGGCACCAAACAATGTAGCTGCTACATATATGAGAAATATGTTATAGAAATGCAAAGGGAGTTTCATGAAACTATACATTTATAGTTGATTTTTTTTGGTAGGCTCCATACTGGGCCCAGTGGGCACTTGAACTCATGACTCTGAGATCAAGACCTGAGCTGAGAATCAAGAGACACTTAACCAACTGAGTCACCCAGATGCCCCATAATTGAATTTTTTTTTTAAAGATTTTATTTATTTGACAGAGAGAAACACAGCCAGAGAGGGAACACAAGCAGGGGGAGTGAGAGAGGGAGAAGCAGGCTTCCCGCCAAGCAGGGAGCCTGATGTGGGACTCGATCCCGGTCTCCGGGATCATGACCTGAGCCGAAGGCAGTCGCCTAACCAACTGAGCCACCCAGGTGCCCCACCATAATTGAATTTTAATAAAGCTTTTTCAGAATTAAGATCCAATAGACAAAGAAATAAACAAGCACATAGAAGAATGGGATGATGCGATTAATAAATCAATTTAATACATATTTCCTTTAAATAAAAAATTCACATTTTGTATTTCCAAAATCAACCAAGTACTTGTGTACAAAGAAGAATTCATATAATTTTAAAATAGAGGTTTTATAGGCCATCCTCTCTACTTATAATAAAACTAGATATAGAAAGTTAAAAAATATGAAAGATCTCAAGTGCTAGAAATAAGAAATCACTCTCAAATAATTTTTGGGTCAAAGAGGAATCAAAACTAAAGTTACAAACTATTCAAAACTGATCAAAGCAGAATGCTTTATTCCCAAACCAATAGTACATACCTATAGCTATACTCAGGGGAAAATTAATAGCTTAAAAATGTCTTTGTTGTTAAAGGAGAAAGATCTAAAATGAAGAAACTTTACATCAATTTTTAAAAAATGAGGAAAAAGGAACATTTAAATTTGATAAAACAGGAAGAAACCTGGAAAAAGAAATCAATAAAATAGAAAACAAACCAAAACTCTAGATAAGACAAATAAAACTCAAACTGCTTCTTTGAAAAAGCCAATAAAATGGATGAGTCCATCACAAACTTGGTTAAGGAAAAGAGAGAGCCAAATACCATAAGATTGGAAAGAGAAAGGAGACATAGCCATAGATACAGGAGAGACTGAAATTATTGTATGAGAGGACATGAGTAACAATAGAATAACAATGTTTTAAATCTAAAGAAAATTGATTATTCCTCAGGAAACAAACTCTGAAGTTTGACCAAGAAAAAGTAGAAAACCTGACTATGTCAGTTACCAGAGTAGAGAGCAAAAGATGAGTCCAGACTGATGATTTAAAAGTACAGCAGGACAATATCACTTCATGGCTGACAGCAGAACTCATCCTCGGAAGAGAGCCGACAGAAATGGGTGGGGGTAGATGATGAGGTCAGAGGGAGGAGATGAGAAGATCTGGGGAGGGGATAGTGAAGAGAGGAAGAGGATGGTGTGACAGGGACAATTTCAGACAGTACCTCCTCTACTGCCCCCTGCTGCACAACATATATTCCTACTCTCTTTAATGACTACGTTCAGCCATATTTATGTTCAACTCCCATTTGTTCAACCAGGAGCTGCTACCTGGAGTCTGGGGGTGATCACAGCAAGACAGCTAGGATGTGTACCCCAAAGCTCTTTTTCCTTCTCTCCTGGTGATTCACTTCTGTGCAACCTCATCTTTGTGGTGTCTTTCTGGTTAAGATTCCTGTCCCTACATATCCATCCTACTCCTCAGTGGGATGGGAAGGCGCTGGTGAAGGCAGAACAGGGTCTCTCCAGGGAGCTCTCCAAAGCACCTACCACTACACTCTCTGGGCTTCTTCAGAGGACATCTGGGCATCTGTCCATGGCCCATGGGCAGGGTAAGTTGCACAGGGCTGACTTTTCTTAGAGGGGTGGGGATTTTCATTTCTGCCGCACCCTTGTCCATGCCCTCAAGAGACATGCGCCATCTGCCTGCCAGACTGGCTTCATAAGATTTGTTCTGCTCCAGAAGGAGCTTGTTTGACCACATCTAGGAAATACCACCGATTTTCTGCCTCTTAGCCCCAAAAGATGTTTTTTGAAAACATTTCCTACTCCTGAACGACATCTCTTGGCAAGCACATTCAGTGATTAATAATACTTCATCCAGGAAGTTCTTTCTTATTTTGAATTAGTAGATGTTTTCCTATTTCTACATAAATATCTGGCTATCTTGTTCATAATGCATTATGGAATTTCTAAGGCCTTGTGTTTTTTCTAGACTTGCTGGACATGCTTTTTCCTTTTTCTGAATCACTTAGCTTTTATCCATTTTTCTTCCCATGAATTTGGCAGCTGGCAAAGCAGTTAACATTTCATTTCTTCAGGGGTGGAAGTGGGAACCTGGGAGAAAAAAGGCAACCCAGACACTTGTGACCAGAGTTGGACCTTGTTAATGACAGAGACATGGGGCGGGAAAGGAAGGGAGAATGGAGAATCTTGTCCAAGTGAACTGAAAGAATTTTTTAATATCCAAATAGTTTTCCTGTCCTGGAAATCCACTATAAAGCATGGTTAAAACCCAGCTTCCGGGCATCTGGGTGGCTTAGTCCCTTAAATGTCTGTCTTCAGTTCAGGTCATGATCCCAGGGTCCTGGGGAGCCTGCTTCTCCCCAACCCCACCCTCCTCATGCAATCTCTTTTTATCTCTCTCATATAAATAAATAAAATCTTTTAAAAATACCCAATAAGCCCCAGTTCCTATCAGGTCCAGTTCTTGGGGTGCAGAGTCTCATGGGCTTAAAGGAAAGGAAAGTAGATTTCCAGGCACAGTTTGTCCGTAATTAATGAATGGGGCATCTGGTTCTGTTAACTCTTATTAGAATATTTGGGGGTCTTCCCTCCCTTGTGGGTAATTAAGCCCTTTCTGGAAGGCTGGCAAGGACCTGACATCCCCATCAACTGCAGACCACCTGACCTTCACACTCCCCTCCAAGCCTGGGATTCTAGCCGCTTCCCTGTTCTTCCTGCTGGAAACGCCTACACCAAAGCTCAGTTTTCCCTTACTCTCATGGTTGTGTGGCTGCTGGCAGAGGTGGAAGTAGAGTGAGGGGACAGAGGAGGGATGGTTCCCACACATGGCCGGGGAAGGAGGGCCTGCCTGAAAACTGCGGCCTCTGGTGCCCTGGGTCAAGGAGCCTCAGAGCAGATCTTCCTGATTTCAGTCGTACTAATCTCACTTTCCTAAAAATCTTCCACTCTCACCTGGCATAGAAATGGCTCTGTGGGTGTCTGTGGTAAAGAACTTGGCGGCGTCCCTTGGGCCTGCCCTCTGCCCACCAGCTCTGAACCGTTATTGTGGCAGGCGTCCATGTCTGGCCCTGGCAGACCCGGGCTTGTGGGCCGAAGCTAGTCTCCTTGTTTCCTGAAGGCTTGGAACACAACCATGCTCATTCACGTATACTATCTACGGTGACTTCCTGCTACAGTGACACAGGTGAGTCTTTGCTAAAGACACTGTAAGGCCTCTAGAACCAAAAATATTTACTATTTGACCCTTCCCAGAAAAAGCTTGCTGAGCCCTGATATACATATAAATGGAGACTGAGTGTAAGTTAATGACTAACTGGGGAGTCAAATTATGAACCTCAAGGATAATTGTCCTTCTACTCAGGTTAACCATTTGTTTCAAGTATTATAGACTCATAAAGCTTCGGACACCCACAGGCAAATAGAATGAGATACACTTCTCCAGATTTTCACATGCTGAGCTCAACTGGGATCTCTGCTCAAAGTTGCTGGTTTGACTTAAACTGAGAAATGCTTATCCTTCATAATTTTATCCTTTATAATAAAAGTCATATATGGGATTCTAATTTTTATGACTTGCTTCCTGCTATGAGATATCATCTTGCCCTTACTCTGACCACTGAACGCTCGAGACTTCTTATTTAGACACTCCCAACGCCTAATTGTTTGACTTTAAAACTGTCAGTGTGAAATTTATCTCTTTTATGTGACGCTGGGTGTCCTCATCAGGCACCGAGTCAGCGCACCTTCAATCTTGGTGTGTATCTGCTGAATTCCCACCCCCTCAAGCCCACCTGGGAACCCTCAGCAAGTTCAGTTTTACAGCGTCTATTATTCAGCTTCACATGCCATGAAGACCATCCTGTAATCATCTTCCCAAAAGACTAAAGAGAAGTGTTTTTGTTTGAAGACAATGACATTGAAACCCATTCCTTACTTCTAACTCTGCAAGCTCATGCCAGCTTCCTCTAATGTTGTGCATGGATAGTTACGGATATTTGGGCAGAGAGAGACAAACCAGCACCAGGGAAAGGGAGGCACGGGCGTGTTTGGTTCTAACAGGTGCAAGGGGAGGCAACAGAAGAGGAGTGCTGCAGCCGATTGACCCAGAGCTGAGACCACGGGGAGAAGACACCAGGTCCAGGCAAAGAGCGCTTCTGCCTAGAAGTGGGCTAGTCACCGCTGGGGGACTTCTCTTCTTCACTGATCTTCAGTTTCAGGTAGTAGATACGGTTGGCCTCTGGGTAGGTGACTTTGCTGAGTGGGAGCTTGTAGATAGCGGGGTTGTTGGTTGTTAGTAGCAGGAAGATGAGGGTGGAGAGGCAGAAGGCCCAGGTGCCTGGTGGCACACCAACCTAGAAGAAGAAACACTGAGGTCTGAAAATGGTCGTTGGCTCTAGGGAGCCTGCAGGAGAAGGATGTGGTAGGAGTTGAGGATGGGGAGCCTTCTTCCCTAGTGATGACATTAGATTTTGGGTTCATAACATCAGAGAAGTTAGTTTAGAATTTGAGATGTTGGTACCTTTGGAAACAGTCAGACTCTTTCAATAATGGAGCTGAAAATCAGCCTAAGGACTATTTCCCATATCTAGCCACACACAAACACCTCCGTCTGTCCATCTAGGTTCTCCACTACTGGTCATCTCACTCTTGCCTACATGCACAGCCAGCGCCAACATACCTCAGGAGCACATGCGTGCAACTGCTGGTCCTTCTTTGGACAAACGTTGGATAAACCTTGACAGAGGCATGGTGTGGGTTGTAGTTACCATAACGTACTCAGGATTCTTCTAGAAATTGCAAATGTCCTAAAGCCCTGGCTGGGAGGGACATGTTCGGGAGAATCCAAACTTACCACCGACATTATGTTGGAGAGGGCTGCTCCCATGTATGCACAGAACAGGGCTGTGGAAAAACAAGGACCATGGAGTCAACTTCCCAGGGTCTGCCCTCACCCCTTCCCAAGGGCAGGGGTTTCATCCTGTCTCCAGCAACCTCAGTGTCTGCAGCACACTCAGACATCTGGCATAGTTGCCTAACATTATTATGGTATTATCTTTGCAGGTAGATGTGGCCAATCTCCCACCAGACTGTGTTCCCAGGGCAGAGATGAAAGCCTTCTCTCCCTTCCCCACTTCCATGGGGAGTCCCCACCTCCATGTATAGAGTCAGGGGTCAGTAAGCATCTTCTGCTTGTCCATACTGACCTTGGGGATGATCTGGCACCGATTGGGTGGCTGGATTATTATCTGTCCAGGGGTTGAGGGGTCAGATTATATGAGCCCCCAACAAGTCCCCTCCCATCCAAGATTCTGAGCAGCTATGATAGACCTTGTTGGACCTGTACCAAGTCTCAACAGGGCTGGAACTTACTGGTCTATGATCTTGTCCTTAGGATCCAGGCATCTGAGTTCACCCTAAGATGTGGTCCCCAGGACAGTTAGGGAAGCTCATCCACACCCCGGCCTTTGGACAAGCTCCTTCTGCCCCTTCACTTTTGCTTGTTCTGTTACTCTGTCCAGAACACCTTCTCCACAGCCCCCCTTCCCTGCACCTCCCCAATTCCCACCTGGGAAGTGTTGAGATAAACTCCATCCTCCCCCTGGAAGCCTTCCAAGATGGTTCTAGCCACAAGAATCTGTTACTTTTCTGAAGGCCAAAGGCAGTTACAGTCTTAGCCTCAAAATATCTGGCACTTTTGACTTGACAAATATTTACCAAGCCTACTGTCTCCCTGCTGGTTGCTGAGGGGAATACAAGGGACATGGTAGTCACTTACAGTCTCCACACATGAGTGAGGAAAAAAAACAACAAAAAAAGTTCTTCTGCCCTTTACTTGTCCCTAGTTTTGTCTGTTAAAGTCCTGCTGTTTCCAGGGAATATAAGCAACTCCAGGGCAGGAAGACAGGTGGAAAGATGGGGCTGGTGTTTGCATCTTGCTTCTGCTCCAACAGCTGCATTCTATACCAAGTTCATGAAACCTTCTGGGCTTTATTCCCTCTCCCATAAAATGGGCTGACAATCTATGGTGGTAGTGATCTTGGGAGGACTGAGCTCACACGTGGTCCTGGGGTACAGCCGTAATAAGGCTGGTAGCCCATCTCCCTTGGGACAGCACACTGTTTACTCCATGGGAATCAAGCTCCCATAGTCCGATTTTCTGTGACCTTGGTGCTCCCAGGTACACTGGGTCTTCCCAACAATCTTTTCAGGTATCACAACCTTAACTGTTGTGTGATTACTTCTCTTCTGCTAGATGTGGCTTCATGAGGATGTGGTCACTACTGTGTCTTCATGTCTAGCCTCAAGCCTGGCACTTAGCAGTGCTCTGTGGGATGAAAAGGTTGAAAAGGCTGTGGGATGAAAAGCTATCCCACCAGGACACTGCCACTAGCACATGAGGAAATGCATGTGTGATCTCCTTGTAAACTTCCAACACTGTTGTAATAGTAGTAAACATGGTTGTGACTCCATTTGACAGATGAGGAACCTCAAGTCCTCCCCCCACCCCGTGCTGGGACCCAAGCCACAGTCCTTGTATCACTGCTGCTGAGTTCTGATTAGTAGCCCCATGGGTTTCACATAACCAAGGAGGGAGGGAATGAAGGAACCACAGAGTGACATGGCTGCCATCTGTCCCCAGATACCCACCACAGATGAGGGCCAGCAGGTGGGTCTGCCAGGTGAGGGCATAAAACATGCCCCCGATGGCGATGCAGGAGAGGACACAGTTGTAGCTCCAGAGGCCCATGTATATTGTCTCAAAGGGTGTGGCCACCGTCAGAGCTGTGGAAAAAGGTGTGTTGTTTCTGGCCAGTTCTGGGTCCCAGCACAAAGGCCATCCCATGGCTGGTGCCAGGTCTCAGGGTGGCCTCACTCTTGCCATCCTCCCCATCCTCCTCCCTCCTCCCACCAAAGGAACCTCTACAAATGGTATCTGGTCTTTGGGAACCAATAATAAGAAGACAGCAGTGGTTTCCAAACTGTGTTTGGACCAGAGGTATGGCCAGAGGTATGACTACTTCCAAGGTGAGGGGAGGTCAAGGCATTGGGATTCCAGGCCTTCCCTACTCTTTTGGCCACAACAACTGCATTTTTAGCAGAAAGTTTTCAATTGACAAAGGTCTGCTTCAAACGGTTCAGGGAAAGTATGTTGTGTACACATAAAGGCACACGGAGATAGAGAAATAATACAGCGAAAGGGTAGGATGCAAACAACAGGGGAATCAGGTAAAGAATGCATGGGGTCCTTCGTGTGCCATTTTTCTTTTTGTAATTTTTTGCTAAGTTTGAAGTTTTCAAAGAATTTTTTTAAAGTTCTGTTTCTAAGATGTCTTGACAAATATTGGAATGAATCCACAGGATCCTAGTTCCATATGCCCAACTCCAATTTCTGGCTCCGCTGTCCATCTAGCCATATATCGGTGCATGCACATATATACACACATGGAGAAATATTAAATCACATTTGTCAAATAGCAACACAAGTTTTGAGAAATTGTTTTCCTTTAGTTTCCTTGACATTTCGAAGTGCTGGGTCACTTACACCCCTTGGCCTGCTACTGCTCTCTGCCTCTCTCAGGTCCCCTCCTCCCAGCCATCAGCTCCCAGGGGCTCAGTTGGCAGACCGATCAGGTCTTCAGTCCCCTGTGTCTCCCTGCATATCCTGCTGCAGTCTGCTCCCTTTGGAGACTCAAGAAAGGGAAGGATACACCCCACCCCTGACAGTGTTCACAAACACTGATGAAGATCATAAATCTAGAACATTTGCCATGTGCAGGGGTGGAATGACCTCAGGGAGATCATCCCAAAGCCCTCCCTGCAGAGAGGGGACTGTGTCCTACCCGCCAGCATCCCCACGATGGAGCCAATGGCAGCATGCAGGCAGATGAGTGGTGAGGAGATGAACAGAGCCACCAGGAACACACCGCCTGTCCAGGGATTGTCACAGCCGTACACCTGGCCGACCCCGATGGGGATGGCTTGTAGCAGCTGCAAGATCAACAGAATCAGGTCACTAGAGCATGGGCACATGCCGCGAAAACCAGGCCTTAGGGTCAGGATGGAGCCATTCCTGGTGGGGGTAATGGGATGGAACGGGGTGGGGGTGGTGGTGGTACCCTCCACTGTGTAAGAGAACTTGGGAGGGAGGACGTCAGCTGGAACAAATCGCTCTTCACTTCACCACCTAGCAGGCATCTGCCATCCCCCATGCAAAGCCAGGCAGGATCTCCCCACACAGGTGCTTCTGAGGGACACATGGCTTCTGCTCTGAGGGGAGAAGATTTGAGGGGACCAGAGGGCACCTCCTCTCTAGACCTCCCCTGGGGGTTTCAGGGCACTAAGGCATTTTCTGAAATCCTACAAGTATTCCAGGAATATTGGAAATATTTTAGGTCATTCTGACGATTGACTTAATCTAAGGTCACCCAGCTCACTGGTGGCCAAGGCCAGGGTAAAGCCTCTGAACTTGAACCCTAGTCTACAGGTAGTTGCTGTAGACTCAGTGCTACCTGGGGTATTGTGGGGCTCTGGGAAGGAGGAGGGACGACCCCTGCTCGAGGAGCCTTTAGCATTGCGGAAAGGTAATGTGCACAACCTTGGAAAACAGAACAAAGCCAACATCCCTGAGCTTGAGAGTCACCTGGTGGGGGTGGAATGGGACAGGGTTAGTTTGGCAGCCAAGTGGCCTTTTTCCGCCCATGCTGATCCTTCCCCGTCCGACAGAGGAGGGGAAGAAGGAAAGGAGGAAGCCTGGCAGGCCAGGGAGGGCACTGGCTTGGGAGCTGAGGGCTCCTGCCCTTGGGGGCCTCTCCAGGAGCTCACGGCTGGATGGTGAGTATGTCACTTCTTCCTGCCGGGCTCTGGTGTTGGCCTCTCTAACAGGGGGAGGTGGCCTTAGCAGATGATTTTCCAGCTTTAAAATTCTGCAATCTTCGCTCCATTACTAGGTGACGTGACCTCTTTGAGGGCAGGGCTCCTTTATGCCTAGGTACATACTAGCTGCTTCATAAATATGTATTGATTAGCTCAGCGGTTTCTAAACCTGGCTATACATTGCAATCACCTGGAGATCTTTTAGGAAAAAAAAATTGATGCCTGGCTCCTCCCCAACACTGGGATTTAACGGGGATGGGCCTGACCAGGGCCTCAGGAGACCATAATGTGCAACCGAGTTTGGGGACCACTGGGTTAGTTTTACATGACCTACTGTAGCTGTTGGGAGTTCATCGCACCTCTCCCTTCGGGTGAAATTTTGGACTTTTTAACAAACTGATTTATTTCTGGAGTCAGTCTGATTTCTTTAGAGAATAGTGTTTTGAGCTTTTAAGCTTTACCCATCTTGTCTCTGGATGGGGGCCTTTCAATCACCGAGCCCCATTTGGGCCAGAGCCTATAGCCTGTGCCAGGAATGACAGGGTGGGGTGCAACTTATTTAAAGAAGCCCAGAGAAGGCTTTGTGCCAGTTCAGGGAACTCAGCTTCCGTGTGGGGAATGGGTTAGAAGCCTACCCATACTCTATGACTTCCTGAAGTCTGAGGAATGCACGTTGTCACGGGGGTTCCAACTTCCCCCTTCCCCATGGAAACACAGGTTTGAAGCATAAGCAGCCAAGAATGAGAGGAATGAGGGACAAGTAGCCTCCGAACGGAGCTTGGGTTTAGAAAGCTGCTTCCTCTGCCGGGATCCATATTTCAGCTTGGTGAACTGTAGCCCCGGGCTGCCCCCCTCCCCTCCACCTGCTTTCCAGCACTCTGGGCTGAAGGTGTGAAGGGCAGTGGGGTATGTATGGAAACTTACTGAGCACCAGCCTCCTTGCTGCTCCCTACTCCAGACAAGTCTCTGGTAAAGACGACAGTCCGGATGAACAAAAAGGAAGTTGCTCCCATCATGCTTTTAAAGAGAAGTAGGGAAGGGGTGTGGGGATGCGGTTGGTGTGGAAGAGAAGAGCTGGGGGTCAGGGTAGTAGTGTGGCGGGGAGCACAGACAGTGAGCTTGGGCTCACGTGAACTTGTAGCCCGCCACTTTCTGCTTATGGTGAAGATGAACAAGAGGCTTCTCTTGCCTGTGGCTGTCTTCCCTCAGCGCTCCCCTCAGTGCTGGACTGCAGAGCTTTACAGTGTGGGGTGGGTCGGGGGGGGGCTCCGAGGCCCTTCCCTCTGGCAGTACCACAGGCCCCGTGGCTGTTGCTTGGACCCCGTCTCACGGGTAGGGCTCGGGGACAGCAGGTCTATGCCCCTCAGGCAGTGTGCCTAACTGCGGGTTGAGGATCAGTGACGAGCCTATCAGAGTTAGGGTATCGCCCCCTCCCACCCCTGCTGCTTTCCACTGGAGAGGTGGGCTTTCCCTTCAAGGCCATTCTCTCGGATTTCAACCCTGATCCTGACTCTGACAGTACTCCTGCCCCAGCCCCAGACCAAACTTTACAAAGACAGCACCTTTAAAAAGGTTTCGCATGGTTGGCAGCAGTGTCTGCACTAGGGGCCCGGGAGCCTTTCCCGTTCCGAGAGAGGCTTCGGGCTGGAGTGTGGCTGGCCTGGAGGCGCTGTGCTGCCCCTCCTGCCCTGGGAGCCTCGGTCCTGGAGCTGAGCCCCCGGGGTTTCAATGTATCTAGATAACAGGGTCTGCCGGTGGGTGAGGGCCCAGAAATCAGGTTGTCCCAGCAGTACTGAGGACATGGGTTATGTTTGCAAGCATTTAAAAGGCCGTCATGGAAACGATATTCTGAATGACTCTAGAAAGCCTAGCCAGAACCAGTGGGGGAAGGATGGAGGGGGTTGGATTTCTGAGGAAGGTAGGGAACAGTCCAGGACTTAGTAAAGCACCCAATGAGGGGTGGATTTCACAGAGAAGAGGAGGGCTCCCCTCACTGGGAGGGGTCTAGGCGAGGACGTGGAGGCTGGTAGCTCACAGCCTGGGCTCTGCGGCGAGTTGGGTTTATGCTCAGGCACCAGCTGCAGTTAGATCCTGGGCAACTAACCAGCTCTGTGCCTCAGTTTTCTCATCTGGGAACAGGGATAATGATAGTACTTAATAGTATGATGAGGGCTGGTTAAATGAGTTCAGAAGCCGAGGGCTTGGAACAGAGGCTGGTACGTAGTAAGCTTGCCCTAGCGTGGGTGGGTAGCTTTCTCAATTGTTCATCAGCAAGGCCAAATGTTACAATTCTATATATTTAATCTTACGTGAGATTTTTATTGTGTGTCTTCATCCCCAGTGTCTAGACATCAGTAGAATAATTGGGTATGTACTTTTATGCTAGGTGGCTCTAAAGCAGTTTCTCAACTGCGGTATTATCAGCATTTGGGGCTGCATAGTTCTCCATCGTGGGGAGGGCTGTCCTTTGTGTAGCAGGACATTTGGCCGCATCCCTGGCTTCTACCTGCTCCATACCGGTAGTACCCTCCCTCCCGTTTAGACAATTTAAAAAGTCTCTGCAGACTTCTGCCCTGCTCAGGAGGACAAGACGCCCCCTGCTTGAGAGCCACGGAGATGGAAAGTACATGAAAATTCATCCCCATCTTCTACTGATAAAGATCCTAACTTTAAACATTCATTTAGTGTCTCGCCCCTTCCCCCAGCTGTGCGTCTCATTTAGTATTTCTCCCCCAATCCCACCGCTGAATGGCATCAACTCGGCAATTTTGTCTGTGCACTTGTTTACTGTCTGTTTCCCCGTGGGGAGGGGACACTGCAAAAGGGGAGAGAGGCCATTGTCCTTTTACTCCTCGTGTATTCCTTGTGTCTGATAATGTGCCCGGCACATATCAGGTCCTCAATAAGGGCTTGGTGACAGAGTATAGGCACTGGCCGCCACCAGCTGGAGCTGTGTCTGGAGGAGCGGGGAGCCTGGGGAACCCGCGCGGGAGCCTGGGGAACCCGCAGTTTGCTGACGGAGAAGGTGTGTGACGGAAGCAGCAATCCCAACTCATCTGCCACTAGGGAACTTACCAAGGGCATTTCCATCTCTGTCCAGGTGATGTTGGGCACCGAAGACACGGGTTCCACCAGCGTCGTGGGGAAGAAGAGGTTGTAGTGGCCGGTGGCCGCCAGGTACAGGGTTAGAGCTATGTTGAAGGGCAGCGTGAAGACAGGGAGGTCCCACCTGCTGAAGATGGAATTCAAGGCACTGGAAAGAAGTGGGCTGAAGATGAGAGAGATAAAAGGTTAATCTCTGCTCCTCCTCTCCTTAGGTCTACACCGCCTCATCAGCACTGGCCACAGTGCCACCCACTGTCCCCTCTCCTTGGCACAGCCATTCCTGGCTCCTTGTAGACTCTAGTGGTCCGATTTATCTGGGACTGGAAATAAAGTGTTCAATATAAGGTGACTCTTTGAGAAACAAAATTTTAAAGTATTATAATTTGTTTTGAATAGAAATCTTTAAAAATTGAATATTTTCTTGTTTCTTAGGCCAAGAACACTAAGTAAAATGTCATCTTGGGAAAATATCATGTATTGTCTTTGGATCACCGAGACAGACAATAGCGACTCTCCCGGGCTGTGATGACATGGCAGAAGTCGGCTTGCGGGGTGCAGCTATGAGGCATGTGCACAGAGTGTGTAGGCTTGGATTCAGCTCAGATGCTCTGAGCTCCTCCGAAGCCACCCCGCGAAGACGGAAACTTCAGTTGTTTGTGTCCTCTCTCTTCTTGGCCTCTTCCTTGGGAAGAGCATGCATTTTGGAGGCAGACGGAGCTGGGTGCAAGTCCTAACTCTTGCACTTACAAGCTGAGTGAGCAACATTAGGCAACGATGCTCCCGGAGCTGTACTTTCCTTCAAGGGACCAGCCACCGCAGACACCTAACCCCCTGCATCTTCCACACTCAGGGAGCTGCTGCCCGGAACATGAGGTCACATGATCTGGCTGACTGGTCTCCCTTCATGACCATGAATCTCCAATGGGCATTTAAGACCGCATGGAAACCCTGCCACACAGCCCTAGCAAATTAACTCTCCAGCTGGCTGAGACAAATATTTCACATTTTCTCCTTTCTCCTCAAACCTTCACTGTCTGCTTCTCTTTAGTTTAGTTGAGCATCTTGCTTTTCTTCTTTGAAAGAAAAGAAATGAAGTGATGGGAAATGCTTTATTTTCTCAGCCATGAGCTCCATATACTCCAAAGGTCCGTCTCCCACATCCTCTTCTTCTCTGCCTTTGACACATAATGAAAGTGTCCCTCCTTTATTTTGCAAATTCTTTCCCTTGTATCTCAGGATCCAGTCTGTCTCCAAGACTTCACTCCTGCAATTCTGTCCCCTCTCTCCTGCAGCTTCAGTCTCTCCTTTTTCTCTAGATCATTCTCATAAGTCTACAACATGCTTTAGTATCTTCTACCCATAAACATTCTCCTCTTCTAACCTGATGTCTCCTCCAGCTAGTGTGCCCCATTTCTCCACTGCCCTTCATAGCAATTACTCCTCAAAAGATTGCTATGCCCCATCTCTCTACCCCCTTCTTTTCTGAATCCACTCCAATCACATGTGTGTTCTCCCCACGCCGTGGAAGTAGCTTTGGTCCAGTTCACCAATGACATCTACCCTGCTAAATCCATGGCCATTCTCTGCTCCCTTCGTTTGACAGCTGGACACTCCAACGGGATTGAAACACCTTCTGTTTGGGCTACCATGACAATGCCTTTTCTTAGCTTGCTTCTTTCTTCTCCAGCCACACCTCATGACCTCTTCTTTGTAATTATTCCCCTCCTCCGCCAGGCATCCAGATATTGCAAGATCCATCCTATGGCTCTCCCTTGGGTGTTCTCTTTCTTAATCTTTTTCTGGGTGATATCCTTTAGTCTCAAATATCTTTTACATGTTTCTGCCTTCCAAGTCTTGACTGTATCACAAGGTTCTGGATTTGTACAACTAGTTACCTCATCAGCTTCACTCCTTGGAAGTCTACTGCCCAGTATATGCAAAAGAGCTCTTGATTTGTGCCGTCTCCCACCACCAACCTGTTTCTCTCTTAGTCTTGTCCATCAAGCCAGGTGCTCAGACTGTAGGAATATAGTGAGTATTCTTTTCTTTCCTACCCCCAGGACTCCATAGCCTCCCAGTGACTCTTGTTGCCTACACCTTCCTTAAAATGCATTCCAAGCCCAACCATTTCTTACCACCTTGCTGTGTATCCCCCTTGCCCAGACCATTCTCATCTCTGTGAGCTCCTGACGATGCTTCCAGCATCCACTCTTGCTCCAGTTAAAATCCATTCTCCACAAGGCAAGAGTGATTTGTTCAAATTTAAACCATATCCTATCACATTCATATTTAAAACCCTTTAACTGATTCCCATCACAGTTGTAATAAAAATCAAAAAGTTTACTGGGTCCTCAAAGCAAACGGGGCCTAGCTCTCACTTCCTTCTGCCCTCCCCTCCTGCCACTCCTCCTTCGTTCACTGCATGTAACCCCCCGGCCCCGCCAGGTTCTTGTTTCCTGAACACAGTCACTCCTCCAGTTGGGGTCTGCATCAGATCTTCAACGGGAAGCTGCCTTTTATCATTGAGGTGAAATCACCCCTGTTCCCGCTACACAGGGGCCTTCCCTGACCACTCACGTCTGGAACCACTCTCTGTCTCGCTCACCCTGTTTTGCTTTCCTCACAGCACTAATCAAATCTTGACAAGATTGTTTTAATTAACTAGTTGGGGACATTATTTCTATCTTGTCAAGAAGAACATAGGCTCCAAGAGGAAGGAGACCATCTCTTGTTCACAAGGATCCCCAGCATCTAGAATAGTCCCTGCACATAGCAGGCCCTCAGGAAATATTTGTTGGCTACATCTGGAACACGGCACTACTGACACCTACCTTATGGGTTGGATTTTGGGTTCTATGTGACGAGATTAGTGAACATACTGGTAAAGGGACACAGAGGTGGGTGCTGGGTGGTTTTTTTGGAGGGGGCACTGTAGACAGACTGCCACCAGGGGCAGAGCGGCTACAAACTTGCCAAGAGGCTTCATCTGTGTTTGAAGACAAGGTCTGCTACCCTGGACATGGGGGCAGGGGGGGTACTGAGGAATCCCTCACAGAAATGACTGCTGTAGTTTTTTGTCTCAGTGGTTTCAGAAAGACAGAAACCCTAAGAAGAAACATAAATTGCCCAGAATGCTTAATGTAGTAATTTATTTACAACCACTACTAAAAAGTAATAACACAGTACTTAAACTAAATTAAACTAACTGGTTTTAGTAACTCCAGAAATCGAGGAAAGCCATGTACTTCTTAGATGTTAAAAATTAGTCAGCCTGTCTCAGAGCTGCGGGGCACAGACTGGAGGATGTGGGTCATCTCAGGCTCCTGCCATCTGGGGCTGGCGGGCCTGCTAGGCAACTCAGCCTCAGGCACCACAGACCCTCCCTGGACTCAGGTGAGCTAAGGCCTAGCCCACCCCTGCTTCCCATGAATATTTGTTCCCCAGACTCTTCCTCCTGACGTTTTTATTCCTTTGCAAAATGATGTGATTGCAAAGCAAGATCTTAACGAATGCTTCTTGTTCAAAGATTCTGTGTTTTCACTATAGGCATTCTGCTCCAGGAGAGCTCTGATCCTGTCCCAGGTGAGTTTTTAGCTTTTCTGTCTTGATCAGGCCATGGTTTAGATGATTTCCATGTAGCCTGGAGGCTCTGGGTTATCATCAAAAAAAGTTTGTAGAAGTATGACCTGGGGCCAGTTACTTAACCTCTTCAGGACTTGGTCTTCCATCCTGTGAACTGGGGACAATAGTAACCCTACCTGGGTTAGCTCTGTGCCTGGCTTGTAGGAAATCCACAATAAATGTCAGTCTTTATTATCAAAACTATCATTCAAGGAAGATTATTAGCACCATAAAAACCCGTGCTCATGGCTGCTCTAAAGGGTTCCTGTTATTTCAAAATAAAAAACCATCTGCTGTGTTGCAATCCCATTCATGGATCTTCACCGGGTCCTGTGGGACAAGCCAGCCTGATGATGAAGCCCTGGGCTCCAGGGCGTCCAGGTCCCTGTCCAGCGGAAGACACAAACACCTCGGGTCCCCATGGGTCTGTGAGCAGAAGGAATGAGGTGTCTCACCAGGTCATGGCCATGAAGGTCACAGGAAACAGAAGCCACCAGTAATAGTCCCACTTCACGGAGAACACGGCCAGGAGCAGTCCCACCAGCAGCCCATTGTAGCCGTGGAGCCCCGAGGAGATGGCAGACCTGGGGGGGAGGGGAAGGGACAGTTACTTTGCATTTGAATGGGGTGTTGCTTGTAGGGTCTCCCTCAGACTGCCAGGAAAAGTCAGCTGACTCTTGGGTGTTGGGCAGTCACTAGCTGCCAGGGCCTCCGAGAGACACCCTCCCCCATAGCCCCATTACCCTGCTGTTCTAGGAGTAAGTCTTCTCACCGTGTCTGAGCTCTCCCCTTGGCTTCTCCGTGGCGGGGGCAGCGTCTCAGATGGCAAGTATTGTGGGGGATCTAACAGAAACCTGAGGAATGACACTGGGGAAGGTGTGTGTGTATGCAGGAGACAGTGGGAGGGGAGGAAGAGAAAGAGGAGGAGAGTGTATTCTCACTGCAGACTGCATTGTGTGAAGCTGTAATTGTGACCTGTCCTCTCTCAAGGACGGCAGCATATCCCAAAGTGGATGAGCTGAGCCTGCTGGGGTGTATGTGCCTCTCCACTTGGCAGGGCATGGAGTGGGCCGGAGGCAGGGGCAAGCCAAGCCTGAGGCTATCCTGTAGTCGGTTCATCAGGGGAGTCTATGTGCACCTAAGCTTCTCTCCCCGAGCCTAGTGAACCCTGACCTTGACCCTTGCTGTAGCTCTGCTGGCTGGAGGAGGGGAGTGGGGTGACGGAGGGACTAGGCAAATCACTGCAAGACCTCTGCCTGAGCGTGAGCCTTCTGTGCTGTGCGCTGTCCCTGTCCCTGACCGGCAGTTGCCTGGGCTGGAGCTTGTCTGTCTCACAGCGTCGTAGCAGGAGACACCAGCGTCTGTCTGGTGCGCAGAGGGCTCTAGGCCTTGCCTAGTGGGGGAATGCACATGTGTGAGTGGTAGAGTTCTTGACCCTGGGTGCCCAGCAGAGGCGTCTGGAAGCATGAGCACTCTGAGAGGGAGAGAGGGAGGGAGCTCTGGTGAGAGGAGGGTTCCTGCCATGGCTTAGGTCTGGAAGGAGGGGAGCTTTCAACTCTGGAGGGGCCAGGAGAGCTCAGCTGGATGGGGGGTGGGAGCAGCTGGAGGGCAGGAGGGGAGTCACTAGACAGCTGCGAACAAGAAAAACCGAACACATGGCACTTGTGAGGGGACAGTTGCATGGGACACGGGACAGTGGGTGGGCTGCACCTGAGACCATGAGCATATGGGGCAGCTGAGACAGGTGGGGGCCTGGGAGGGAAGAGCACTGGAGTTCAGAATGTCCTCGGGTCTAGAAAATCTGAGAAGCAGAAACTCATGTTTGGGAAAACACTTATTTTTAGGTGTGCTTTCATTTATCTACATTTTCCCATTTCTGTTCAGTGTTAGAATTTAGTACTTCTTTGGTTTTAATACCAGGTGCTTCAGACAAACTGAGCAAAGATGGCTGGCCCCTCCTGGGGGCTGGCCTGTAGCCCCAGGGGCAGGGTGTAGGGGGGACAGTAGGAATCAAACAAGGTAACCCAGGGGCGACAAAATGAGGTGCACATCTAAGGCCTGCCTCCACAGCTGCCCCTCCCTGGCGATGTCCCCTCTCAGAATACCCCTCTACCAGACATTTGGTGGCTTCTGGGTTTGGTTGTTAGAATGAAACCCATTACCTTATGCCTCACTCTGACCATTAAAAACATTAAGGTAGGTTTAACCGCAATGCCCCAAATGTCTTCATTAGGACCATGTTCCATCAGGACACTGTAGGCTTAGTGTTGCTGACCTTGATGAGTTCCTCTCTCTGAAGTACAGTCTCTGGGCCAGTGGGGGTAAGTAACAGGAATGAGGAGAGACACAGGGCTGATGGAGGAGACAGGGAGTAGGACTGGTGGACAGGAAGTAGGGGTGGTCCCGGGAATGGGGGTACGGGAGTAGGGGTGGTGGAGAGGGATGGAACAGGTGGCTGTGTCAGTGCTTTGCTGGGGACATGGTGAAGGCAGCGCTCCTTGGAAGGATGTGCGTGTGGATGCACCGTAGGGCACCCGGACCTTTGAACCAATGGTGTAGACCGCGGTACTGACCAGTCAGCCATGAAGCTGGAATCGTTTCTAGGCACTGCAGTAGAATAAGGAGCAGTCAAAATGGATTTCCTGTCCTGAATGTGCTTGGAACATTGCCAGGGAAAGAACCCTCAGAAAGCAATTAGAGAACCATCCCGCATAGTTATTGAGGTATGTTCTGGGGTTGTCCAGTGAGAAAGGAGGGTTCAGAGAGCAATGAGGTAATCAGGGGTGGCTCCCTGTAGGAGGGGGATTTGAATGGATGATAGGATTAGATAGGCAGATGCAAAAGTGCTCAATTGGGAAGAGTGGGATGCTGAGTGGGAGATGTGGTGCCGCCCATCTGAGAAAGCTTTGGAAACCAAACTGGCACACACTTGTCTTAGTAAAGATGTTAGTGAAGATGGGAGGATTAGGCAGGTGTGGTGGCTGTCTCCCCTGCAATACTGAGGTCCATGAAGCAGCTCTTTGGATGGCCTGGTAGGTTTACCAGTAGATTATGATTGGGAAGAAAGAGAATCAGACTGTGAGCACAGGAAGGGCCTCTGGCTCCTTGACAGTGAGCTAGTAAGTTCTCTCACAGATGAGGACAATGGGGCCAGGAGGGGAAGGACGAGGCCAAGGTCACATAGCTAAAGAGGCAGTGGGCTGGGAAGATTTCAGGTGGGTTTTACTGAACAGTGGTGAAGCGGTGAGACAAGAGTTAATCCTGTCAGGGGCCCAATTCTATGGCAGCTGCCCACGTGATGCTGAGTAGGAACAGGGAAACTACTGGTTGAAAGAGAGACACAAAATCCTGGCTGGAGCCTATTTTTTATGTAACACACCAGACCTGTACCCTAAAGAATTCAGCCTTTCATTCATCCAATTTGGAATCAGCTCGCAGCTTGCTAGAATCAGCGTGGTCCCCAAGGCCACCTGAAAGGTGCATGAACAGCTTCTCAGGGGAGAGAAGTCGACTCACAGATTTGCCTTGGTGGCATCTGAAATGTCAGGTGGGCCCAGAGGAAGTGTGACGTGGGTCACAACACTGGCACCTCTGATGACTTCCCATTCTCTGGGTTCACTGGGGGCCTCTGGCTTTGCTGTCCATGCTGTCTATGTGACAGGGAGAGCACTCACCTCAGCCTGGGAGGTGCAGGCCATGGGTCCCAGCTCGAGCCCTGCCACCCACTGACTGCCACCTTGGGTGATCACCTGGCCTCTCCCAGTCGTCTTCCTCTTACTTGTGAAGTGCGGACCCTCTTACCTGCACTATCCGCCCCAGGCGGTGGCTGTGAGTATCACACGGAACAAGGCAGACAGTGCTTTTCAGTCTCTTTGACAGTAACCCACGGTAAGGAGGGAATATATTTGGCAGGATGACCCAGTTCTCTTTCTCTGTCCCACCCTGTACCTCCCCCATGAACACCACACGTCCCAACATTAATGAAACAAAAATTTTGCAAAATATTAACTACGTAGGAAAGACTCTAATCTGTTTTATTTTATTCTATTATTTTAATTTTTTAAAAATGCTGTTGACAATTAATTCACGATCCACAAAAGGATGGATGACCCCCAAATTGAAAAGCCCTAGAAGTCTGGACATTTCTAAACTTCTCTAATCATCAGAAGCACCCAGAAGGATCTTGTTAAAAATACTCCCTTCCAGACCCACTGAATGGGCCTATCTGTCTGAGGGAACAGAGGTGATTGGGCTGAAGAAGACACATTTCTTAACAGTCAGCCCAGATGATTCTAGGCGTCAGGGACGTTTGGGAATGTTGGAACGGCATGGGGCGCAGTCTGAGGAAATAGTCCCTCATACAGGATGGTACTTGTTTTTGTGGACTTGTGGTCACCAGTGCAGGGGTGGGGGTGCTGCCTTCTGCCTCCAACCTGCCCTCTCTCTTCTCCCTCCCTCTCTCCCAGACCCCATATTTCCAGCTTAGAGGTTGCCCTCTCTCATCCCCCACCCCAGCACTCAGAGACAGCTGTCTTTTCTAAGCTCTCCAGTATATACTGTCTCTTATTATTCTGAGGCATTTTTTGCCTCAACTAGACTGTAGGTTCTATGAGAAGAGGTTAAGTGTTCCTCTGCACTTGCCTCCCAGGGAGTGTTTCCAGAAGAATCTACAGTCAAAAGAAGCCTAGTGCTGTCACTTGTAAGCATGGGAGTAGTTTAATTCTGTTTAATTCTGTAGAGAACTCCAGTGACTGGTTCAAAGTTGATCTTTGAGAGACTTTGGGCTGGCGGTAGGATAAGGTTGGCTAATCACTCAGGTAAACACTTCTCTACCTGTCCACCTCCAGACCCCACGACCACCACAGACAGGGACCTACCTGTCCTGGTTCAAGGCGAGGGCAGTTAAGGTTGAGACCACTGCCCCGAGACCCCCAGTAATGGTCCACCAAGGATTCTGGACCAGGAGTCCTATGAAGATGATGAGTCCGCTGAGCGGGTTGTTGACAAACATCACCTGGGCAGCCCCCCTCAGGACCCAGTCCGTGAACTGGAGGGCCAGGGGCTTATCTGAAAGAGAGCCGCAGAGCCATCAGCAGGGGCCAGCCTGTGCTTGCCTGATGGACCACTGGTTGGCACAGCAACGAAGGTACGTGGGGAGGTGTGGACCAGGACACTTCCTCTCCTTCCGCCTGGCACCCAGCCCGAGTCGCTGAGTGGCTAAGCAATCACTCTACAGTGGGTGTTAGTTCTTGCCACACAGACTGAGGCATCGTGCTGAGACCAATTTAATGGCGTTCCAGCCATTAGCTTGGTTGGCAAGGAAGCCTCGCGAACATTCCAAGGGAAATTTATTGGTCCAAAGGAAGGGGTGAGGAGGGAAAGAAACTCTCTTTTTGTGTTGTGCCGTATGGCTCAGTTGAGAGCTGTATCTGAGCAGCAAAGAAAGGAGTCTGGAGGAAAGTTGCTGGAAAAGAAATGATTTTAGCCCAGCGGTGCAGTCGTATTGAGTTAGACCAGTGGAAGCCAGGCCTAGAAGAGGGGACATATATTCTGTCTCATTCTCTGGTTTCCAGGACAGCCTCTACAGGTGTGGGTAGGGAGGATGGGGGTATTTGTTAAGGTTGGGGTTATTTGTTGCAGTGTTTAGTTGAGGGAAACTAGGAGAAGAAATACATTGAAAAGAAAGAAAGAACCTTGTATGGTGGAGAGTGATGTCAATATTTTCTTGGCACATAGTAAATAGCTGTGGAACAAAGGAAGGAACCATTGGGGAATGACTTACATGTTGCTAAAGTGGGCGTCCTATATCTATTCCACATGGGGGCAAAGGATTTGCAAAAGAAACCTAAAATCAGTGAAGTACCTTTAATTCTGAAACCATGGGGATTCCAAGTTAGTGGGGTACCTTAGACCCATGCACAGCCAACTCAGGGCGGGGGTATGCCAACAGTGAGAGTTCTCTCAATGAGTGAGCCAGGGAGCAGCTTCCTCCAGCCTGGTCACAAGGGGGCTGCTTCTTCCCTGGGCACTTGCTTACCTTTCAGCCAGCTCCTGCATTCCTTCATCTCCCCCGTGAGATAGCTCACTGCTTGGAAGAGGCTGATGCCCCCCAAGCCTGCAGAGCCCCGATGCGCTGCCCCGCTTTCTCTCCTTTTACTTCTTTCACTGGGTTTTTCCATTTTCACAATATGGCTGTCTTCATTGGGTGACCGGAGATCCTTTTAAGAGAAACCATGACAGACTGTCATTCAATACAGCTTTTTGAGAGCAGGGGCACTTGGGGATAGGGAAGCTTGTCAGCTGTTCTGATAAAGATAAACAATCGTGAGACCCCTGTTCACTCTCTATGGCTGTCCAACTTGCCTCACGCAGGTCAGTCTTCCAGGATGACTACACATTCTCCACTACAGGGTTTTGTAACATTTGTACTATGGATCCCTCTCTCAGTTTGGCAAGGCCATGGATTTCTTTCCAGAACTGCGTTTGGAAATGAATAAAATAAATAGGATTACAAAGAAAACCAGTTACATTTAAAAATAATCTGTGACAGACACACAAGTGTGGCCAATCCAATACCTATTACAATTTTAAAGTAGCAATGAGTGAGCATGCGAGGCCAGAATAGACCATATGTTAGGCCATAAGATAGGTAAAACATTTTTACTGATAAAAAAAAATCAGTAAATTTAAAGGCAATGAAATCATACAAAGGATGTTCTCTCGCTCTCTTTTTAAAAGGATTTTATTTATTTGAGAGAGAGAGAAAGAGAAAGAGAGAGAGAAAGAGGGCACAAGCAGGGGGAGCAGCAGATTGAGAGGGAGAAGCAGGTTGCCTGCTAAGCAGGGAGCTTGACTCAGGTGTCCATCCCACAATACTGGGATCATGACCTAAACCAAAGGCAGATGCTTAACTGACTGAGCCACCCAGGGACCCCTGTTTTCTCTCTCACTTTTAAAAGAGTTTACTTTTAAGTAATCTCTACACCCAATGTGGGGCTTGAACCCACAACCCCAAAATCAAAAGTTGGATACTCTGCAAACTGAGTCAGCCAGTTGCCCCCACAATGGTGTGAACTTAGAAATCAAAAGCAAAAGGAAATTTGAGAAATAATATGGCAATTAAACAACATGCTCCTAAATAATCAATAGATCAAATAGGAAATCAGAAAAGAAATTAGAAAAATACTTTGAGATGAATGAAAAAAAAACAAACCACAACATACCAAAACTTATGGGATGCAGTTAAATTAGGGTTTGAGGGATATTGTATGTGTAAAGACCTATGTGACGAAAAGAAATATCCTGTATCAACAACTTTACCTTTTACTTTAAGAAACTAAAAAAACACAGTGAACTAAACCAAAACAAGGAGAAGGAATGGAAAAATAAATGCTATCATGAAAATAAATGAAATAGAGAATAAAAAATGTAGACAATCCACAAAACTAAAAGATAGTTCTTTGCAAGGATAAAACGGACCAACCTTTAGCTAGAATGACCAAGGGAAAAAGAGAAGATTGCTAGTGTCAGAATTGGAAATGAGAGAGGAGACATTACTACCAACCCTCAAAAAATAAAAAGGGTTATGAGGAAATGGATTCTAAAGAAATGAATAATTGTATGCTAACAAATCAGATAACTTAGATGAACTGGATACACTCCTAGACAGGCACAAGCTATCAAACTGACTCAAGAAGAAACAGAAAATATGAACTGACTTATAACAAAATAAATGATTAAATTAGTAGAAAACAAAAACAACAAACAAAACACTTCCCAAAAAGAAAAATCCAAGTTCAGATGGCTTCACTTGTTCATTCTGCCAAATCCTTAAGGAATTAATAACAGTATGTCTCAAAAAACTAGAAGAGAGGGTAACACTTCCTAGTATATTCTATGAGTCTAGTATTATCCTAACACCAAAGCCAGACAGAGACATCACAAGAAAGAAAATTATAGGTCAATCTGCTTTGTAAATATAGATGTAAAAATCCTTGACAAAATACTACCAAACCAGATTCAGTAACATACAAAAATAATTATGGCCAAGAGGGAATTATTCTCAGAATTCAAAACTGTGTCAACATATAAAAATCAATAATTATTAGTATTAACAGAATGAAAGAAAAAAACCACATGATATCTCAATAGGTGTAGAAAAACCATTTGAAAAATTCAACAACCTTTCCTGAGAAAAACATTTAGCAAACTAGGAATAGAAAGGAAATTCCACAACTTGATAAGGATATCTACAAAAAACTCACAGCTAATATTATATGTAATGGTGAAAGATGGGATGCTGTCCCTTTAAGATCAGGAATGAGACAAGGATGTTTGTTCTCTTGTCACTTCTGTTCAACATTGTACTGCAAGTTCTAGCCAGGGCTATTAGGTAAGAGAAAAACAAACAAAGGGGACCCAGATTAGAAAGAAAGAAATTAAACCATCTCCATTTGCAGATGGCACATTCTGTTTTATGAAGTCATCTTAAAAAATCTATTTAAAAAATTTCAAAAAAACTATTGAAGTTAATGGACAAGTTCAGCAAATTTGTTAGATTGAATATCAATATAAAAATCAATTTTATTTCTACACACGGGCAATGAACAATCTAAAAATATGAAGAAGAAAATGATTCTATAATAGCATGAAAAAGAATAAAATATTTTGAAATAAATTTAACAAAAAAGGCTTAGTATACTAAACTACAGGTTTTGTACAAGTTTTTTTATACTAAAAACTATAAAACATTAAAAGGAATTAAAGACTTAAATACATGGAAATATATCCTATGTTCATGGATTGCAAGACTTGTTAAAATGTCAATACTCCTCAAGTTGATAATAGATTTAACACAATCCCTCTCAAAATCCCTGGGTGGCTCAGTTGGTTGAGCAACTGCTTTTGGCTCAGGTCATGATCCTGGAGTCCTGGGATCGAGCCCCACATCGGGCTTCCTGCTCGCGGGAAGCCTGCTTCTCCCTCTCCCACTCCCTGCTTGTGTTCCCTCTTGAGCTGTGTTTCTCTCTGTTGAGTAAATAAATAAAATCTTTAAAAAAAAGAAAAAAAATCCAATTGCCTTTTCTTCCATGCAGAAATTGAAAGTTGGTTCCTAAAATTAATATAGAAATTCAAGGGTCTCAGAATAGAGAAAACAGATTTGAAAAGGAAAATCAAAGTTAGAAGTCTCACACTCTTGATTTCAGAACTTACTACAAAGCTACAGTAATCAAGATGGTGTGGTACTTGCATAAGGACAGACATATAAATCAGTTAAATTTGAGAGCCCAGAAATAAACCCATGCATTATGGTCAATTGATTTTTGATGGGAGTGTCAAAATAGTTCAGTGGAGAATGGATAGCCTTTTTAATATGTGGTGCTGGGACAACTGGATATCTGCTTGTAAAAGATTGAAGTTAGACCCCTACTTGACACCATATACAAAAATTAACTCAAAATAGATGAAAGATGTACATGTGAGTGCTAAAATATAAAACTATTTGATTAAACATAGGACTAAATCTTTGTGACCTTGGATAAGAAAATGGTTTCTTAGATATGACACTAAACATGTAAGCAATCAAAGTCAATATAGATAAATCAGACTTAGAATCCCAAAGTTTGTGTTTCTAAGGACATTATCAAGACTGTGAAAAGACTTACAGAGTGGTAAAATTATTTGTGAATCATATAATTGGCAAAGGTCTAATATCCAGAATATATAAAGAATTGTTACAACTCCACAATAAGAAGACAAATAACTCAACCGAAAAAAAGAGCAAAGGACTTCAAAAGACTTTTTTCCAAAGAAGATACACAACTGGCCAGTAAGCACATGAAAAGATGCTCAACATCAATTTGACATTAGGAAATATTAATCAAAATCACAGTGAGATGCTGGTTCACATCCACCTAGACTATTAATAAAAAGACAGTCCCAAGTCCTGACAAGGAGGCAGAGGGGCACGGCATGGGTACCGCTGGTGAGAATGCACGGCGACACAGCAACTTCGGAAAACAATCTGGCAGTGCCTGAAGATGTAAAACATAGAGTCACCACAGGAGCCAGGAATTCCACTTCTGGATATATACCCAAGAAAAAGAAAAACATGTATCCACACAATACCTTCTACACAAAAGTTCATAGTAGCATTTTTTTTTATTGTTACTAAATTTTTTTTTTTCCAGTGTTCCAAGATTCATTCCCCATTCCCCACACCCAGTGCTCCACGCTTTAGGTGTCCCCAGTATCCACCACCAGGCTCTCCCATCCCTCCACCCCCCTCCCTCCAAACATTTTTTTTTTTTTAATATAAAAGGCAAAAAATGGAAACACACAAAAGTCCATCAATTGATGAATGGGTAAATAAGCTATGGTATACTCATACCATGAAATATTGTTTGGCCATAAAAAGTAATGATGTACCGATTCATGCTTTGACCAGAACGCACCTGAAGACATTGCTGAATGACAGAAGCATTTCACAAAAGCCCATATATTATATAATTCCATTTACATGAAATGTGCCGAATAGGCAAATCCACAGGGACGGAAAGCAGATGGGGGGGTGCCAGGTGTTGGGGGAGGGGAATGCGGAGTGACTGCTAATGAGTATTTTGCATTTCTTTTTGAGGTGATGAAAATATTCTGGAATTGGTGGTGATGTTGGCAAACTCTGTAATTATGCTAAAAACCAGTGAAATGTATATTTTAAAGGGGTGAATTTTATGGTATATGAATTTTATGGTATATAAATAAATCTCATTTAAAAAAACCAAAACTTTAGTGGTCCTGGGTCCCTCTCCACCATATCAGTTCAGGGAGCATTTAAACTTGCCTTTGGACACAGGCCTTACTTTGGGAGATGATGATGAGGTAAGTCAAGGAAGCAGGTCTGAGGGGAAGGATTTGGGGGACTGGTTGGAAGTCGGGTTTGTGAGTGCGTGCATTCCCTACTTGTCTTTAAAATCGTGTTGCACACAGAACCACATTTTCCATTGTAGGCCAAATAGGACCAACCAGCAGTGTGGTCCTGTGCGGAGTCAGGGCAGAAGGTTGCCAGGCAGTGGCTCTTCCATGCCCTCATACATGCCCTCCTCTCCCTCCCTCAACCTGGGAGGCATGCCAGGAGGGGCACTTCTCACCTTCTCTTCCGGCATCTCCAGGAGGGGCAGCGCTGGATGTGTATCCTGGGGGCTCGAGGGCCAGCTTGGATTGGTAAACTCTGACTCATAGAGTTTGTATCTCCCGGAAAGAGGCTCGGCCAGGAGAGGGCTGCTGTGAGTGTCAGACATTTTCCTCAGGGGGGTGGTCGCTCAGAGGTCCTGTGACTGGAGAGGAAAGGGGGACAAGGGTGAGTCAGGATGGGGCCCAGAGGGACTTGGCGGAGGCTGGATGGAGGCCTTGGGAGGCACAGGACCAACTGCTGTTGCCGGGGAGTTAGGAGGTGGGGTGGGTCTGGGGCCATTCCTCCACCCATGTGGCCTGATCTTTCAAAATCCCCCCATTCTCCACCTGCAGAGGACAGTTCGTTTCTGTTCTCAAGAGTTCCCTGAACACCCAGTTGGAATAGATGCCTCTCTTTTTCTTCTGGTCATGGAAATAGTTTCCCTCTACCTTTTATATGATCTGTTGTGCTATCTTATAGTAGTCCTTGTAAATATACTTTCTCTTTGATAGCCTCACATAGACCTAAGTCTTCTGACGGAGAAGGGATCTAAGAGAAACTCATTTTCTTACTTGCTGTCGAGTTTATATCCATTACAGGCTCCCTCCAGTCCCCTCCTCTCTTCTCTCTGTCTCCAGTGCCCTTTCCAGCACCTTCCCACTCTTCCTTCCTCAGGAACAGTACTGAAGCAGCAGCCCTCGTATAATCTGTTAGAAGATGTGCATGCCCGGCTGGAGGTCCCTCCGTGTGGGGCTCCCTTTGCCTTCACTCCCTTGACCGGGGTTCATGGCATGACTAGCTTGTGGAGGAGCCTCTGACCATGGTCCTCAGTTTCCTGGTTCACTATGGCTGCTGCCTAGTAGATCTTACTTTTTCCTGCTTGGCCACCATAGCCGTTTTCTTCTTCAGCCTTCTCCGGCTCAGGGATGTCTTCACTTACTTTACCTTCCCTTGACAGGTAGCTTTGGATCTGCACGGTCCCCCCTCAGTATAACCTAGAGTTTTCCCTTTGTTCCATGAGGCCTCCCCGAGTTGCAAGGCAGAAAGCATGTCTTAGGATGGTATTTGCAGATCCCGAGCATGGGTGCGAGCCTTCCTCACACTTACCTCTGCAGACGCTGCTAAGGGACTGCAGGATTCTCTTCCAAAACAGAGGAAGGCCCCTTCCTGTGCTTGCCTTAGTGCCCTTACCCGGGGCTGTTTCCTCCTCCCCATGACAGGAATTCTTGTTCTTCTAACCTTGCTGGCACAGAAAGCCCTCTTGTTTGAGGCTTATACGATTCCTTCACTGCTCACCACTGTGTTACCGACCTCCTGGTCATTCACTCGTTCCGTGAAGACTTTAGGGGTTCCTATGAGTCATCTTCATCTCCACTCCAATAATGTTCAGCAACATCAATGTCTGGGCATTGACACTGACCTCACTGACATTAATTCCTCATTTCCTTCTCTGACTTTGCAGACCCTTGTCTTCCTCATTTCCAGGGACCTTCTTCCCCTTTTCTTTTCAGCTACTGGTTCCCATGGTCACCACATGGACTTGATATCACACAAACTATGAAGTCTTAAAGGTCTGGTTCTCTCCTCTGGGCGTCCAGCTCACTTGCTCACGTGTGCCCGCCGGGCCCGTGCTTTCACTTGCCCGGGACGCCCAGTCCCTCAGCTCTACCCACCCTGTATCCTCCCTTGCCTCCTCAACCAACTTAGACTTCACAGCCCATCATTTCTCTTCTCTCAGCACCCTAGCTCTGCCCTCCCCACAACCTCTCTCACTCTTATGCGGTGAAATCCTGGCTGAACTAAACCCAACCCTCCATCTGGTCCAGGCTCCCATTGAGCAACTGAACAGTGCCGGAGAAAAACTGCATAAATGGGTAGGCTGCCATCACGTTAGGTTTACGCTTGCCATCCTCTTGGGTGGACTCCTGGCACGTCCCTTCCTGTCCTTGGCCCGGACTGCTGCTACCGCCCTTGCCATAAGAGCTCCACGTTGGCAAATCCAAAACAGGGTTTGTTCTTCATCTCATTAGACTGCTCGGGGCATCCATACAGCCGACCATCACCCCTTGACATACTTTCCCCTTTTTGGCATTTACATTGATCCCCTCTCTAGCTGCTCCTTCACTCTGCCCTTGGCTGGCTCCTCCCGTAAATATGAACGTTCCGTTGAGCTCTATTCTGAACCATTTTCTCGTCAGTGCTGCTCCAACTCAGCTGACGCAAGTTCTCACCATGGCTTTATCCTCCATCTGTATACCTATGATTCCAAATCGAATATTTGCAGCCCAGTTTTGAGCGCTGGATTCACAGATTGAAGTGTCTACTTTACACTTGCATGTGGATGTTCCAGAAATAGCATAAAGTTAACACACGAAAACACCTCCTAATGTTTCCTTCTCAGATCCTGTCCTCCCTGAAAGGTGCCCATCCCAGGACAAGTCCTCTCTCCATTCCAAGCTACTCCCTATAATACCGCCCCCCTCAATCCAGTAATTCCACCTCTCAAATACACCTGGATGTCTACTGGCACCATTTGGCTGACAACACCTCCTAAAACTCCCAGTTAGACACCCCACTTCTCAGATTTCTCCTCCACGCCCGAGGCCCATCAGTGCTGTCCGATCATGACTCCACACCACTCAGTCTGTTCCTCCTTCAGTCCCTTCAATGGCTGCTGATGGTAAAACAGGTCTTAAGCATGCACACAAGCTCTGCATCACTGTGTTCCTGTTATGCTTTAGCCCATCCTGGGTTCTCCTGCCCCTCGTCTCTGAGCCCCACACTTGTCTCCTTTCAGGGCCTAGGTGTTGAGCAGTTTCTACTTCAGGGCCTCTGCAAATGCTGGTCCGTCTGCCCAGAAGGACTCTCCCTTGCTCTTCGCCTGGCACTGCCTCCCCTCAGGCATTGTCTCTATTGCCACTCATCAGAGAGGCCTGGCTGGATTGGCTCCCATCCATATTCTCCTGTCACACACTTCCAAGGCACCCAGGATCCTTCCTTAAGGCACTTTTGCACTATGCCATGATCGATTTATGTGTATGGTGTCTATCTCCCCACCAGAGCTTAAGATGGATGAGGACAGTGACCTTCTCGGTTCGGTTTACTACTGTATCCTAGCTCCTAACACAGGGCCTGGCACATAGCAGATGTTCAATGAACACGTAGTTAAGCGAGGGAAGGAAGGGAAGAAGGAAGAAAAGAAGGCTACAGGTAATTGCTAGAGTGGGAACACTTTCCTTGCAGAACTTTATGAATCACTGTGGGTCTCAAGAGTCTTGAATGGTTTAAGAAGGGCAAGGGACCACCCACCGGTCTTGCATTTTTGAGGCAGAACTCTGCCATGTCTAATACCCGTCCTCATTCCCAGGAGTTGCTCATTAAAACCATAGCTGATTTTCACTGTGAGTTTGCAAACATCATTCAGATCCTCTTTCTCACTGTCGTTGCTCTGGAAGAGGGACCTCTCCTCTCTTTTGACCCCGCAGGTGGGGTTTCAGTGAGTTTTGGACTGCCCTGGAAGGGGCATGCCCGTAGGTTTAGGAAGGGGAAAACCCCGCAAGCCTGAGAACTTGCCCGCTCTCTCCCTCTGGTGGCCAAGAGATGATACAGCATCCTGTTCTCTTGTTCCTGATCACTTCCAAGCCATCCTAATGAAAAGTGAGGGGCAGTCAGATATATCTGGATACAAGATCTGCGAGATGTCATACATCTGGATGAACAGAAATGTTCTGGAAAGATCTTCAGTTAATTTCAGGGGCTGTGAATTTCCTTTAAAAATCCATTTGAATACTAAATTTTCTCCCCAAGTGTATTTCATTCAATCTAAGATGTTACCATCTGTAGGATGATCACTGTTTGGTGACCTCTAGGAGGAACATGCGGCCAGTCAGAATGGTAAGATGCAGATTGATTTGAGAAATGTTAAAATATGAGAACAATGTATACCATAGAGTCAAGGAAAGATTTTTTAGTGATGGGCTCAAGTATACAGGAGTTGGAAATGGGTATATTCAGGATTATTTTCTAGACATGAGGCTTCACCACACACACACACACACACACACACATTTTTGATGTACAAAGACTTTACGCATGATGAGTCCTTTAAGAACAGGGGCTTTATCTTGTTGATTTCTGTATTTGCATTGCCCAGCAGAGAACCCAACACATAATAAGCCCCTTAATATGTGTTTAATGATTATGGAAAGAATAAATGATTGTACAAGGTACCTACTCTCCAGAGACATCGCCAAAAAGGCACTTTCTTTTCTACCTCTGAGTCTTTCCTGTATGCAGACAACATTTCCATTTACAGATGGAGAAATTAATGCCCAGGAAAGCAAAACAAGAATTATTTCTCACATGGATTTATCTCTCAGCACTTTGCAAAGCAAGCTTGTCACCTTGCAATGGCGATGGGGAGAGGAGACCCAGGGAAACTAGCAACGTGCTGCCAAGTCAAGATTAGACCCGGCTCCCCAGCCTGGGTTCCCTATCCTTCTGTTCCTCCAACTGCCTTATAGGGCATGGCTGGGGGATGTGGGGGAGGGGTGGCTTCCCTGGAGCCTGGGTCCCGGCCCTCAGCCCAGTTCTATTTCATAAGCACACATAGCCTCTGCAGGAACAATGTGATTACATCTCCTCTGGGGAACACAGAGTTCCTCTGCCATGGGAATGTTTATCCTGTTCAACTGGGGGAATTTTGGCTTTGGGGTAGGATTGAGACGTGCAGCAAGACCGGCCTTGTAAAGAGAAGGTCGCTGTGTCTGGAGGGAGCACAGGCTGCAGAAGCTAAGATGCCCAGCCAGGGGCTCTGTGGGCCTCTGTTTCTCCCTCTTCAAGGGGCAGTGTGGCTCTTAGGGCACCGGAATTGCTGACTTGGTTTTTGGCACGTAGTGGCACGCTCTGTGATTTCGTTTCTTCTCTTCTTGTGCTCGCACATCGAAGGAAAGATAGCTAGAGCAGCCAGATGAAGTACAAGCTGGCTGTCCTGAAACAGAACGCCTTTCAAAAGTTTCCATAAGGCATTGGCCACTTGCTAAAACTGGACTGTGGACTCCTTGCCTGAGCCGCGTCCTGTCTGCAGAGCAGGCCTCAGAGCCCCCATTCCCCGCGCAGCGCTGAGCCAGTGCATTAAACCAGCTTCCAAGAACACGTAATTCTCTGCTTGGCGCGAGGACGCTCTCCTTGGCTGCCCGCACCTCCTTTTCTCCCTCAGAAACACAGAGAGAAAGGGCTGTTGGATCAGCCTCTTCTCTCTCCAAAAAGCCAGGTCTTGCATATTCCTACCAGGGGGCTCCCCAGACACAAACTCCTCCTTCTTTTTATAAGAAAGTTCTTTGTTGTGTACCTACTGTGTGCCCTTGGACCCTTGAGAAGCATCGGAACTGCCTGAACAGCACGCTCACATTTGGGCTTGGGCACTGGAAGGCAGGAGAGGGGGTTGAACAGACTTTCAGGGCAGAGGGAAGACCACGGCAGAGGGGACACAGGGCTGGCTGTGGGAGCACAGTGCAGCTCCCAGGCACGAAGGGACTGGGGTCCAGGGTTTCACGTCAGGACTTGGCTAAGCGAGCCAGAGGGAGGAGAACACTCTAGGCCAGGAGATGCCTAAGAAAATACATACATGTTCTGTGCCGGGAAACCCCAGTTGTAGATCCTACTGGAATGTGGGGAAGGGTGTCAGCAGGTGATGAAATGATGAGGGTAAGGGTCAGAAGCCAGACTGGGATGGATTTTCAGTCCCTATATTTGGACCCCAATTCTTCCCACATTTAGAAACCATGGGTCTGATTCTATAGCACTAACTTTGAAATGCTTGTCCTGGCTCTTTTCTCTAAAAGTCTGTCTGTGGTAGCAATGTCAAAGCAGGCCCGTGCTCAGAGGGGAGGGGCTGTGTCCTCTCTAGCCCATTCCTGGTGTCAAGGGAGAGTAGGGACTTGTGATTGGAGGGGTTTCTTGAGCTGCTGGTGTGAATTAGTGCAGACTCAAGGCTCCCCTCTGCCCCCACTGCAGGTGGCCTACTGGGTGTAAGTATGCCAGTGAACGTGTCATCCAGGCTGAGTCTAGAATGGGCTCATTTATGTCATCATCTATCCAGCTGAGTTATCGAGGTCACAGCAGCTCTACAGAAGAAAATGTGATTAGCAGGTTTCCCAAAACATTTGCTGAATTAATTGTGCTCAAGGTTTTGCAATTGATACAATTATGGAGAACCATTTCCCTATATTTTTACAACTTCAGGGCCAAAAAGGATATTCTCTGCCTCTCAAACAATGAAGGAATCTACTTTTTAGTGCTTCTGACCGTTGGGGGTCCTGCGATCCCATGAGGTATGCTGCTCTCATTGTGAATGTCTCTGGGTACTAGAAACCCTTCGATCTACGGAGCTGACATCAGTGCCTGGCAGTTTCACCCACTGCTGGCCCTAATTCCGTCCATCTTGTCTGCAGAGTACGCTCTACTCCCTTTCCTACGTGAGAGTGCTTCAGAGTTTGACCTAATCTTCCTTTCTGTGGGGGCAGAACTCTTGGTTTTCCTTCAGTTTGGCTCACCCAGCAAGGTCCCCAGACTCTGCCATCTTGCTAGTGGATCTCAGTGACAGCAGGATCAGAGGCAGAGACATGACCCCACAATGACCTTGCTGCATCAGGCTGGGTCCTTGGGCCAGGACTCTGCTGATCCCTGAGCTGAGTGGACAGCTGCTGAAAGGGAGAAATCAGCTGTTCAGGGCCAAGTAGGTGCTGGAACGGGGGCAGAACAGATCCAAGAATCGTAGCTCAGGGAGGCCTGGGAGGGGATGAGGCCAAGAGAGGCCTGGTCCCTTGACAGACAGGGCAGGGAACAGGGGAACGGGCCAGCTGGCAGAGGTGGCTTTCTCAGAGCTGGCTGTGTAAGAGGTTGGCCGAGAGCTGCTGCTTATTAGGGGGCTCAGAGTTCTTCTTGGCAGCTCCAGCCCAGCGAGTCTGCTACAGGCCGAGAGAAGCCTGACTCACCGGGACCAGGGGTCAGGTGTTGGGTGGGAGGGGAGTCGGGAGGCAGTGTAGCCTCTGCTGGACCATCTGCAGTCTGTCAGGGGGACAGGTGGCTGGTGGTCAGCGCTTCGGGGCCTCTCTCACTCTGGGTTCTCACGCAGGGCCAGGCCTGGTGCCTGTAGTTGGGGGCCTAACCAGTGCCTGGAGGGCCGGGGTGGGGGGGCAGACCTGCCTGGATCGCCTCCTTAGATCTTGGATATCCTTGTATTTAGAAAGACTTTTTGAGGGGGTCACCGCACCCTTCTCAGTGGACATCCTTTCAGTGGGATGACTCTTTGACATGCTGTATAGTGAGTTCCTGCCTCACCTCATCCTCAAACCAGCAATCACTGAGCCGTCAAATTTCACATCGAGGGCCTCGTCTGCGTCAGTCTATTTTCTTCCTCTGGGTCAGGCCCTCTCCTGCCCAGGTCAGCTCTTTGCCATGCCCCTGGCTTTAGCTCCCGCTTCCTCGCCACCTTGCCAGAGGTGATGGATGAATTACTTTACAACACGATTTGGTCGTGCCAGTGCTCAGAAGGCTTCTGAGATGCCCTGTGTCTGAGTGGCTTGCTGCTGGAACGGGGTGCTTACTGCTTTTATGTTTCTGTGTTTATTTATGTTTTAAAATTTTATTTATTTTTAAGAATTAATTGATGAATTAATTAATTTATTTTAGGGAGAGAGAAAGAGAGAGCGAGCACAAATGTGCATGTGAGGGTAGGGGGAGGAGGAGAGGGGGAGGACCAGAGGGAGAGGAAGAGAGAACCTCAAGCTGACTCCCAGCTGAGGGGAGCAGGATGCGGGCTTGAGCTCATGACCCTGAGATCATGACTGAGTCCAAACCAAGAGTCAGATGCTTAACCCACTGAGCCACCCAGGTACCCCTACATTTTTGTTTTTAAAACAAAAATTTCGGGGCACCAGGATGGCTCAGTGGGTTAAGTGTCTGCCTTTGGTGTAGGTCATGATCCCGTGGCCCTGGCATCGAGCCCCACATCAGGCTTCCGGCTCAGCGGTGAGTCTGCTTCTCCCTCTCCCTCTGCCCCTCTGCCTGCTTGTGATCTCTCCCTAATAAACAAATAAAATCTTTTTAAACAATAGAATACAGCAAAAATTCTAGGAAGACATTTTGACTCCATAGGTAGCTGCTTCGAGCGTGTCCCCAGAGCACCTGAGAGTGCCGAGTCCCCTCTCAGCAGCGGCTGGGGCTGCTTGCTGTGTTCTCGCTGTCCCACAGCTCTGCCCTGGGGTGACAGGGCCCCACCTGAGCTGGAACCACTCTCCAGCCTTTCTGTCACTCGAGTCCCTGCTCTGGGTCCGGGGCTGCTTTGGGCTCTGTTTCCACATGAGTCATTCTCCATGGTGGCCTGACCCTTCCCCTGCGCCCCAGCCCTGTCGTTGCCCAAGCGCCTTCCTGACCCCCGGGCACCCTGGCCTCTCCTGCATCCCGTGTGGAGCTTAGGGTCTACTCCCTGTGAGGTTGTCTCTCTCTCTCTCTCTCTCTCTCTCTCACACACACACACACACACACACACATATGCAGGCCCGTACTCACACACACACACTCATACACACACACACACACAAACTCAGGCTCATACTCACACACATGCACACACCCGCATGTATGTGCACACATACACTCATACATACGCACGCACACACACCGTGAATTCTGCGGATTTGGCACTGCTCTAACCCTTCATGCACACAGTGTTCCCTACTCTACAAAATACTCTCTGGTTAAGAGCTGCATTTGTTTCCGGAATGGTCCATGAAGGGGAGAGAGGCAGGGGGTGCGATTCTCATTTCACAAGCCCAGGGAAGGGACTACACCACCCAAGTGGCATGGGGAGGTGACACAATGGCTGGGGCTGCCTCTTCCCCCTAGTGCTCAGGCCTGGGCCCTGTCCACAATAGCATCACTGACTCCCTGGCTGTAGGCCATGGGCTCTACCCTGAGGACAGCCCTCTCCTCTCATGCAGAACCCCAGGGGGCCAGCGGGTCCTTCATTCTCCCTGGGGCCTGGCTTTATGTCTTTGAGGTTTCTGGTGTTTGACTTTGATGTGCACAGACCCATGGCTCCTTTCAGGAACTGAACGGTGCCAGAAAGCTGGGACTTCAGGCTGTCACCTGGGCAGTGTGCAGCCCCAGTCTTCCACTTGTCAGGGACACAGTTCTGTACTTGATCTCCCCAAGGATTTAGTCTGGCATGTCCTTTAGGCCCTAGAGCTACTCCCTTTCTTTTCAACAAAAACTTGATCATGTTTTCCCAGCACAGATGTTTATTTTCTAGAACAGACACCGATTAGAGCGGGGAAGCAGGCTTGTCCCTGGGAGGGTGTGGAAATTGGGACAGATCCCATCAAGTGCTGTCCCCGGAGCCTCTAATTCAGGTACACAGTCAGGTGACATTGAAGACCTTCTGGAGACACAGTGGAGGCATTCTGAAGGGGCCAAGAGGTGGTGTTGGGTGCCAGTAAAAAGGGTAGTTCATGGGATGGTACGAAATCTCAGGTCGTAAGCACCAGCCCAGGGGGCCCCAGAGCTGGGTTCTCCTGGTGCAGCCTCCTGGAGCCCCAGCCTCCATCCTTTAGACTGTGCTTCTCAGCATTCTGTAAGGGGCTTGGGAGCCATAAGAGGCAGGGCTTCCCCCAGTCACCTCCAGTCTTCAAAACTGGCCTTGTTTTTGGCACGTGCTGAACAAGAGCCTCTACTGTAATCTGGTTTGGTGGAGAAACAGTTGGGCGAGCACGGGGCAATGTTGTTTTCAGAGCACTTCCCCCTTTCCCTTGGCTACCTATACGCTCTCCTTCCTTTAAACCACGAGGGCAGAGATTCTCATCCTGGACAGCACATGGTCATCCTTCGCTAGGGCTCCTCATCCAGAGAGTGTGACTTCCGTGGTCTGGGGTGCGGTCTGGGCATCTGGGGTGCGGTCTGGGCACTGGGAGCCCGAGGAGCTCTCTAGGTGATGCTAAGGGGTAGCCCACACTGAGAGGCACTGCCCTGGACCTTTGGGGATCTGTCTTTGTGGCACACATCTCACTGCCTTGCTACTCAAGGTGACTGTAGGCTGAGGATCAGCTGCATTCCAAATGCAGGCTCTGGGCCCTTTTCTCAGAAGAGGAATCTACATTTGAACAAGATCCTCAGGTGTGGGCATCTAGCGGGGCAGTGCTCTTGCTGGGGAGGGGGCTCTGGGCGTGGAGAGCTGCCAGACGGGAGCTGGAGTGTGTGGGGAGACGGCCTGGGAACCATCTCCGTTCATTTTAGAACTTTGGCTAAATGGTCAAAGCATTCGTAAACAAGTGAAACCAGATTAGATTCAGCAACAGCAAAGCCAAAATGAAACCAAAGCTAGATTTATGACTTTAATTAAATATCGTTTACATTCTCTATCTCTAGATGAAAGGAGGTGGTGAGTGTCCCAGTCCCTTCCAGCGTTGTGTTTCAGTCTGTTGAAGCTAAAAATCCCTGCTTCCCATGCAATGTGTGCCGGGTCCCAGCCACGCACGCTACCGAGGAAGCTGGCTTTTAAGGGCTGCAGGATTCCAGATTTTATTTATTTGAGAGAGAGAGAGAGAGAGAGAGAGAGAGAGAGAGAGAGAGAAAGAGAGAGAGAGAACACAAGCAGGGGGAGCCACAGGCAGAGGGAGAAGCAGGCTCCCTACTGAGCAAGGAGCCTGGTGTGGGACTTGATCCCTGGACCCTGGGATCATGCCCTGAGCCGAAGGTCTACGCTTAATCAACTGAGCCACCCAGGCATCCCAGGACTGCACAATTTCAGAAATAAAAATGTAGTACTTATGGAAATGGAGGTTCATCCCATTGTTGAAAATACCTGAATCAAAAGTTCACATTTGCCTTATAAATTCCTGCAAGACCATCAAGGACAGACAGAGACAAGTCATAGCTGTGGATGGCCCCCCAAAGGACAAAAAGATGGGCCTATTTTGGGGCGAGTCAAGGTCAGGAGGCTTTAGCTATGACATGTCATGCAGCCTTGCTATGAACTCCAGTGGGATGCTGGGGTGGGGGCAGGGGAGCCGCAGAAGGAAGGGCACTAGTAAGAACGTCAGTACTCAAACAGTAAGTTTGTGCCATATCAAAGAAGACAGACTGGAGAGAGCTCTGCCTCGACTAGAAGGGGCATTTTGTGGAGGTCGTGAGAAGACGAACACAGTTAGAATCGGCAGAAAGGAACAAGTGGAAGGACGGGGAACCCTAGGTAGACATAAGGGAAGTGGTGGAGGAGGAGGGAGAATAAGGAGGAAGGAGGAGAAGGAAGAAGAGAAAACACAGAGTCACAGCACAGTAGGAGGGTTGACGTGCTGGCTGGAAAGAATGTGCTGAGAAGGGATGGAGCTGGAGAGGAGAGGGGGCTGAGGAAGGGAGCTCCTGAGCCAGTTGTCCCTCTTCTGAAGGGGACACAGCCTTCAAGCTGCCAGACTCTCTGCAGAGGCCGTTCTTTCCTCCTCCCTTCTTGTGTGAATCCTGCGAAGGATGGAGCGACAGTCTTCCCGGAGAAGAGGAAGCGAGGTGATCCATCGCGCTGGCCTGTGTATGGCTTCTGGCACATCATCTGGGCTTAGAGACAGCCAACCCCTGGAACAGCTACTTAAGAAGGAGGACTAGAGAGAGGCTGGCGTGGAAATGGGGACTTAATTCCAGCTTCATCCCACCTTTTATCCTCCTTCATGCCTAACCAGATTTACCAAATGAGCTTTCCTCAGAACCCCGAAGAAGCCACTTGGGGTTACACCAGTTGAGTGTCAAAGAATGTATGCATTTTGTGAGTGGTGGAAGACATTTGCCAAGATGCTTGTCCTCTGACCCCCTGCCACTTGGCTGAAGTGATGGGAGAGATTAAGCAGCCAAGACTCTGTAGAGATGGAATCTGTCTGCACATCACTGGAAAAGAAATGGAGTTTGTTGCAAAATCTCCGAAGATGTGTTTTCTTGAGAGCATCTGAAAGGAGGGTGAGTGTTGATGAGCAAACCCCACGGAGATGGTACAATGAATGGAACCAAAAGAGCAAGGCCTGGGGAATCCACCCGAATTCTAGCCTTGCCACCTACCATGGCACCATGGGGGGCATGGACTCTTTTTCATCTGGGAGGCAGGGTGGTGGTTACTACCTCATGAGGCAACACACGGAGGGCTGAGCAGCCCACCATCCCGCAGGTGTCACTTTCTGCCTACATCCTCCTGGTTTTTCTAGGGTTGTTCATAAGCTCGAAAGCCTCCAACTACCGGAATTTTAATGAGAGTGGATTTGCTGATGTAAATACTGAGAAATGTGAACCTTCTTAAAACATGAATTTCTCCATAGCAGATCCTATATAAAATATTGGGCATTAGGTCAAATGTGTTTGTTGAGTACCTACTATGTGCCAGTCACTAGACATTCAACAGTGAGCAAGCAAAAGCTCTTCTTGTCCTCCTGGAAACCAGAAGGCGCCCTGTGAGTGTCCAGGGATGGGATTGCCCTTGTTCCCACTGCAGGGGCGGGTAGGGCATGAAGATAGAAATGAGGGGAGCATCTTTTGGTTGTCTCAATGTCTGAGGGGTACCACTACTCTTTATTGAATGGAGGTCAGGGAGGATAAATATGCTGCAATATGCAGGACAAGTCTATATGACAAGGGACTGTCCCCCACAAAACACTCAGTGAGGAAACCTGGTAGGTCAAGGATGAAAGAAGTCATGAAAATCAAAACTTGTTTGTTGGTAGAAAGATGTTTAATATCATCATTTTCCTAAAGTCAACTTTTAAGAGATCTTTGAATCGAATGTTAAGAAGTCATATGTCCTGTTTCTGTTTTTTAGCTTTTACAGGCACATCCGTCTTCTTCTAGGGCCTGTCCTTCCACATAATGATTGTATTTTCTTTTTAGTGATGCTCCTTATTCCTTCATGCCCAGAGCCTAAAAAGTAGGATTCCACCAGGTCTTTCGGACTCTCAGTGCTTTGCCTCTAGAAGGGGTCCTCCTGGTTAGGGGTGCAGATGGGGATCAGAGATCAGGGAGAAGACAAATGGCTCATCTGGAGGTCCAAACCCATTGTCCTGGACAAGAGGCAGGTAAAGTATGCCTCTTAAACCCATGACTCCTCTGTAATATCTTCAAGGGCTCTGAGGTGCTAAGACATAAATATTTTGGGAGAAGTGCCTTAAATGAGATGACAATATCACCACCCAATAATCATATTCTTTTTATTTTAAGCCCTTCATTGTCACATTTATAAAGTCATATATAGTTGCCATGAAAATTTCTACTAAAGAGCACAGGAAGAATAAATACAGAGGCTTACTGGCACCTCTCAAATGCAGAAATGGCCACCAGAAACCTTGGAAAGCTGTCCTTCCAGACACTTCTCTGCTCATATACCCAAGCAGCAAGAGAAAACAGACAAAATTATTTTCTAATACTGGGCTCATGCCTTATGAGCTATTTTATTTGTTTTCGTTGCTGTTGTTTTTTTGCTGTTGCTGTTGTTTTTTTGCTTTTGAGCGACTGTTTTTTAATGGAAAGTATCATATTTAATTTTCTGTAACTTAAACAAAAGAAAAATGAATTAAAGTGAAGCCAGAGAAAATGTTAAACTTCAGATAAATGTTAGTCATCACAGGAAATATTTTTAGTTTTTATAACTTTTTAAGGCTAAGAAAACAGAAGAACCATTAAAAAAATCAAGAACTTGGGGTGCCTGTGTGGCTCAGTTTTTAAGTCAGCCTTTGGCTCACGTCATAATCCCAGGGTCCTAGACTTGAGCCCCACATCGGGTTCCCTGCTCAGCGGGAAGCCTGCTTCTCCCTCTCTCACTCCCCCTGCTTGTGTTCCCTCTCTAGCTGTGCTTCTCTCTGTAAATAAATAAATAAATAAATAAATAAATAAATAAATAAATAAATATTTTTTAAAAAATTAAGAACTTAGTATCTTTCAAAAAACCTCTCAGTTTTCATATTTAGGTAGTACTGCTTGCTGCCTTACTAGAAAAATAAGAAAATTGGTTTTCTTATGCTTCTGTCAATTTTTATTAATATTATTTTTTTTGATTTGGCAAGGCTTATACCATTTCATTCTATTCTTTAATTGTAATTCATTGTTGTCTGACATTTCTATCCCTATCTATTGAAGAAAGAATATTATATATTCATTCTTATGTAGAGTATATATATATTTATATATTCTTATGTAGAGTATACATATTTGTACATATGTATTTATGTATATTTTATGTATATATTTATATATTTTTATTCTTCATAACAAAGGAATTCATTGATTATTACTAATTATTATAGTTTATATGTTCCCAAGTTCCTTTTTTTTTTTTAAAGATTTTATTTATTTGACAGAGAGAAACACAGCCAGAGAGGGAACACACGCAGGAGGAGTGAGAGAGGGAGAAGCAGGCTTCCCGCTGAGCAGGGAGCCCGATGTGGGACTTGATCCCGGGTCTCCGGGATCATGACCCGAGCCGAGGCAGTCGCTTAACCAACTGAGCCATCCAGGCGCCCCTGTTCCCAAGTTCTTATCATGGATGACATTTTATCACACACACACACACACACACATAATACATAATTCGTATACATATATATTCAAAGAAAGCCTCACAGATGCTGTCCCTCTTGAGAGCTCCCTTTTGGGGAGTGCCTATATGTTCCTTAAAGGACAAGGCAGTCATTGGCCATTGGTCACGTATTTCCTGAGTGTCTAATGAGTGTGCTCCAGAACTACAACCTTGACAATGATTAAAGTGTCTCCAGGGATATCTCACCAAGGTGCACTGAGACATTCCAAGTTCTTTCCAAATCAGAGTGACAGTACCTGGAAGAGCTCATCTGTGGGATTCGGCCCCTGGTGGCCCTCGCCTCCCCCTGCTCACAGAGCTGACCTGCGGAACCGGCCGGACATCACAGAAATGAGGCCTGTGTGGCTGCTGAGCTGGGTTACAAAAGCCATGGCCACTTTAGCCTGGTGCTCCTGGGATGCCGGCGCTGGGGGCGGCGCTGCCATGTCATGATGGCACTCCAGCAGCCTTAGGAGCTCCTCGTGGAGAGCGACTGAGACCTCCCAGAAACAAGCATCATCAGCAAGCTAGCTGCATCACAGAGTCATCCTGAGAGCAGATCTTCCGGTTCTGCTAAAGCCCTTAGACTACAGCAGCCCTGCCCATCACCTTGACAGCCATCTCATTAGAGACCCTAAGGCAGAACCACCCAGCTGTGCTGCTCCCAGATTCCTGGCCAAAGACATTTTCGTTGCTGTTTCAATTTGTTAAGTTTTGGGTCATTTGTTACACATCAGTAGGTAACTAATACATTAGCCATTAATACCTTTCCAAGGATCTAATTAGCCAGTCTCTTAGCTTGAGCCCCAAAAGGCATATTTTTCATGGAGGAAAAATTTCTTGGGGAGAAGGAAGGAATGGACACTTACTGATCACCTACTATGTGGTAGGTATTGTTACCTGTGTTATCTTACTTAATCCACATAGCAGCCGTGTAGAATAGTGTAGCAGGCATCTGCTTTTCTATTGGGAGGTACCCTGCTGCCAAGAGGAGATGACAGTTCATATAAGAAAGATCTGTTGGCCTCTCACTTTTGTAGGGAATTGGGTTCCTATTGATTGAGCCTCACGGGGCAGAAATGTCTCTTGGGAAGAAAAACTGGCTGGGGGTCAGCTTCGTGAAACAACCACCCACTAATTAAGGAATGTATCTACTTTGCCTTGTGGCTCACTGTGTGGAGATACACCTGAGAAGTACCAACTAGCAATACCTTCAAGGAGCTTTAACACAGAGACAATATTTAAAGGTGAGAACAGAATCAGAAAGCAAAGTAAGAAAGTACTGACACAGTGAATGTGTTTCATCATTAGATTGTTTGGCTATCCTTAGTAAGGACCTCTCATCTGCAAGTCTTGCAACCTTAAAGGATGTGGAAGACATGACCCCTGCCCTCCAGGAGCTGAGGGGTGGTTAGACAAGGTAAAACACCATAGGATGTATTATTTGGGAGGTCCCATGCTAGAACCCACAGCATGGCCTGCTCAATCTTTTTAGGGTAACCATATTATATCCAAGAAGCTAGAAAGTTAAAAATCAAATGTCCCAGCTTCCCTTGCACTTAAGGTTTTAGAATAAAATCAGGTGTTGTCAATTAGAGGCATGCAGGCAAAATCTGGAAGGTAGAAGTGAGGCAGAAGTCTTGATCTTTCAGCTGTTCTTTCATGGAAGCAAGGTCATGGACAGATGATGTTTTCTGCCATTCGATGCTCAGCCACCAGTGTTGTGGGGTTTGAGAAGCAGGAGCTACAGTGACTTCATGATTCTGGAATATCGTGGAGGGTTCTTGAACTCAGTAGTTTCAGTGGTGGCCTTGGAGGTAGTAGTTCCTACGATAGATCAGTTTCCTAGTGTTCCAGGAGTCCTTTCTGGCCCAATCTAGAAAGCTCACTTCTACAGATCTGCCCCAAATTACGTGAGCCCCTAGATTCCTGTATTAAATCCCTTTCTGCTTAAAATGCCTGTAGCATAGACTATAACTTCAGGGATCATTTCTATAGTTCGTAAAATACCTGTAGTTGCTTCTGTTTTCTGTACCAAACCCTGAGCAAGAGATGCCATAAGAAAGGAGATTGGGGCAGGGGACAGGATGACAGGAGTAATCAGGAAGGAATTTTTGGAGGAGCTAACATTTTAGCTTAAAGGAAGAAAGATTTTGAATAATCCAGAAGAAGAGATGAGGGTTCCCGAGTGGGAACGATTACAAGAATCTGTTTCTCATTCCCCCAAGCTGGTACCTCCCTATTACCTTCTACACTTTAGCAGGATGGGCTATGGGTTTTGTTGAGGCCTGGCCTTGAATGAGGAGTCACTTGGAGTTTCTGTTTGGGGTCAGGGAAAGTATGTGATTTCAGCATGGGATTCAATACCCAGAACACAGAGTCCCATGAAGACTCCTTGTGGATCCTGCAAAGACAAATACATTTGAAGAAGGCAGTGCTTTACCTCTCTGGGTGCCTGCCTTCATCGCCCCGTTCAAACTGCACGCTGCTGTCTGGGCTCAGCTCCTGATCGCCTATCCCCCTGGGGGAGGACAAGACAGAAGGACCAGGTGTTCCCTGACACTGGCAAATCAGAAGAAAAATCACTGTACTGGGACTGAGGAGACCTCGGGTCTAAATTTAGCTCTGCTGCCTACGGCTGTTTCACCTTGGGCAAGTTTAATGAATAACCAAATCTTTACTATCTTGTGAATCTGCCCACTTTTCTCCATTTCAGCGGCCGCAGACCTATTATCCTTTCTCTTGCTGTAACTCCTGTGTACCACTCCTGTGTCCGCCCCACAACCCATCCTCCTTAGCACGTTCAGAATAATCTTGCAAGAATGCAAATTAGGTCACATCATCCTTCTTCAAAAGACTCTTTAATGCTTCCTAGAGCCCCCAGGATGCCAAACTGATGGGCAGGACATAAAGTCCGACTTGGTCTCAGCAGTGGGCCTCTCCACCCTCCTCTCTAGAAGACTTTGCATTTCAAGCTGAACTAGAACCAGTGGTTCCCAAAGTGGGACATTCATCCTGAGGGACATTTCAGACACTCAGTCCCTCAGGGTGTGGAGAGAAAATATTAGAACTTCTATGTATATTGTTATCTAAAAATTGAGATAAACTTGAGGTGTCCTGGTTTCAGGTCCTTTTGCAAGTTTTCACATATCACATGTGGATCTTGTGTACTTTGGGTGAAGGTGAGCGTGGCAAGGTCAGGAGGTTGGTGGCTCCTGCACAGCTTCTGGAGTCAGACTTTCTGGATAAGTGCTTTTTATTGGTTATTAGTATTATTATCATTCTGGAATAGAGAGGATTCCCATGGTACCAAAGGAGAAACCCAAAACAGACACGTGAATTAACAAGATCATTACAAAGAAACTTTGGAATATAAAGAAAGATTGACTAAAAAAGCCCAAATAATTCACAGGACAGTACTCGGGCTATTGCTTCCTCAGTTGTGCGTATGTTCTGATTTTTCCAGCCACATTAGAAAGTAAAGGTAATGACAACCTAATTAGCCATGACAAGAACTAGGCCCCCAAAATGTCAAAATCATGACATCTACTTTAGAAAGGATTTACATTTGCTGTCTTTAAAGATGACCCTCACCTAACTGTGTATTGTGTCTTGACATATTGGCTGATGTAAGTACATAAATACAATTTGTAATTAAATGTACCGGGGGCACCTGCTCAAAAATATTTTTTTCTGGTAGAATTGCACAATAAAGAAATTTGCAGACCACTGAGCTAAGCACGGATTTGGGTCTACATGGTGCAAAGACTTGCCCTAAATCCAATGAATGTCCTCTGGCCTCAGGCAAGAATGTGAACTTCCTGGTTACTGATGCTTTTAATGCATTTATAAAGCAGGGTTGTTACTGTGCCTTATATTTCCAGTGGGTTTTAAAGGAGGAAACTTTAAAATCTGCAAGTATTTTATCTACAAAATCATTTGATCTAATATTATCTGATATCTACTGAGAATTAAAAAAGGTCACTGTTAGGTACCATACACAATTTTGTCACTGATAGGATGGCTTATGGCAACCTCCACCATTGTGATGGTTAATTGCCTCTTGACATTAGGACCAACTGGATCACACACCACTTCCATCATTAGAAGCCAGCAAGCGATGCCCTTTTTGCTCCAGTTGTTCTTGAAGTAATTTGTTTACCCCAGCCATCAGAACATAGTCAATAAACTGCAGGGATTGACAAAGTGGCACTGTATAGGCAACACGGAAAATTGGAAAAGTGAATTGTAGGCGGTGAGTGGCTAGCAATGAATAATCAGCTTATTCCTGTTGCAGAAATGTCCATGACTGGGAGAAAACCTGACCAGTGAAAAATCTGAATCGGACAAAAGTGGGCCACTTAATTCTGCCTGAATACACTTGAGAGTGAATGTGCTCTGATTCTCCAAGCAAGATGGCTCTTCACAATACTTGGCTTTGTTAAAACCCTGTCTGCTGACACTTGGACGCTCTCCAGCTACCTGGCATCTGAAATTATACCATTAGGGATTCACTCCTTTGAACTAAACACAGACCTCTTCAGGTATCTTCTTTTGAAGAACAAGCACCCTTGGAAAGCTTTAGCACACTGAGTCTAAGATCCCTTCGTGTGACTTGATCTTGGGAATGGTCGCCCCTGCAGGGAGAGCTCTGGAACCATGTCAAGGCTCCAGACATCCTAGGGAGGGGGTGGGAGGGGTGGGAAGCTGGGAAAGGGTGAGGTAAGGCTTGAGAGGAAGGAGGGTAAAGGTAGAGAAGGAGGGTGCCAAAGGCCAGGTTGAATGGTTTCAGCTTAAACAAAGAAATGGATTTAACTCTTTAGTTCAGGTCGAACATAGACCGTGTCAAACACTGAATTTATCATAATCCTCTGGACTTGGGAAGGCATTGTATCTTTCAGAACTAACTCAGCATAATATAACACTCAGGGAACCTCAAATAAATCCAATGAACTTTTGGTTTTCGGTGACCCTGCCATCAGCTTGTTGGTGCTTGACAGGCAACAGGGACGCAACTCAGCGTCCAGTGACTCCCTGGGCGGTCACACCCGTTTTCTTATCAAGTATGGACAAATGAGACAGGAAGGTGAATTTCTAGGAAGAACAGAAAAAATGCTCATCAGTGCACCAAACTGTTGTGATTAGGGACTACCTGTCATCCATCTTGTGGGATCCCATTTCTCATTGTTCTTGTGGATGATTGAACAGTGGCCATTCTGATGGAATCTTTTTGATGATTTCATTTCTGATGTTCACCTCTCTGCTTGTTCAGCAAGTGGCACATCTGGTCGATATCCTGCCCACCCCATGCACAACTGATTGATTTAGTAGATTCAGTGGGAAAAAAAAATCAAAGTAGTTTGACAAAAATGTATTTTTTTGATAGAAGTTATTAGTCACTAACTAAACTGATAGGTTACTTTCACCTTATTTTTTTTTATTTTTGTTTTCAGAAATAACAAGTTTAGCTGACTAAAAAGACCAGGTGTCTAATCGACTTGGCTGGTTGTGCTGACAGATATCTGATATGACATCAATTGACTAAAGTGACGGGAATTTGAATGAGTTCAGTCAAAATGTTTGAAGCCATCAGCGGGGAGTGTCAACTGATTTTTGCTCTGGAGAAAGCACTTGAGAGTCTGCATTTTACAACGAGGAAGTACAAGGTGTTTGGTCTCAAGAAATAAAAGGGGATCCAAGAGAAGACTTCTTTGAAAGAAACTGAGCGAAGGTTTGTGTCTTCTGATCTCTTGCAAGAACCCGAGTTTTTTTCAGGAAAGACCCAACTTGTGCGCCCATTATAGCTCCATGGTGTCCGGGGAAGGTGCAAGCAGCAAGGGTGATTCTGGGTAGATACATTTTTCATATTACATCAGAGGCCTTACCCTAACCCTGTTCCTGGGGTTCCCAGAGCCAGACCATGGAGAAGCAGAACAGTAGGTAAAAAGGGTTTTCAGTTTTCCATAATCTGTGCTCCTGCCACAGGAGCCTGCCCTGCCTCAAACTCCTCCTTCCACTATCGCCCTCCCTCCATCAGGGTGTTCAACTCTCCTACTGTTCCTCTCTGGGGCCAAGAGTCTCCAATCCCCGTAAGGAATAAGTGATGAATCCCACCGCTCATGAAGCCTCCCCAAGAGAGATGACATTCCTCAGGGACTGACATTTTCGTGACTTACTAGGCACTGTGCTGAGCACTTCACACATGTTCCTAACAACCATGGACCATCCTATAACTCATCTATGGCCCTTTGACAGCTCCTGAAATACTCTCTTGGCTGCAGTTGAGAGTGGACATTCTGGCAAATACCAGCATGTGTTTGGCTTGCTGTGCTCAGTGAGCCAGGCTCCTGGAGTGGGCTCTGGGTCCCTGAGAGATAGGGGCCTTCGGCATCACGACTGCTAATCAGTCATGCACGCCCTCAGTCGGCCTCAGTTACCGCCATGGCCAGCGCAAAGGCTCTGACTGTTCAGATCTTCCAACCAGTCTTGCCCAGACAGAAACTTCTCTGATAAGACCAAAGGGAAGCTCCTGAGCTTGTCTTGAGGAAGCATGTGTCACTCTAGTTCAGCAGAAGAGACGTAAAAGTTGAGGATCAGCAAGGCTTCTCATCTTACTACAGATTAGTGCTTATCTGATGAGTTCAGCTGAGGAAAAATATCATGCAGACTTTTTTTTTTTAAGATTTATTTATTTGAGAGAGTGAGTGCACACTAGTAGGGGTGGAGGGAGAGGGGAAGCTGGATCCTTACCAAGAGCCCAAGGCAGGGCTTGATCTCTTGACTCTGAGATCATGACCTAGAAACCAAGGGATGGAAGCAAAACTGACTGAGCCAAACCCTTACAGACTTTTGATGACTTCATTCAGCAAACATTTACTCAGCGGTGCAGATGTCGGACTGGGTAGGGGGAGTTCTGGATCATCACTAATGGAGACAGCTAGCCCCATGGACTATACACAGATCAGAAAAAAAAAAAACCATTTTAACTAAGATGATGAAATCAAAGCAGCTGTACACACATGCAGAAAATATGACATCTTTTAGAAATTTGAATGGTGAACTGGTCCAACCTTGTCCCTTTCTTACTGTGTGGCCACAGAGTAGTTACATTCCAAAGCACGTACACGGTCCCCACTGAACATTCAGGGTGAGGGTCCAATGCCTACAGAGGGATGGGGAAAAGTCTGGGAAAGAAGGAGATGGTTGAGAGCTCCAGTCTGGTCAGGCTCTCCTACTTGTCTTGTATTTATTTACTTTAAATATTTTTCTTTATTTACTTGTCAGAGGGAGAGAGAGAGAGCACAAGCAGGGGGAGTGGCAGGCAGAGGAAGAAGCAGGCTCCCTGTAGAGCAAAGAGCCCAACATGGGGCTCTATCCAAGGACCCTGGGACCACGACCTGAGCTGAAGGCAGACACTCACCTGGCTGAGCCACCCAGGCATCCCTCCTACTAGTCTTTTATATATTAGGTGACACTGGTGCTTCTCTATAAATGTATGTGTATCACTCCGGGTTTTTTTCTTCACAGTGCCTCCAAGTGGCAGGCTGGGCTAAAGTTTAGAGAGGCTAAATGACTTGCTCAAAGCCACAGAGCCAGTCAGCATGAGTCCGCAGGATGGTGTAGGTTGGGGCATGCATTCTTTTTCGCCTTTCCTCCCAGGCCATGTGGTACTGTGCTGCTCACCCAGGGGGGTGGCAGCCGGGTTGGGTGGAATGAAGGACAGCATAGGGACATGGTAAAGAAGGAGGCTCTGGAGCCACAGTAGGGAGTTTGAGGCTTAGTGTTCTCCTACATCCCAGCACCATGACTTTGAGTTAACTATAGGGTCTGAGTCTCCCGCCTGTAAAATTAGGACTATCTACCCAGAGCTGGCTTTATGTGCATGTGGCTGTGCAGTTGTATACAGTCTTGTGCTTAAAGGGGCCCAGGCTTGGAGTTTGATGCTATATAATCACCATCTTGTAATTCCCAATAATCAAATATGTTCAATTGTTCAAAAATCTTAAATATTTGTTTTGTAAGAGAAATCTGATAAGACAGTGGACCATGAACGTGGGAGGCTTGGATCCTTGGCTCACACTCAGTCCTGCCTCCTGCTGCCCGTTTTGTTCTCAACTGCTTTTTGGTGCCCAGGGCCTCTCCCTCCTGGCCTCCCACCCGATGACCGCTGGGTGTGGAATGTGCACGGGTGTGGAAGGGTGGAATTACACGATGCATGCCGCAGCATCATGGCCCATTCTGGGTACCAAGCAAAGCCTGGCACAGAGGTTACAGTCCCCTGGGGGTCATCCACTCACAGGGAGCTGAGGTGGGGGGCTTGTGGGAAGGGGGACACCTGGCTCAACTCCACCATGCTGGCTGGGGCATGCTGAAGCAGTCCGATGGCTGATGGGAGGGAACCTGTACATACACTGAGTGCTGGCTGGCCCAGAGCGGTGAGGGTCTGTGCACATCTAGCAAGAATCCCTAATCCCCTGGCGGTGGAACATTTCATAGCACCTAAAAACATCATGACAGGTCATGACAGGTCAAGAAGGGAGGGGAGGAAGAGAGAGAGAAAACCACCCAATGAAAAAGTTCCATATTTTAGTTCCTTTCATTGTATGTTTCCCCTGCATTTTGAACGAGGGCTCTGTATTTTCCTTTTGCCCTGGATCCCACAAATTCTGCATTGGGCCCTGAATCTAGCCCAGGGTTTGTTGAGGGTTAGAGGAGTGAGCACCTGACAACAACCAGATCAGGGCTGGTGTGTGTGCTTGGCCGTTTCCCAGATGGAGGTGCGAGCCATGGTTAGGGTAGGGTCCTTTCCTCTGGAGAGTCATGCTTCAAGGCGGGGGCAGGAGGGGCAACCCTCCACCCATCAAGCCCATAATAAAACACAATTATCTGCCCTTTTCCTAACTCCTGACAAGCTTCTTTAAATCGGGCCAGGTATTGAGAGCTAACTATTTTTGCAATAGTCAGAGCAGACTGGGGCCAGGCTGTGGTAGGCATCTCACTGAATCCAACTGAAAGGAAGCAGGGGGATTGTCATGTGGTCACATCCACTGTGATTCAGCTCATTTCCAGCATGATAATGAATTCAAGAACGAGCTTCTGAAATGAACGCTCCGTCAGGAGGGAGGTGGTAATTGTGCTGGTTATTAGCGATTACTCCTGGATGGGGGTTAGGGGCGTGAGCAATAGAATTAAATGAATTTCCTTTGAAAGTTCTGATGCATAAAGTAAGAGATATAAATGCTATATTATGTGTTTAAAATACCTCCTGGGTTTGGTTTATAGACTTGTTTATATTTATATATTTATTTGAGTGTTTATGGCTTTCTCTCTGTCATTTCATGTTGGTATCTCCATACTCATTATGGTTTTATGGCCGCTTTTTGGAAACCAGTGGCTGCACACACCAGCACATGATTTGATGAGGAAAGGAGATCCAGAAAGGAAAACAAGTTTAATACTGTAGTTGGGGCAGGAGAAGAGCCTTCCCCTGGGGTCAGAAAGTTAAAAATGAAGCTTGAGGTTACACACCTTAGTTAAAATCTTGGGCAGTTATTGCTTAGAAGGAAGCCAAGAGATGGTCAAGTTCTGTACCCCCATTGGAAAGATGAGGACTTAGAAGCCTAAAAGGTGGGGAGACTGATCACAGTTCTCATAGCTTCTTGTGCAGGGGTCAGGACAGCGGCCCAGGTCTCCTGATCTCTGCTGCTGCCTCAGACCCACCCTCTTCCCATCCTACACACAGGGACACTTCTCTCCTGGGCACGGCAAGCTCTGGGCCTAGAGCCCATGATACTTTTGAGGGCCCAAAAATTGCTTTAATTTCTTTTAAAATCAGAATGAAAAAAAAAAACACATATAATCCAGGCTGCATTATATTCATCTCAATACCAATGTAGTCATAAAATATAATTTTTAATATTTTTTTATGGAGAGAGGGATCTATGAAAGCCAAGTGCCTAGGGTCCCCACAAGTCATAATGCGGCCCTGCCAATACCAACTACCCAAGAGAGCCGTGGGGGAAATGTGGGGGGTAGGGAGCAGTCCATTGACTCTCCCCTGCTACCCAAACCAAAGCGAAGACATCCTGTTCCCTCCCCACCCCCACTCCTTTTAAACCCCCACATCTCAGATGTCTTTTTGTCTATCTCTCTGCAGGGAAAACATTTTAAACGGGAGAGAGGGAGCTCTGAGTAATACCTTCTGATGAGTAGAGAGTGACAGAGATAACCGGTGTGGGTAAATACACACTGAACAGCAAACCCCTGCTGACTCGATTTGGATCGGAAGGCACTTGAGGATGTTCTGAGTCTCAGGGTCTCCATGATATGTGTGAGCCACAACTGCCGTGGAAGGTGTGGGTGAGCCATTTAGTAAAACAGGTTCCTTTCAGTAACACGTCAGGTGTGTTGGGTTTATTGCCTGCACCTCCTCACACCCGACCAGCCTGGGAGGCTCCCCAGTCTCAGTTAAAGAGACTGTCACTCACTGCTGTGGACTGAATGCTTGTGTTCCCCAAACCTGTATGCTGAAACCTACCCCCCAGTGTGATGGTGTAGGAGTGGGGTTTTGGGGGGTGATTAGGTCACAAGAGAGTAGCCCTCACAAAGGGGATGAGTGCCCTTGTAAGAGACCACAGAGACAGCTCCACTGCCCATCCCACCATGTGAGGACACAGCCAAAGACAGCCGTCTAGGAACCAGGAAGTAGATCCTCCCCAGACACTGAATCTGGGGTGCCTTGATCTTGGACTTCCCAGGCTCCAGAACTGTGAGAAATGAATGCCTGCTGTTTCTATGAGCCAGCCAGTCAGTGGGTTTTGTTACAGTGGCTGGAATGGACTGGGACACCCACTCAGGGGCTCAGGATGGTCCTTCTCTCACACCCCACAGTGAAACGCACTAATTCCTCTTAGTTCCACTTCTATGTTACATCTGGAATTGGCCTTCTCCTTGCCTTCACCACTTGCGGCAGAGCCCAAGGCAGCAGCATCTGTCTCCTTGTGTATGTGTCTCAGCTTCCTCCTGTGTCCGCTTCAGTTTGGCCTGAGCAGTCCTTTGAATGTGTAGCAAGAGTCCCTTCCCTGCTAAGGACCTCTCCATGGACCGCCCAGCTCATGCGGATGACAAGCCCAAGTCCTTCTGCCTCCTGCTTGGCCTCCACAACCTGACTTCCGGCTCTACCCCTGATTCCATCTCCTCCCCTACCTAGAGCATGTTAAACCCACTCCCGCTCCAGGACTTTTGCACGTGCCACTCCTGCTGCTTAGACCGCCCTCCCCTGCTTCATCATGGCTCCTCAGACATTCACCAGACCCCTCTCTATTGTAGCGCACACACCACCCTTCACCCCACCGACCTTCCATCTCTTTCACCTATGATTTCCCTCAGCACGTTACCACCACCTGACAGTCTAAAACACCCCCATTTGGGGGCCTAGGTGGCTCAGTCAGTTAAGTGTCTGCTTTTGGCTCAGGTCATGATCCCAGGGTCCTGGGATCAAGTCCTGCACTGGGCTCCCTGCTTAGTGGGGAGTCTGCTTCCCTCTCCTTCTGCCCCTCCCTCCTGCTCATGCGTGTTCTCTCTCTCTCTCTCTTTCTCATGTGTGTTGCTCTCTCTCTCCCTCTCTCTCAAATAAATACAATCTTTAGCCTCCCCCAACCAAACCCACCCCCATTAATTTCCTGTCCTTCCCTCCCACCAGGATGAAGCACCTTGAGGGTAGCAACCCTATTTTACTGTCAAGTCTCTAGGCTTATAACCAATCACATGTTCTAACAGTATTTGCTGAATGAATGAAAGTCTGGGGCTGTAAAGCAGTTTGTTCTTTAAAAATGTCTGAACAGGGGCGCCTGGGTGGTTCAGTCATTAAGCATCTGCCTTCTGCTCAGGTCATGATCCCAGAGTCCCGGGATCAAGCCCCACCTCAGGCTCCCTGCTCAGCGGGAAGCCTGCTTTTCCCTCTCTCACACCCCTGCTTGTGTTCCCTCTTCAGCTGTGTTTCTCTCTGTCAAATAAATAAATAAAATCTTTAAAAAAACATGTCTAGGGTCGCCTGGGTGGCTCAGTTGGTTAAGTGACTGCCTTCGGCTCAGGTCATGATCCCCGAGTCCCAGGATCCAGCCCCACATCGGGCTCACTGCTCGGCAGGGGTCCTTCTCCCTCTCTCACTCCCCCTGCTTGTGTTCTCTCTCTAGCTGTATTTCTCTCTATCAAATAAATAAAATATTTTAAAAAAAATGTCTGAATATCTGTCTGTATGGGCAGGTTTCCCATTTTTATCCCAGATTTGAATCCTCAGATCCTGGTGATTTCTCTTTTGGCCCCTGCCGAGGTCCACCCCTCATTTCTTGTGATGTGCATTCCAGAAACAGCCAGGGGGTTGGTCTCCTGGCTCCTTCTCCTGCTGCCCACAGAGATGTCCCGAGATGTCCTTGAGACTGTCCCTGCTGTGGATCCTTGGGAGGCTCCCTGCAGCCTTAGACCCGTGTCCTGCCCCACTTATCACCCTGCCTATCTCACCCTCTTGGCTGCACTGTCCTATGCCTTTTTTTCAGTTCTTAAAACAGGCCCCAATTCCTCGAGCCATAACTTCTGTATACCATAATTTATCATGACAGTGGTACAGCTCAAAAGCAGTTCTCAAACTGGAAGATAGGGAAGAGAGGGGGAGAAGAAGAAACCCCTCCCTACCCCCATAAGTTTCTGACAGCACTACAAGCAGAGGAAGAATGTGAGGAACCAAGCAAGCAGAGGGGTGTGGGGAAAACCCTGCTGCATGTTCCGTCCACGAACCCAGCCAGCATTTGCAGGACACACATTGTGAGCCCTCCGGATGTTGGGATGGGCACTGAGGGGCAGAGGTGCAATGCTCGGTTCAAGGTGGGGGCAGAGGAGGAGCCGGTGGTCCTCTCCAAGAGTGGAGTATCCTCATGAAGCAGGGGAGGGAGCCCAGAGTGGGAGCTTTCTCCACCTGGGGAGCCAGTCTTCAGTGAGGAGGCAAAGACATGCGTGAATGTCAGAGGAGAATGTGGGCCTTGGCGTGGAGGGGGCATTGTGGTCAGTTCCAGGAACCACAGAAGCACAGAGGGGAAGGGAGGCAGACAAGAAGGCAGGCTGGATGCCACTTGGAGGAGCCCATGATTCAACAGGAACCCTGTGGGCAGCTGCTGAAGGAGTCTTAGTCCCTAAAGAGTTGGACCAGGTACAGAGCTTAGAAATACACTCTCCTGGCAATGAGGATTTGCATGCTGGGAGAGCAGGTTGAGGCCATTTCAGGCACCTGCTGCAGAACTGGTGAACAGGGAGAAGCTGTGCAGGCAGCTTATCTTGGAGACCAGTTCAAGGTTTTGATGGGGGCGACTGGTAGGCAGCTCGTGGGCCATCTTTGGGCGACTGGGATGCTGGAGAACCACGTGAGAGCAGGAGGCTTCTGAAGGGTCTGATGGTACAGGAGGTGGCGGCTGAGTGGTGGGAGGACAGGGCAGTTTCGTGCATCAGTGTGACTGGGCTGCCGTCCCCAGCTACTCAAGCACCATGTAGGTGTTGGTACACAGGTACTTGGTGGAGGTAATTATAGTCCATGATCCACTGGCTGACTTTTACTTAAGAGAGATGATCCTAGATGATCTGGGTGGACCTGATTCAATCAGTTGAAACGCCTTATGAGCAGAACTGAAACTTTCTTATGAAAAAAAGTAATTCTACTTGTGGACAGCTGCTTCACCACGTGCCGGAGAGTTCCAGCTCACTATGGAGTTTGGACCTGCCAAACCAACCCACAATCACGTACGCCAGTTTCTTGCACTAAATCTCTTTATATATTTCCTATTGGTTCCACTTTTCTGGTTAACCCCTGATGATACAACAGCTGTGACGGAACGAAGCCCAGCCCCTTATCTGCCCACTTCAGGTGAGGGTGCTTCTTTCCCTGCCTCCTTTTCCAAGACGCCTTGTGGAGTTGTAAGAACAAAGAAGAGTCTGTCTAGGGAAGGGCATTATGTACCTACCCATCCCCTGCACTCACACATAGAAGCACCCACAATCGTAGGATTGGATTCTTGCCTCTTAGAGATACCCAAATGCCTCTTATGCCTCACTTTGTAAGACTTCCCTTCTCTCTTGCCCAACCCTTGGGCAATTCCCTTTGGGTTCAATACATCACAAGAGAATCCCCACGTCTGTGTCTTTCTTTTCCTTTTCGTTCTGTCTCCCTGTTCCCCAGTAAGGGTTTGAAATATATGCAGTGTTTTTAACAAAGATCCTGCTCTATCTGCATATGCCTCCATTAACCAAAGTCAATCTCAGGAGTCCTGGGGGTAAGATAATTCTGCTACAGATAGCTGTGCCAGCTTCTACTGCTTCCAATAGTATTTCAAACCCATCAAGAGCACTTGGCTAGCCAAACATTTCCACACGGTTTACACACATTAATTAATTTAGCCTCATGCCACCATAGCGAGAGAGGCGAGGGCAACTGGAGTGCACAGGTAGAGTTTACGGGAGGGGGACAGGTTCCCCGGGAGCAGGGGAGGGGGGACCTTCCGGAGCAGATGCTTTCCTCCCATCCACAATGGGTGGTTGTCTTTTTCTTGGATGAAATCTGCACTGCTCAGTGGGAGAGCCTCCATGAAGCATGAGCAACACGGGCTTGGAGATCCCATTTCTGCAGTGTCTTCATGATTGTCGGGGAGCAAAGCCTCCTTAATGAGCATGCTTGGGGCAGCCCACTTGGTCTGATATTGGCTCCCAAGGACGAGGTCACCTGTGAGGCTGCAGAGTGTGTAGGATTGGGGTGGGGGGAGGCCAGAGAGAGAGAAGAGGCTGAAAGCTGGCATGCTGGATCTGTGCCAGGAAATGCATGCGAGTCTTCCTCGGTCCTCACCCTCACAGCAGCTCGGCTATGTAATCATTGCTACTTTCTTCTTACAAAAGGTGAAACTGAGGCTCTGCCTGGCTTTAAGGTCTTTGCTCTTTCCTGTATACAGTTCTCTCAACTGGAAGGGAGAATTCAATTGCCAAGCTTGAAAGAGGCAGCGATGCCCAGTGGGGAGAGTACCTGGTTTCTAGCCCCAATCCCCGGAATGTCTGTATGTCTCAGGGTAGTTAATGGGTAAATAGACAGTTGTTTTTTGCAGGGGCAAAAATGTGGCATTTGAAATCAGACTGCCTTGAATTATAGAATCTACTACCTCCCAGCTTTTTTTTTTTTAAATAAAAATATCTATAATACCTATCTTGTAGGGCTATTGGTGAAATGAGATATTGTATATAAAGTGCTTAGTGCAGGACTGGCCACCCTGTTAAAAGCAAATTAAATGTTAAATATTAATTTTACATGGCGACTCTATGGAGATCATTTTTTTTCCAGCTCATTTTTAATGAGCTCCTGCTTTTTGCATAACGTTATGCTTGGTACTGGAATAGGTGTGCAAACACAATGAAAGGTTGCAGGCATACTATTCTTTTCATATGCAAGGAAACAGTTTATTTTAAGATCTTACTTAGTTGACAGAAAGAGAGCAAGAGTACAAGCAGGGAGAGCAGCAGAGAGAGAGGGAGAAGCAGGCTCCCTACTGAGCAAAGAGCCTGATGCAGGACTCAATGTCAAGACCCTGGGATCCTGACCTGACGTTTTTAACCGACTGAGCCACCCAGGTGCCCCATGTAAGGAAATAGTTTAAAAAGCTGGTTGCAAAAGTAGATAAGTTGAATCAATGAGGTGGTCAGGTTTTAAGGATTAATACAGAAAGGTTTCACAGAAGACTAAAAGTCTGGGCAGGGTTTGGAAAGAGGAAAGCACTATGCTTTGGAGAGAGAAGTGTTCACTTCTGGAGAGTAGATAGAATCCCACAGAAGAGGGAAGACGTTGTGGGTTTGTGTGCAGGCACGCGTGTGTCTGTCTGCCCTTGGGTATGTGTTTGTGTATGCTTGTGTGCACATCTAGGGGTGTGTGTGTGTGTGTGTGTGTGTGTGTGTGTGCATCTAGAGATGTGTGTCTATTTGTATGTGTGCATTGTGTGCCTGTGCCTCTGTACCTGTGTGTGCACATGTGTGTGTGTGTGTGTGTGTGTGTGTGTGTGTGTGAGAGAGAGAGAGAGAGAGAGAGAGACGGAGAGAGAGAGAGAGAGACACGGGGAGGGATGTTGGGCGGTTGTCTGAACGGAGCCTGGTCTGGTGGGAAGTGACCGTTGCCCAGGCTAGAATCAGGGTAACAGTGCGCCATGCAGTCCCTGTGTGGGAGTCTCACTTGGTAGCAAGACTCAGGCTGTAGGGTTCTTGACTTGTTGCCTAGAGTTCCAGAATTGAGCACTAGAAGACATCTGGTTCAGCCTCCAGTCTACCAGGCTGGTAATATTATCCCAGTTTCACAAGGAAGTGCCAAGAGTTGTATGGGCCTGTATCACTGAGCCTACCCTCTGTCCCGCCACCTTCTGTTAGCAGAGGTAACAATTCTCTCCGGGAGAGAGACAGAAAGGAGGGTGTCAGGAAGCAAGGAAGGGACATGCAGGACTTTGCAATCCTCACAACGACTAAGGACCAAAGCTTGTTGAGCAAGCCTTAACATTAGTAAAAAAACTGCAGTGCCGTTTTCTGAATGGAGGAGGAATGTTCACTCTGCCTTCCCCCCATCTCATGCCCCAGTCCCCTTGAACCTTGTATGGGATTTTTCTCTGACATGTCTTATATTTAAAACCCCGTTGCTATAGTACCGTTGCTAATACTCGGCATCCTTGCGTCCTCCAGCCTGCTACCTTGTACTTGAGTTGTCTATACTGTGGTGCTTCTGAAACTTCCCCTCTACTAGCAAATGAGCCTTCTACACGCATTAACCCTTCCCTGCACCCCTTCAGGCCCTGACTCAGCTCCAGCCCTGCACTCATGCTGTGTACTAATACTTGAAGTCCTCATTTAAATCACGTTTTAAGAAAGAAACAGCACCGGATACTTCATTTGTTGAACTCCCACCCCTACCCCGGCCCTGCAGGTGTTTTCTGCACTGACCAGTGCCTCTCCGCTGGTCAGTCACAGTCCCAAAAGTATTTCCTGAAGGAGTGTAGGGGCAAGATATCCTGAAGGGCGTGGTGTTAGTACTCCATAGCTAGCAGTGCCCAGCTACCTCTCATTTTTACTTAACTCCACTACTAAAGATCAATAAAAATAGCAAAGTTTTCCAAAAATCTTTTTATTTGTCCTTTGCATAAGATTGAGGAAATGCCTAGTCACCACATCTAAGAAGAGTATTTTTAGCATTTCAGTGTTATTAACATGATCATTCCTGGAGGTGGCTGGGGGGTTGTACTGGAAATGATAGGAAAGTTAAACCCTGCTCACCCCCAGCCAACTTCTGTGCCTCCACTGGCTTGGTACCCGCTGGTGTCTTCTGTTCTGTATTTGCACAATACGGTACAGCCGTCGCTGGCCATGCGTGGCCCCTGAACACTTGAAGAATGGCTAGTCCAAATGGGGACATGTGGTGAATGTAAATACACACCAAATTTCAAAGACTTAGTACGAGAAAAAGAATGTAAAATATATCATTAATCATTTTTAATACTGACTACATGTCAAAATGACACTAGTTTGTATACCAGGCTAAATTAAAAAAATTATCAAAATTAATTAAACTTGCTTTTTATTTTTTAAATGTAATATATTTGATTTTTTAAAACTTTTTTTTTACTAAAAATTTAAAATTGTATATGTGATACACATTGATGGTTCGCTTCACATATTTTAAAAAGATTTTATTTATTTACTTGACAGAGAGAGACACAGCCAGAGAGGGAACACAAGCAGGGGGAGTGAGAGAAGGAGAAGCAGGCTTCCCGCCGAGCAGGCAGCCCGATGTGGGGCTCGATCCCCGGTCTCCGGGATCATGACCTGAGCCGAAGGCAGAGGCTTAACCACTGAGCTACCCAGGCGCCCCCCACTTTACATTTCTACAGAGAGCCCTGGTCTAGAACCCTGAATCTTCAGTTGTTCGATAATGGTTCCAAGTGTCCCTGGGACTCTGTCAGATTGGAGAACAGTGCTGGGAGTGTCTGATTTATTATCAGCGTCACTCAAAGGAATGGCTTCACTTTGTTGCTCACCTCCTCTGTGCCTAGCCCTTCTAAGGAATGATGCTTGCAGTAAAATTAAAGGCCACAGAGATTGAGAGTCTGAAACCCAGATCCAGGGAGCTAGGGATTCGAGCCCAGCTCTGTGGGGTTGGGTGTCTATGGGGCCTCCCTGTCCCTCAGCAGGCCCTTCGCCTCATCCTGTCAGAGGAAGCCAGACCAAGCAGGCCAGGGGTCAAGTGCTGCCCCTTTCTGCTCTTCAGTGCCTGTTTCTCTTGGCTGTGCGAGGCCTTCAGAGCCAGTAGGAACATGATACGGTGTGTTTGGCTGTGAAGCGGAGCCCGGGGGACTGGGCTCCCGCCTTCCAGTCTCAGGGCTCAGGCAGCCTGCTCGGCGTCTTGAGGGGAATCAGCCTCTTCCATCTGCTTCCGAAGATGTCGATGGGGACCAGGAATAGGACAGCCAGGTTCATGTGAGGGCTATGTTTACGGTGCTCGGCCTCCAACTGGAAGGGAAATGGGTTCTGTCTGATATCCTGATGCATGGTGTTGGCGACAAGGACATCAGAATATTTAGATGTGCAGGCAGCTGGCTGAATTTTTATTTACTGTATAGGCATTTGTAGACTCGTAGTTTGGGATGGGAAGGAGGGGAGGGATTGAAGGTTCTCGTGCAATCCTCTCATTTTCCATGTCAGAAAAATGGGACCAGGAAGGTTAAATGACTGTCCAAAAGTCCCCAGCAAGAAGGTGGAAATTGCCTCCAGTTCCTCCTGGCCAACAGCCTTCCCACTGGGAGGCAAGGGGGCCGTTGGTGTGGACTGTTCCCGGCCCCAGTGATCACCATTCACGCATGGCCGCACCTGCCAGGGATGTAGGTAGACTGGGGCTCTGGTCCTGTGGCAGCTGGATGGTGTCAGCTCTGCACAGACTTCAGTCCCAGGGCTTCTCGTGGCCCCAAAGCCTGTGTACCTGGCCCAGGACTCCCAGTGGAATCTGGCGTCTCTACTGATGGGTGGCAGGAGGGCTAGCCTGGGCCATAGGCATGAAATTGAGGAAATGTCTTTGATCCTTGCAGCTGCCTTCTTATGGGGGGCTCTTTCGGTGGAGGAAAGCAATCAGGTTAACAGCCTAGAGCCTTGCCACTCCAAGTGTGCTCTGTGCAAGTTTGTTAAAAATGTGGAACCTCAGGCTCCTTCACAGACCAACTAAAAATCTGCATTTCAACAAGATTGCTAGGGAATTTGTAGGTGCCTTACAGTTTGAGAAGCCCTGGTTTAGAATATTAGTGACTTACTGCCACCCATGTTTACAAGGGCTGTTTACATATCAAAAGGGTAAGGAGAAAGTGTGAAATGTTTCTTTCAAAAAGTGTACTCTTAGTGGGGGCTAGAAGAAGAATTAAGACCTCCTCTTCTGCCATGGCCACTGCGGTTGGTCTGTGTGCTTGGGTGGGCTGGGGTGGGGTGGGCTGGGGTGGGTGGTGGGTAGTGGGAGAGCTCAGGCTCTAGACCCTGACTGTTGAGATTCAAATACTGGCTCAGTCACTTAGGTCACTTATGTGATCTTAGTTGGTTATGAGACTTTGGGCAGTTTATCTCAGTTTTCTCATCTGCAAAATGGGGCCAATGGCGTCACTACATCATAGGGTTGTTGTTGGGATAGAATCACAGAACTAATGCCACGTTCTTGGAACAGTGCCTTAAGCATGCTGTAAGCACTCAATCACAGTCAACTTTTATTTTGACCCTTTTCTATATATGACACTGGCCCTGGCAGCTGGGCAAGAGATGCTGGGACCGTGTGACATTCCTTACAGACCACTGCATGGATGACAGGTAGGACAATACGTTCTACGTGTACCCTTCCATTCCAGGGGTCTGGACTAGGGGGCTAAGACATGTGGGGAAGGAGGGCCCCGCTTGGCTTCCTGCAAGGCGAACTCAGCACATACATGTGAGCTCCTGAAACTGCCATGTCCTGTGGAGGTTTCCAGAAAACAAAACCAATGAACCTCCAGGGAGCCCTCACCCTGATCTATTTGAAAATAAACATGCAATAGTTTTATGATGTGAATTATAGTCCAATAGGAAATGAACTTAGAGTGTCCAACTTCTTTAGGATAGACTGTTTCATAGCTGGAGGGAGTCTAGGCCTATGAGTTCGTGCAAAAAGCCATGTTGTCAGCAGCTCTGATCTGGAGCCGACGGAGTGAAGGTTTCTGCCTTGTTTATCCAGGGAAGTGGCATGCTTTGGTGGAAAGAAATACATTGGGATTCAGGAGCTCTGAGTTTTCCTTCAATGTGCTGGACCTTGGGTGAATGAGTCAGTTTCTCTCCTCGCTGCCCTCAGCCCCCCAGTTCTGAAACAAGGGGTGGAGTGTCCAACCCAGAGTAAGCCCGGTGCTGCTGAGGTCTAAAGGAGGCTCATGCCCACACCCAGAAATCTGCCAGCTCTCCAGAATTCTCAGGGCCTCTCTGTGCTCTCCTCAATAGGGCCTCCTGCCTCCCAGCCCTGCCCCAGGCTTGCCACTTCCTCCTTCGGCAAGTTAACCAAATTCTCTCTTCATGGACAGTTCAATGGAAAGTTAGTCTGAAACGACAGTATATCATATTTCATGAATTTAATAGGGTTTTCATGATTTTACAAAGTGCCTCCACCAGACGCTCGCAGCTGGGGGCGGCTCAGCAGGAGGCTGAAGTTTTGCATCTGGGTTTTTCAACTCTTGCCAAAATCCATTGAATTTGATCCGGAATGACTATGAATCTTTGGAATGTACAGTCCCTTTTCTCTTGCCTTATCCAAATAAAAAAAGGGGAGGAGTGGAGGAGGGGGAGGGTGGTTCGGGGAAATGTCCTATGAGAATTCCATATGGAAACACTAAATGTGCATTATAAAGGATTTCCTATAAACAAAATCGCAGTCAGAGATGTTGGACCCTTACCATGTTGAAAACAAAGGGCTCTTGTGTGTGTGTTTGTGTGCACTTTAAAATATATACATGTATTCATTCAGGGTACCTGGCAGCCCCCTTCTTCTCTCTAGCTAACTCTCCCTTCCATCTTCCCTGCCCCCCAAACTAGTCCCAAACTCCTAACAAGAACAAACTTTAATCGTTCTGTGCAGTAAATCCCCTACAAATAAATATCCAGAGCAACTTCAAACACGCTAAATTGGAAGCACATGGGAAGAACGGCACGGCCCTGGCCCAGGCCGCGGAGTTGTGATTTACTGTTATGATCCGCCATAAATGTGGGCCATAATGAGCAGAGTTTAGGTTTCCCTTCTGTGTATCAGAAAACTGCAGGTTTAAGTCTTTTCACAGTCCTTTTTCTCTTTCACTTTGCTTTTGTTCCGTCATCAAACTTCACATTTAACACCCCCCAGTCCTCACCTGAACGGAAACGGACAACCACAATCTAAATAAACCTTCTTCCTTTAACCTCTCTGCGCTGCTTCCCTGCTGCAAACCGTGTGTGACTGTCCCATCTTTCCCTCTGTTGTAAAAGAATTAGTGTTTAGGGTTTATAGGGTTTAAAAAAATGTGTTCTATCACCAGAATGGGAGAAATGAGGCTAACCCACCTCTGGGTCTTCTAATGGTTTTATCACTGAATTATAGCTACAAGGGGCTGGTAGGAACCTGGAGAGGTCATGAATTCCACCCCCTTGCCTCCACACTGCTTTATCTAGAGCACCAAGGTCCAGGGGTATCCACCTTCTCCCCAGAGATCACCCAGAGAGGAGTTCTTGCACCATCCTCCAGCAAGCAAACTTCATCTTCAACCTCACAACACAGGAAGTCCCTCAGAAGTCCTATGGAAGTCACATGATTTAAGACCATTTCTCCTTATTCCATCCCCGGGGATGGCAGACTTGTCAATGTCATCCTTTAGGATGACTTTATTGGGGAGAATGCCTCCAGCCAAGTGGGTGGGAGAAACTCTTTCTGGTTTCAAAGGGAAGGAACCCAAAGCCAAGTTCCCTGTGCTCAGAACTGCAGATGCCAGGCTCCGAGGCCATCCAGGCTGGCTGCCCCTGTGAGCTGGGGACCTGTGAACAGTCCCCCTGCGGGGCTGACTTCCAGCCTGGATCCAGGTCCTTCCAGAAATCAAGAGTCTACCATCTCCTCAGCTGTTCCCTCGACTTTCAGAGAGCCCTCATGATCAGAAAGCTCTTCTTCTACTGAGCCCAGATCCATACTCCATTTCTCCCTTTTGCTGGTCCTCATTCTGTTCTTAGGCGCTACATGGGAGAATGTGAATTCCTCTGAATTGCAGTCATGTTCCTTATCCTATCATATCATTATCATATTTATGTGCTGTCATTAAACTATCATATCATATCATTATAACCATATACCATTATCATATTCAGCCTTACTTTTCCTTTTACATAGATTAAAAAGCAACAACCTGGCTTTTTAATCTCCCTGCCCATTTCAATATATGGTCTGGACGGTTCAGCAGAATCTTGGTCTTGCTCGTTCTACCTACAAAACGGGATAATATTGCCATTCACTCCTACAGTCTAGAATGGCTACAAAGATTGCAAAGCAGTACAGTTTTATCCCCCCTGCATTTGTCTTCAGCACAAGCACAGTACTAACATCGGCTGGTGATGGTGGCTGGTTGCTGAGCTTCACTCTCTGCGCCTGCCTTCCCTGGCACTACAGGCCCTGGGCCAGCTCCTTCACCTCTCTGGGTTGCTTTCTTCTTCTGGAAAATCAGGGAGCTGGAATAAATGACTTCCAAGATCTCATCTAGTTCAACAGGCTCATGAGGGCAAGGGTTGATGCCAACTGGAGCCAAAGCCCTGGAAGCTTCTGTATCTCAGATCCTGCTGCCCTCTGCTCATCTATCGTTGGTGCCAACAGTGCATGAGGCCGAGGCAAAGGGGTGGCTCTTGCCTGCTGGGAGCCTACCTTCTGATTCAGGAGCCAAGAAATAGAGAGAGGACAGAATCAGAGGACAGAGAACCATGTGTCCCAAAGGGCATCCGGGAAGGAGGTTCTTTCTCATTCCCAGGGTTGACACACTGGTTAGGTGGCAAACCAAGCATTGTCGGTAACAGTTAAGGGACTGAGTTTGTGAGTGCATAATTAAAAACATAAAACAGAATAAAGATTTTTTCCTGTAACGTCATTCCCACCCATGCACATTCTACTATAGGTCCTTAAAGTAGTCGATATAGAGCAACATTATAGCTGGCATTTTAGCTCCCTCCAAATCCCTGCTTGTCCCCCTGCCCCCTTGGGAGCCCCATTCAGCTTGCAGGTGGCAGTAGCCAAAGGCTGTAATCCACTGACTCACATGATTAGACTGAAGGATGCAGGACAGAACCTGTGAGCTCTAATGGAGGACCAGGGCCTCAAATGGTGCAGTCCACTGGGACAAGGGGGAGGGCCCCATTGGAGCCCCCTTTATGCATCACCTGGACTACTGCCATGGCCCGCCATTCTGCCTCCACTCTTGTTCCTCTACAGAGGATTCTCCACCCAGCAGCCAGAACGAGTGTTTGAAAACACAAATTAGATCACATTTCTCCCCTCCTCTGGATCTTTCAATCTTTTCCCATCACACTGGGAATACAATCCTGATCTATTAAGGCCTCCTCGGATTATGAGAATTAGCTTCTAGCTGTCTCCATCACCTAACTTCCCACCTCCTCTCCTTTCATGTTCCACTCCTTAGCCACACTAACAATCTCAATGTTCCTTGGACAAGCCCGACACACTCCTGCCTCAGGGCCTTTCACACTAGTTCGTCCCAAATATGTGACTCATTCCTTTACACTGAGGTCATTGTCAATGCCTAGAGCAGCACTCCCTGCCATTCTCTCCCCCACTCTACTTCATTTTTTCATAGTATTTATTATCACTTGACAGTGTGTTATATACTTATTAGCATATTTGTTTATTGCTTGTCTGTGTCATAGGAGAACAGAGAACTATTACTGATAGCAAGTTGTAATCTTAGAGTGTTAGAGCTGGGATGGTGTCCATTCATTCATTCATTCATTCAACCAGTATTTGTTGAATACCTGCTACATGCTGTTTTAGGCATGGGAAATATATCCAGTCAAGAAAACAGACACACATTCCTTCTTTTTATGGAGCTTATATTCTGGAGAAGGGAGATAAACATCAAAATACATAAATAAAAGTATGCTAGGAGGGGGCAATTACTGTGAGGCAAACAAAATAGGGGAGGGGTTCAACTTAAATAATGGCCATCATGGAGAGGTGTCAGCTGAGGGCATGGGGACCACAAGAAGATCATTGTGGCTGAAGCCTAGAGAAAGGGGAAGAGGGAGAGGAGATGCTGCTAGAGTGCTGGGGTGGGGGAAGTATGACTCTGGCAAGGGAGGAGGCCATGGAGTCTGCTCATAGAGGATAACATGATTTAGCTTATGCAGGTCACTTAAATGGGCCCTTGCATTCTAGTGATAAGGGAAAGGCCCAGAGAGGTAACATGACTGGTGCATAGCCTATTTCTGACAGATCAATCAAATAAAAGAACCCTTGTTTTCTGGTGTCTAGGCTGCATGTCTTGCTAAGGTCTGTGGCTTTTGAACTCAATATCCCAGCATTTAACATTTTTCCAGAGCATTTTCATCAACATCATTTTGTTCTACCAGAAGCCTACTGCCAGATTCTCAATGTCAGACTACAGAAGGATAAAGCAAACCACAGAGATTGTGGGATTTTCTGAAAGTCACACAGAACTGAGCTGGAACCCATGACTTCTGATGCCTAGTCACTACCTTGGGAGTTGCAGACTCTCCTTTGAAAAACGAAGGCCTTACATTCTCCTCCCTGAGGCTTCTGTATGGCAGCCTACCTCCCCAGTAATCAACAGGTGAATTTCTGACCACTTCCTAGCCACATTGAGCTTCTGAGAAGTCCAGCTTCATTATCTGTGCATCCACACTCTCTAGCAGTCATGCGATGGGAAGAGCAGGTGGAGGTGGTGGAGCAATTTCTGATCCTAAATTGGCATGTGGAGCAGAGGGAAAAGTGCACCTGGGTGCTCATTGGCTGCCTTCAATCTTACACTTTGAAAGCTAGAAAAGTTAGTAGTAATTAATAAGTGTTCAGGATCCTGACAGAGCAGCCATATGGGCCAGAGAGGCTACAGACCTCCTCTGAAATTAACCCAGCCCATGGGAGAAGCACTATTTCTGCCTAAAGTTGTAAAAAGGCAACAGCATTAAAAAATCATTGACAACATCCTAAAAATGACAGATATTCATGTCACAATGTCTCTGTGAGGCTCTGACTCTGAGTCTAGACTTGTGTTGTCTCATATTGGGAGGCACTTAAAACATCCAGTCAGTCCCAGGGGAGATGTGCTGCACTGTAAAGTACACATTGGCATTTCAAAGATTAACTATGAAACCAGCCATGTAAGATAGCTCATTAATAATCTTTTGTATGGGGCACCTGAGTGGCCCAGTTAGACTCTTGATTTCAGCTCGGGTCATGATCTTAGGGTCATGATATGGAGCTGGAGTTGGGCTCCCATGCAGAGTCTGCTTGACATTCTCTCTCTCCCTCTTCTTCTGCTCCTCTCTACCCCCGCTTTCTCTCTCTCTCTCTCTCTCTCTCTCTCTCTCTCTCTCTCTCTAATAGATAAATATTTTGTAAGGATTAGATGTTAAAGTAATATTCTGGATATACTAAGCTAAAACATTAAGATTAATTTTGGCCGTTTCTTTTTACAATTTTACTGGGACTAGACAATTTAAAATTACATGTATGGCTTGCATTCAAAGGTGGGCTGGAACCATATGGCTCATGAGAGTCAACTGTATACCCTTCTGCCCAACTCTGTGTCTAGTGAGTTCACGTTGGTAGCTTGCAATCAGTCATGGGGGTTTTTACACCATGGAAATTGGCAAGCACTGCAAATTAAGGCCTTTTTTTTTTTTTTTTTGAGAGCTGGTTTATCAACACGCTACTTCTCATACAGTATTTCTCAGTTCCATTCTACATGTTTTGTTTCCTAAGGGTTATTTTCTGGGTGTGCTGGGTGAGTATGGGAGTTTGTGTGCTTCCCTTGTCTCTTGTCCCTAGTGCCTGTATTAGTTCATTCATCCACAATCACTGAATGAGTACTATGTATAAAATGCTGGTTTAGACTACAGAGACTTATGAATAAATCACATTCAGGCTCTTGGGGTGCTTAAGATCTAGTGGAGTGGCAGTGAACAGAAGTTGGAGCAAGCCATGAAGGCAGTGGTGAAGCTGGGACCCAGTGTGTAGGACAGTCTGTAGTGTCTGGATGGGGATGAGAAGCAGGAAAGCCTTCAGAGAAAAAGGGATATTTGCATTGGGTTTCTAAGGATGAGTAGGAGTTTGTCAGGAGAGATTCTGGGAAAGATCATTCCAGGTGGGATGGGGTAAGCACAGCATGGGATACAGGAAAGGAGAGTAATGTTAGATGGAATGGAAAGATGATTTTGGAACACAAGGGAGGCTTTGTATAACATGCTAAAAAGCCTCACACATATTTTCTCTTCTCCTCCCATTCCCAGATATCTCTTTCCAGCAACAGAGAATTGGAATGGAAAGCACTTAAGTTTTCCACCCTTATCTCCCAGGGTTGGAGATTCTATGCAGGAGACAAGGCCCTAGTGGGTGGTGAGGAGATCGGACTGAGCCCACCCTCAAGGGCCTGGAGTGACGTAGACTCAGACATGCCATGTGTGGAAATGGAGGGGTTCTGTTTAGTCATTTGAAATGTTCTGAAGGGGGTGGGTGGCTTCAGAATTTCCGATGTGGGTATTGGAGATGCAGAGTGAAGATGAAGTAAAATCTCTGCACCTTGGTGCCAGTGGCATGGTGGGAATGGCATGGGAATAGCAAAGTGCACATGGCTAGCGGCTTGCTATATGACCTGGGAAAATCATCCCCTCTCAGTTTCCTCATATCTAAAATGAGCAAGTTGGTCTCAATTTTGTGTGTTTTAGTATTATTATATTTATTGATTATTTTATATTTTCTTTTCAATTTTAAATATGTGACTAGAATATTTTCTATCATAAAATAAAGGCTAAACGAATTTATTTTGTACTGATGTGGCTTTGGTCAGTATCACAAATGGTTAGTAGTACATAACGGAAAATAAAACCCTTTCTCATCTTTGTACTTTATACCCCTGTTCTGATATGACTGGAATCCTAAGACTGAAAGTGTAGAATTTCTAACCCTGAAGCAACTTTTCCTGGCATCTCTGGCCCCATATCATTTCCTTCTTAATTACTCAGGGGATGTTTTGTCTGTTCTGCGATCAGGGATTGTGCTATTTGGTGCCAGAGGTAGAGACTGGGTTGCCTGGACCAGATGTCCATGGTGAACCCTTCCTTTTATCATCTCTGTGGCCGGGGGGAGGGGGGTTTTTGTTGCTTCCAGAACCAATGGGACAAGAACAAAAGTCTTCTGAACTGGAAGGTATCTTGTAATACTGTATTGAACCATTTCCCTTTTTTATCTACAGCTCCCTCTTTGGGTCAGTTACTCTGTCCACGTCTATCAGAAAGTGTTTTGAAATGATACCTTTTGTCCTGCTTTTTTTAATTCTCTGCCCTGGAGCCATCTGTGGCTTTTGGGGCAGACAGAGCACACGATTCCACTGGGTGAGTGAGGCCTCAGCTTTGCTCCTGCCACTTCATTATCCTCCCCGCTGCCCGCCAAGACTCCCTTCTCCTCACCTTGATAAATCTGATCACCACAGCTCTAGAGATGCCTACGATTTCCTTTCTGCCATCTCAGTTTTTCAAGACTCTGGAAGTTCTTTCTTCGTTTCCCTTAGTCTCTAGCCTGCACACCTCTGAAGCATCTATACACACTTGTGTAGGTCCTCTTAACCCTCCTGTCTGTATATTGTCTTTCAGAATAAACAGGAAGTCTGGGAGTGCAGGGATCTCCTAGGTGAGCCTGCTGCCTGCCCACAAATGGACTGCGTGACACTGGACATGGTATTTCACCTCTCACACAGCCTCAACTGCTTTGTCTATAGGATGGAATAATACTGCCTGTCCTCCTTCATTCTTGGAGTTGGACCTCTCCTGAGAGAGTCTGACACATGTACAATGACTAAACAATGAACCGCATGGTGGCAGGGTCCTACAGCTCACAGCACTGGGATCATGCTTCCTCTCCCCAACCCCTGCCATTTAAGGGAGTCCTGAAGGTTATTCTGACTCTGACACCATGTCTGGAATTTTGGCTGGGAAATGTGATGCTAACAGAGGGGCAACTAGATTTATTAACTTCCAAATATAAGGCTTCTGAGTTGTAAGGAATGGGAAGGGCACACATTAGTCTTTAGTGATAGGTTGTAGAGATTCTATTATGGGAGGTGTGCTGGTTTTAAAACATGCTCACAAATTCTTTGCTACTCTTCCATCAAAAGCTGGAGTCCAATTACCCTCTTGATTATGGGCTGGCCTTAATGACTTGTTTCTTACAAATAGAAAGTGACAAATGACACTGCATGACTTTTGAAGCTAGCTCAGAAAAGGCAATGTTGATGTCTACCTGGCTCTGGATGGCTTTCGACACATGCCTTTGGAGCCCTGAGCTACAATGTGTATTAACCATGCTTTTTATTTTCTATATTTTGATGCTTGACATCTGGAAACTTGGTGACCCTGGAGGGATTGCCCTCCTCAGGATTAGAGAATTTCTAGAGATGGCAAACACCTCACCTGGGAATGCAAACTAACTAATACTGGGTCCATACCCCAACTGCCTCTTTTAGTGGGCTCTCACATTCTGGGTCACTGTCCACCTGCACTAATCATCCTAGGGCCAGCTACCAGACAACTAAGGGGCAGCTCCTAGGCCCCAGAGGCTACTGAAGTTATTCAAACTAGCCAATCCAAAGGCTGCATACTCTGCTTCACCTGTTCCTTCCCACAGAAATACAATACAGGCTCTTCCCTCCATCCCACCCCTCTCCCACCCTGTGACCAACCCTGGTGCTTCCCCATGTGGCTCTCTGTTGCATGGTGTCCCCCTTCTTTTTAAGATTTGGCAGTATAACAAACTATCTTTTCAATGGTAATTTCTCTTGATCCACTGGCCTCACCATAAAACATAATAATACAGCTTATATTTTGAAGCCCCATGAGGCCGCCATGCAGGAGGGACTAAGGGGAAAAACAGTGGAGAGAGGAATGGATGCCTGAGGAGCTCCACCTGTTAAAGTCTTCCCAGCCCAGGTGCTGGATATGTGAGGGAGCCCTTGAGAAGACTCCTGCTCCAGTCACCTTCTGACTGGCAACCTCAAGGTAGGTCCCAAGCAAGAACCCCCAGCCAACCCCAGAACTATGAGAGGGAATCCTATTAAATGACTCTTGTTTGTGACACAGTATAGTTGTTTTGTTAGAGAAACAGGTATCTGAAATAGAAGGGTGATCAAAGTGAATGGTTCAGCTGATTACATTTCTATTCCCTTTGACAGCCAAATCCCTGCTCATGCCTTTTTAGGATCATTTAGTTCTTGAAATTTGAAATTTCTCCAGCTTTAGCAAGATGCCATACACTGCCCTCACCCCCACCTCATAGCAACAGTAATATCCTTCTTGTATTGCTTAGTGCAAAGAAAACATCTCAAAGTATTTAGAAATATTTCTAGGAGCACCAGGATGAAATTTGGAGCTCAGCATGGTCAATCAGAAAAAAAAAAAAAAAAGAGAGAGAGAGAGAGAGAGAGAGAGAGAGAGAGGGAGAGAGAGAGAGAGAGAAGCAGGGGGTAAAGAAAGAAAATAAGACAAACTAGGCTTTCAAAGAAAATTGAGGATCTGGAGAGCCTTCAACTATTTTGATTTATAGTTAAACATTTCTTGAGATTGAAGTCTTGATTAGCCCAGTCCTCTCAAGTTCTGCCTTAGCCCTGATTTATGGGAAAGCCAGGCCCGAGCAAAATGAAAGCAAAATGAGGTATTCTTTAAAATTACCTTGGAGCACTTGAAGGAGGGCACAAGTGCTAACGTGGAGATTAAAAGGGAAGTGATGAGATGAGTTTCTAAAGCCCTAGATCTGCAGATGCCTGGTAGTGTGGGGAGGGGAGTGTGTGAAGGATGGCTATAGTCTCTGCAGGTGAGACCCCTGCAGGATGCTTTTTTTGGTTTGGCTTGCCAGAGACTGAGCTCTCAATCAAAGGGTGGACCTTCGAGCCCAGGCTGGCATTTTGATTCAGTGACTCTTCCATCACCAGCTGGAAGGGAGAAACTTCTTCTTCTTCTTCTTCTTTTTTTTTTTTTAAGATTATTTATTTATTTATTTGACACAGAGAGAGAGAGATCACAAGCAGGCAGAGAGGCAGGCAGAGAGAGAGAGGAGGAAGCAGGCTCCCTGCTGAGCAGAGAGCCAGATGTGGGCCTCCATCCCAGGACCCTGAGATCATGACCTGAGCTGAAGGCAGAGGCTTTAACCCACTGAGCCACCCAGGCGCTCTGGAAGGGAGAAACTTCTAACACGGAGAGAACGGTAGGGGTGTGGAGGGAGGGGGTGGCTGGCTGTGGGTTGGGATAGTAGAATCCACTCTCGTAGTGGCTTAGGAGCTGAGTCGCCGTTAAAGATAAGGCGAGAGGAGTGCCTGACCCAGCTCCCTACTCTGTCTTCTAGCCATGCTTTCCATATGGGCAGGAAAGCCATGGGACTAAGAAGAGGTGCTCACCTGGAGCCCACTGCCCTCTTCTAGATTTCACCATTCGTTTCTGGGATCCATAGTTCCCTGACATAATGGCTCTAAGCTCACTTCCAGGGCCTGCCTGGACCTCCACCTTGGTCCATCCTTCTGAGGACAGACTGACTCCTAAGATTGGAAGGGTGGCCAATCAGTGGCTATTTACAGGAGTCTGTGGAGGCGCTTGGACACATTGTCTGGGATGTTCACACACATGAACATAAGGTCTTTAATATGTGGGTGGAGCCAACAGTGGAAAGAGAAGAGGTATATGGTGGAGGCTGGAACCTACACATCCCTAAACCTCCAGGTTTGGTCCAGAAAACTGAGATCCTGAGAATTTTAAATTGAAACTTGGCTTTCTAGATAAATATAAAAGTATATCTATCAATGGAGGAGGAGGGAACATATTGTATCTGACAGTTGTTCTCTTTATTTATAACTCTTACATATGTAGCCATATGGCACATGTGGGCCTCCATATGTACTCTTGCCCTGGTCCTGCAAATATTAGAAGAGGTCTGTGCAAAGGGCAGGGGCAGAGCGTGCTATTGGTCTGCTGTGTCAGCTGCAGGGAACTTGGGCTTTCTCCAGCCTTATCCCTGGGGGGTGGGATGGTACTGTTTTCAACTTTACAACTCTTACACGCTCCCCTCGCCACACCCCACCCCAGTTCAAGAGTCAACAATGGCTGTTCTCATCTATAGGAAGAATCCTGATGACTTATGGAACATTCTGGGCTCAATCTACTGCTTTAACTTTTCCTCCCATTTCTCTTCTTCCCATCCATGAACCTTCTGTGTGGTAGCATAAACCTCTTCACTGCTCCTCCATACTCTCCTCTGTCCACTGCCCACATACTCTCTCTCTCTCTCTCTCTCTCTCTCTCTCTCTCTCATATGTAAGCAGTTTCCTTCTTCTCAGTTTACTCATGACACTTATTCCTTCTCAAGTACCTTCCCTCCTTTTCTCCACCCATCCAAACTCAACCCATTTTTAAACATTTAGTTCACATTGAATTTCTTAAACCATGTTTATTCATTCATTAATTTATTCAATGACTAATCAGTGAAACTCTGGCATGTACCAATTCCTGGATTATAGCCATCTGGACACTTTTGTCTTCTCAGACTCACCCTGATCTTGATATTCCCATTTTTTACTTCATATAACATCATTACTACAGAATTTTAACAAAATTTCAACATTGCTTTCTTAAATTTTCTTATAGATTTATATCTAAACTGGATGACATATTTCTTGTGAGCACAAGCTCTCTATTGGGCCATTTTCATATCCCATTCATTGGCCAGCAGTGTTTAACAGTACAGCACAGTGATTGAGTGATAGGCAGATTGGTGGAGGAACCAACTGATTTGAGGCCAAACCTTCTTCCTTGTAAAAGAATTTTCAAAGAGCTTGGGTGGTCTGGGTTCCATTTTCTCCTTGCCATTTTTTTCTTTTTATCATCCTGTTGGATTATTTCTAGTCCATTTCATATCTATCATGCCTGAATTCATTTCAACCCCTTTGAACATATTGATATTTTGGCTGTAAGTATTAGTAACAGTAATTTCTTTATTACAATTTTGAGTTTTTATTTGTAATTCATACAAAATTACCTTTATAGACAAGCATGTGTTGAAATAAATAGGTTATTTATTATTTCTCATTATTTCCATATGATTTTGATTTGCTTTTCTAACATCTATTAGGCCTGAAGTCTGTTTCTTTTTTCTTTTAGGAAATAGCTTGTATTAGAATGGAGGTCCTCAAAAATGTGTTGCCTGGGCCAGTACCATCAGCATCACCTGATGTGATTATCAGGCCCTGGCCCAGATCTACTATTTGAAGAAGACTTCTAAGTGATTTTGATGCATTAGCCTACGTTTGAGAACCACTCTATTAGTTGAAAGAACACTGAGTGGGCAGGGTAGACTTGAATTTTGGCTCTAGGTCTATTGTTAAAAGGCTGTATGACTCACTCTGAGTTGTAGGTTCCTTGTATCACTTCTGTTTGTCTTGGTGTTTTGGGGGATAAGATGAACTATTCTCCTTTTAGGGTTTTTTTGTTTTTGCATTTTACTGGTGACATGGTGGAAATAACAACAATATTTACTTCATAAGGTTGTTCTAAAGATGAAATAATTTAAGGTTTTGTTTCAGTAAAAAATAAAAAAGATCAAATAATTTATTGCATGCACATACTTATAAGATTCTCTTTCAAATCTCAGAATTCTCAGGGAAGCCCAAGTTCTCATTATTTTACATTGGATCACACAGCAAGAAATTCTGGTTTCTACCACATGTGTTACAGTGCCCTGGGAAATGCGCACACATGTGCTCATGCATGTATCTGAAGTGTCCTAATCAATGGTACCTGCAATAGGCAATAAACTCAGGAAACGAAGCAGCTTCTGAGAGAGCTGTAGTGGTCACACAGAGATGTGTACATGTTAAAGATGCTTTTTGAGTTGAGACACAGAGATTGGCTATGGAGAGACAGGTGGGGGTAAGGGCATTTCTGATCAGTCCTGGTACATGCCAGGATTTAATATGCACACTAAGATAGGGGTGCAGGGGGCACTAAGTATACCAACTACCAGGAGTTGGGAAGAAAATTTGAAGGGGAGGTTGAGGCGAATTGTTGAAGATCTTGGTGGTAGACAAAGGAATCTGGAAACTCTGAGTGAGGAAACTAGCATAGTAAGCCACTTGTCAGGATTTAGATTTCTCTAGGGTCAGTGGGCTATTCAACTGATGATGTGCTGGGGGCATCTGATTATATCTTTCAGGAAAGAGGACAGAAGTCTGAGGCCTGAACCCTTGAAACCTATCTTGAGAACTGTCTTGACTGGCTCAATGGAACCAGTCTGAATGCATATGTATGAATTAACTCCTAATAGCTTTAAAGACAAGGCCAGCCACAGAGTTTCAGATACCCCGGGGCAAAGGAAACAAATTCATCAGAGCAGTCATTCACAATCCTTGGCACATAGGATCACTGGAGAGCTTTAAAAAAATTCCTATCTGGGCCCTCCCCCAGAGATCTTGATGTCATTGGTCTAGGGTGGGATCTCTGTACTGGGATGTTTAAAAGCTCTGCAGGTGATTCTGATGTGCAGCCAGTGCTCTGAACCACGGTCCCTGGACAGTCCAGCACCTCAGATAATGTTTGATCAATCCCAACAACTTGTAACATATTATGCTCAATGAGGAAATGTTTTTGTTGTTTCAGATATCAGTTTTCTCTGATTTTTGGTGGCTCTTCAAATAATACAGCAGATTGCAATGGTCTTGGCAGGCTGGGGAGTCTGGCAGGCATGAGTGATCTTGGCTGGTGTATCAGAAAATATGGACCCAGAAAAGAAAACATAAGGTGAAGCAGTGGAAAGGACTCGGGGTAGGACATCTAAAAACTTCTATGCAACACCAGTAAAGAGTCAGGATCTACAGATCAAGACTGCAATTGTAAAAATATTGTCCGATTTCCTAGACTATAAACCATCACATGTTTATTTTTTATATTCCTTCTGTAGCTCCAGAGAAATTACCAGTAAATCTTTGAAATTGAAAAAGGATGGCAGGCTTGTTGTCAGAGCCTGAAAGGAAAACTGGAGGGCTTTGTGGCACAGTGTTTTGGAGGGAAGGAACTCTCAGGCCAGGCTTGGGTGGGGACAGTTTTCAAGAGAAAAGAAAACATAGCCGCCCAGAAGAGAGCCAGGAATCTCTTGTGGCTCCACTGAGATTAAAAGTACAACTAATCCGGGACGCCTGGGTGGCTCAGTTGGTTAAGCAACTGCCTTCGGCTCAGGTCATGATCCCGGAGACCCGGGATCGAGTCCCACGTTGGGCTCCCTGCTCGGCAGGAAGCCTGCTTCTCCCTCTCTCACTCCCCCTGCTTGTGTTCCCTCTCTCACTGTGTTTCTCACTGTCAAATAAATAAAATCTTTAAAAAAAAAAAAAAAAAGTACAACTAATCCATCACCTGGCACACAGAATTTACTAAAGAAAGAATTGTCGAAATGACATGTGCTCCATTCCTTCCGCGTTCTGTGTCCTTGAGCATCTTCTTTATTCATTTAGTGTTCCTCCTCCAAGTGGGGTAAATTGTAACCTAATTTCCAGTCTTTAGGAAGTGCCCCAAAGGCCTGGGCAAATGAAATGATAAACTTGAAGAAGTCTAGGATTAGAGGTTAAAGTGAGATGCCTTTGATGACATCAGTTTCCCAAATCTCAAGTTTTAGATTAAACATTCATATATCATGTGGGTTCGTTCACCCATCAAAGTCTTACTGAGTGTCTTCACAAAGCATGGCACTGCCTTAGAAACTTGGGATTCAGCAAGGAACAACCAAAATAAAAAAGACCCTCATCTCATGCTTTTTCTTTTCTAGTGGAGGGAGACACAATAAACTCTGTAATTTATCTGTGTTTGTTTAATATAAAAATGAGGAAACATTATTTACAACTTCAAATTCCTTAACACCCCTTTGATCCTTGCTTCATAATCTTGGTGTCACATGAGACTCCGGGAGGAGGGGCAGGGTCCAGGACCCCGACTGTCATGGCATATACTGCCAAAGGCATGTGGTCGCACATGGCAGAACCAAGAAAAAGAATATTGTGAGGATCAAATAAAGAGATGGAAGTCATTTGGTTGGGAGACTTCAATATACTGTGAAATATAAAGGATGAATACTAGTTTTAAGAATTTTATATTCCAAGTTACGAATGCACTGTGTGCCTGGATATCGTGGACTTGTGCCTGTGAGCTATGAATTCTCTAAACTTCTTACTCTCATGTGACCCTCAGGCCCCAATATTTGGGTACATGGGAGCATGAGATGGTTTTTAAGTCAGATGTTGCCCAGTCCACTTTGGGAGATGTGAGGAAGAACCTGGGCCATCATGCTTTAATATTCACCATAATCCATGAAGGGCTTTCTTTCAGGGTGAGGGCGGGGAGAGGGTCTGGGAAGACTACAGACTAGGTTTTCAAGAACACGTAAAATGTCACAGAACTTTAGAGCCAAAGGGTGGCCCAGAGTGGTTAAGTGGCAGGATCGATCACACAGCTAATACGGGGTGTAGCTGGAATGGGAAAAAAGAGTTGTCGTCCTGAACTTCCTCTCTGTTAAGGTAACTGCTCACCAGTCCATATCAACCCCTTGCCAGCTTGCACCTCTTAAAGCACACACTTGCTATTGGTTGAAAGATAAGTTTTTCTTGCTTATCTGGAACAAATCAATATAGTTCCAGTTCTTCAGGTTTAACGACACTAAGTTGTAGCACATAAGAGAAGGACGAGAAAGAATCAGTAATGTGGTGGTTTGAGAGGCCACTGCAGGGCTTTTAGTCAAATCCTCTTGATTAGGGGTGGAGGTGGGCGGGCTACAGACTGCAGCCTGAAGAAGGGACGGGACTGGTTCAAGGTGACATGGCTAGCTGATGGCTGGGACAGGAACTCAGGACTCCCGATTGCCATGCCAGCACTCTGTCTCCCACTGCTCCCAAAGCAGATATTGGTGTGGACCTGCGGTCTTGCCAGACAGGTTATTTACTGAGCCAAATTATCTTACCATAATGGCGTGAACACTTCATAGTAAATCAGGACCATTGTCACTACAGCACACCTAATTACCCACATGTAGTCAGCTAGGATGAACTTTCCTCTTGAAATTGCTGTTTCATAGAATATTGATTTCCCAGATACATTGTTAGATGCCTAACATTGGCCAGGGATGACATATAAAGTCTGGATTGAATATACCTTGATGTGCTTTTTATAGCCTCTGATCCCTAAATCCTGCATTTTATTTTGTAAGGAGGAAACTACATAGTAGATTCTAAAGGAAAAAAGAAGTATAGAGTTGGTATATTAATGAATCATTTAGCATAAGGGGTTGGCTCAAGGTTATGAGATGATTTTCATTTCAAGTAGGGAGGCATGTGAAACATTTATATGCTGTTGATAAAGAACCAGTGGAGTGGGAGGTACAAATGAGGGGGGGGGGGGATCACTCAGTGGGTAAAGCCTCTGAGTTGGTAGGGTGATCGGATTCAGACTCTCAGACTGGAGATAAGGATAAGTAAAGAGGGAAATAAATAGAAGATTGAAGATGTGTGACCAGAGGCAGGTGGGATGGAGGGAGAGCGTCACAAGAGGTGCAGAGGAAGCCCAATGTCCTACTAACTAAAGAAATGTGGGAAGAGCAATTAGGCTGGAATGGGTTACCACGCAATGTTCAGGGAGAAATGGAGAGGCGGGGATTTCCTTCCACTCCCCTCAACATAACTTCAATCCTTCTCAGACTCCTGTAGTGCTCTCAGACCATGCCAGTTTATAGTAAATTCCTCTTCTTTTATTGCATCCAGGGTTTACCACCAAATCCGTAGCATTAGGGATATGATTATCCCTGGCCTTGTGTGACACTCATTTTGTCCAAGACCTACATACCTTGTGTCTCTGTATCACTCAGGGTAGGTTAGGTTATGCTGCACTAATACCGTCCCCCACCTTCCCAATCTCTGAGGATTAAGACAATCTAGGTTTATTTCTCATCCATACTAAACGTCTCACTCCGTGCATGAGGGTGGGGGCTGCGCTCTGCTCAACACTGTCCCACAGGGGCTCAGGCTGACAATGGAGCTGCGTCCTCGAAGTAGCTGGTCTTCATGCCAAGTACAAAAGAATGCTTTGTGAGGTCTTGCCTTCGCAATCAGATGTTCTGGGTTGGAAGGAACATGACAGTTTTGCTCACAGCTCAATGGCCAGAACCATTCCTGTGATCCGACCCGGGCACAATGAGTAGGAAATGCAACCTTACCCTGTGCCTCGAGCGGGGAAGCGTGGTAAATATTTAGCCAACAGTGCTCATGACTCCTCTGCCCCTCCAGTCAGACAGCATACTCTCTCGGGCAGGCCGGGCTGGGCCTCCTGCTCCAGCAGAGGGGCCATACTGAGCAGCCACAACACTGGCCACAAGATGGCCATGTGCTGGCTGCACCCACAGAGCCCCCCATTAGCCTAGTCCTGCAGCCACAGGCCACAAACCTCAGGAGGCGGATGAGGCAGGGAGTGGGGGAGGCAGGGTGGTCCTGTTGGGGGTAGAGGTGGAAGCGAAGATCACAAGGAGGTAAGGAGCAGGGAGGAAGAAACAGAAAGACGTCTGCTCCCGGTGATAGGGACCCTGATGTTGCCGTCTCGAGGGGTTCACTCCCTGTAGTGCGGGGCATGTCCACGAGGGAAAGAGGGGATTAGGGTAGACCCACACCCTTGTTGGTTTGAGTGCAGTGAATTGGGTGTAACAACACTAGAAAGAACAGTGGGTCAACTATGATACTGGGGAGCAGCCCGGGAGACACCATGGCCATCCTTCTCCACATCTTCACGGCCTTCTCCTGAAAGTCCTGGGGTGTATCTGTTATTTATGAAATGATGTGCACTTGCTTGCTTTTTTTTTTTTTAATCTTTTTTTATAGGCTTCTTCTTGAGGTAACTATTTTGCCTTTGAACCCAATGACCCACCAGTGAAGTGATCCTCCAGGGTGGAGGCCCAGCGTGGCAGGTTGCCTGCTCCAGGCAGGGCAGCTGACGATATGGAGTCCTGCACCCTTCACACTCCTCCGTGGGCCTCGTGGTCAACGGGCTAACTCCAGACCACGGTTAGCTTTTTTCAGAAACAGAATGAAAACAACCTCAGTCTTCTGAATGAACAGTCCGACTCGTTCTCAAGTTTTAAGGTGTCCTAGACATCGAATAAGATAGAGAAACTTCCCTCAGCTCAAGCACAACAGCTCAAAAGGGCTGTCCAGCCAGCTTGATCTGTCTTAGCCAAGGTCCCTTTAAGATGCGAGAACTCAGAGGTAGGGAGGTCACATGCAGGCCAGTGGAAGTTTCCACACTCTGTGTGTCTGGGCCAGCATCTCTATCTCTGCTGGGGAAGGGTGGACCCTGTTCCCACAGGCTTGAGATTTATGACTTCAGTCTGGGAGGCGGGTGTTGGCCTTTAGTTCTCAGCACGAACAATGGTAAACAGTGATGAAGAACATTTGGAACTGGTAGCCTTCAGCCTGTGTCAGGCTAACTCTCTAGTCCTCTCTCTCCTTGTGCACACTCATGTGAGCACATGTGTATGCACACACACACACACACACACACACACACACACACACATTTTGTAAACCTTGCACCTTACCCCCAGCCCTCACTAGCACCTCTCATAAATCTGACCTCTGAGCAGAGCCAAAGTCCCTCAGCCCACACCGCCTTGCGGTTATCTGTTAGTGGAGACAGATCTCCTGCCCCAAGGATTCTTCCTCTAACACACAGAAGTATTAAGGGACAAAGCTATAGGCATAGAAGGTCTACGTGAGGCTTCAATGGGATGATAGATCAGAGGCTGACTGGCTGAAGCCTTAACTGTTGTTCACCGGGCAGTGACAAGGAAGGAAGCCTGGCCAGATCAGGGAGGCCATGACACGTGCGTGTGTAGGTGTGTGCATGTTGGGGGTGACAGCAGGGAGAGGGTTGCCATCAGCGTCTATTTAGAGGATTTTTAAATGGTTGATGTTGAGGGGTTCTGGTGAGGGTTCTGTGTTTATGGCAGAATGATCCCACTTTCTTCCATGGAAGGCAGGAGAGCACAGTCGTTAAGATACAGTCTCTAAAATCAGACTCAAGTCAAAATCCTGGCCCTGCTACTTCTCCCTGTGTGACCTGGGCAAACTCCTGCACTTTTTCTTCCCCTCAGTTTCCTTGTGTATAAAATGGGCATGACTAAGATTAGAGAGTGGGTAAGGGTCTGCCTTAGGCTCTGGTCATGATCACAGGGTCCAGGGATCAAGTCCTGCGTCTGGCTCCCCGCTCAGTGCGGAGTCTGCTTTTCCTTCTCCCTCTCCCTCCCCAAACCAAAATGGGCATGACTAGAGCACTGGTGTGATAGAACCGAGTCTTTTGAGTGCCTCCCACATGGCCTGAAATCTGAAGTCCCCATTATTCTTCTTTGATGTTGTATGTGAACTGAGGTTTGAGTTATTCCATATTCTTGTTTCCTCACCTGCAGTGATGCAGAAACCACCTTTGGTGACAGAAATGACCTGTACCTGCTTGTTTCCTCAAGGAAGCCATGCAGAAAGCCACCTCTACTCTGCCACTGAGGCAAAAGACTCATGTCCCCTGAGCCCATCTCCCCACTTGGCACCCAGGGCCTGTGGCTTTACTTGGGGACAGAGCTGGGGAGGAGGAGTCAGGGTAAAAGGACAAGGCAACTTTCTTTTCTCCTGAGTCAGGGCTGGCTGCACATAGTAACAGAGTGACTGGAGGAGGAGGCAGGTTCGTCTGCCTGGAAGGGCACCGTGTCCAGGGAGAGGCAGGGCAGGCCGCACCGATGCGGTGCTGCAGAGGGGGTGGGGGTGCGTGTGGTGTGGGGGAGAACATCCTGCACGTGGTGTCGAGAGGCCCGGGTGTGGCTGACTCACTGCAGAACCTAGGCAAGCTGCCCTCCCTTTCTAGGCCTCAGTGTCCTCCCTGCGTGTCAGACTGATGCCTGCCGTGATGCCAGGCCGCTTCTCCGACACCCTCCCTGCTGACCCCTTCATTCCGTCCCTATACACACTCACGCACATGTGCACGCTCACGGAGAGGCACACGCCCAGCGTGCCACGGGGGCAGGTGCTCACGTGTGCTCCTCTTTAGCCATCTGAATCACACCTCCTGCCTCCCTGGCCTTCCCATTCCACCCTGGTCCCCTGCTCTCCTGAACTTCCGTGATGGCCCCGCACCAAGTCTCCCTTCAGCTCCTTTGTTGGCTTTGGGCTGTGTAGGTCTGCACGATTTTGCTTTTCAGGTGCATGGCATGTCCCCGGCAGCCCCAGGTTCTAGTCCCGTCCGCCACGGCTTCTGCGGTGTGCAGACGTGAATGTTCTGACACTGTGTCAGCTTCAAGGCCTTCCTCCGTAAGGTGCCCGCCTGGTCACGTGTTTGCACACAGGTGGTGAATGCACACTATTTTAGCTATGATCTATTAGTACCGCTATTTCTCTCACCTCTGCTGTGCCGCCTGCCACATTTCTCTGTTTGGTGGCATCAGAGTGGCAATTTGGAAGCGAGCTACGGAACAGATGAGTGGGGGCTGTTGGTTTGGGTTGAGTGGGATGTACTTAATGTGACGTCGAGTCCCTTCTCTGTGTAATTCACTATCATGTGCTCTCCCTGTGGAGCAGAGGCTCCCACGGACACCCTGCTGCCCAGTGTGCAGAGGTATTCTGGGTTGTGCCACAAAGAGCCACCAGAAGTGGTACGGAGAGCCCAGTGCACGTGTCCCATGGTGCCTGGCGCCAGACGTACATGGGACAGTGGAAGACAAGCAAGGTCTAAAGGGAGTTGGCAGGAAATTCCTCCCAATCATCAGCAGGTGAAACTGTAAGCGAAGATTCTGTTCTCATCACTGCCTAGTTGAAATGGAAGTTCTCTCTTGTCAGGAATATACTCGATCATGCAAAGTAATACAATTACAAACGCACTATTCATTTTGTTTCTTTTTTGATGAGAATTACCGACATGGAATTTATCAGAACTCCCATGTTTCAATGTCTTGCTGATTTGACAGGAAATACTGACATTGACAGAGATAACAGAAAACTCATTATACACCACCACAATGAGGACATCGATGACAATCTGGTTATAAGTTTCATAAATTTCAAAGAGTGTTTTAGATTTGTCACCATAAATGAGAAGTTGAAACGCCCTGAAATCTCATAGCTCGTCTATGAAAGATACTTGACAGAGGTTTTCCCGAAGTTGATAACAATCCTAAAAATTTACATGGCATTACCAGTGACAAATTGTGAGACTCAAAGAAACCTTTCCAAACCGTGAATAATAAAATACAAAATTGGATCAACTTGTTAGAAGAAGAGACTGAATTATCTTTGAATTCTCTCTATAAAAATGATATTCCAAATGACAGTCATTTAAAGAGATGATCAGAGTTTGCAGCCCCCCCCGCCCCCCCACCAAATGTAGGAAGAAGAGTATTATGGATGTGTGTCAGAAAATCATTCCTGATTTTTGTGGTGCCTGTGGAATTTCTCAGTGTTTCACAATATGTAATTTGTTGTGATTTCTTTTGTATTTGTAAACACAATCTCACTTTCAAACATAGTCTTGTACTTGGAATCGTGAATTCTTTTTCTTCGGCAGGATCCTCTAAATTGCAAAAGCTGAGTTTGCCCTGTGTACTCCTCGGGCCCTGCAGAGAGTTCCCTTGGCCTGTGGCTGTCACTGGGGGTTCTGGATGTGGGGACAGAGGGTGCGGGACACTGACAAGAGCACCCACCCCAAGCCAGTGGGTGATATGGGCCTGGCTGACATCACACATCCTTGGAGACCACCTGACTTATTCTAAAAGGAGCAAAACTTCTGTCACGCCGACTGTGAGGGCCACAAACCTTTCCACCAACAGTCTCGTCAGGGCCTGGCTGGGCCCTGACAGCCCCCCTGGTTTTCCTTTTAATAAAATTTAATGTTTTCATTTTCAAAGACCTAGAAAATCCAAACACTTTTTAAAAGCCCTGAGGAACTATAAAAATTAATAGCACAGGGATAATTTCTTTTTCAGTGGCGACTCAATTAAACCTGCCAAAGTCAGACAGTGTGATTTAAACATACCGCTCGCAGAGAGACCGAGCAAAGCCGGCAAACATGGAATGAACAATAATATTTACCAATTACCCTCTTGGATGTTTCCCACCCAGCCCCTTCCCCCCCACCCCCTGGAAGAATTTTTTCCTTCCCTCCCTCCTCTCTAGGGGCCAGAGGTCAGCATCCCTAATTGTTTTCTCCTTGAATGGTCACATTGCTATCAACAAGTGACTGAACTTCTTCTCTGCTCAGGATAATGGAAAAATACCACCCGGGCTGGCTGCCCAGGGCAACAGGCCACATGGACATCATCCTGACTGTGGGGCTGAGCTCAGCTTTGAAAATGGAAGAATGGCTCCCAGCTCCTCTCAGCCAGGCGCTCCAGCCAGACTAGACATCTCACATTCCACACTAGTCCTGCCCCAGGGCACTTGCTCCTGCCCTTCCCCCTGCCAGGAATACCCTCTCCCCTGTTCACTGAACAATCACCACGGAACACTTAAATCTTATGTTTTGTTTGAGGCCCTTATCAAGATCAAGTTCTTTTAAGAAAGCTTTTCTGATAAAATCCATATCCATGTAGATTTCCCACTTAATCTCCTTGCCTTCAACTTCTCTTTCCTGGGTCAGCTGCACATGATTTCTGAACTTGTATGGGCTGTCTGGGCATGGTCCTGGCCTAGTTTTAACAGGCTTATCCCTCCTTTCAGACTGGAAACCCCTCCAACGCAGGAACTCCCTTGGGTGTATCCTTTGCATTACTCGTTGCATTTAGCTGGGTGTTCTGCACGTGATGGAGACTTAATACTTGCATTTGGGCCGGAGTGGAGAGTCTTAGCAGTTTCTCTACAACAAGAGACTGAAATCTGTGCCTCAGGAAATGGTACAAGGATTTTGATACAACATTGTTTGCGTAGAATAAAATAAAAAAATAATAGTAAGTTACCAAAGATAAAAAAAAAAGACCTGAGCTAAATGTCCATCAGTGAGAAATGGATAAAGAGAATATGGAATATAGGGAAGTTAAAATAAAGGAAATGGAGTGAAATTATCAGTATGTATAGATTCCCCAAACAGAAACATTGACTGGGGCGCCTTCGGCTCAGGTCATGATCCCGGGGTCCCAGGATCGAGCCCCTCATCGGGCTCCCTGCTTCGCAGGAAGCCTGCTTCTCCTTCTCTCACTACCCCTGCTTGTGTGCCCTCTCTCACTGTGTCTTTCTCTGTCAAATAAATAAATAAAATATATATTTTTTTAAAGAAACGTTGACTGAAGAAGGCCAACTGCAGACTAATGTGTTTGTTGAGATATAATTTAGGAAGATTCAGTGTCACGTAAACCAACACTACATAGCATTTTATGGACGCACGTGAACATATCCATGTGTGAACACATGGGTGAAAAAAGAAATACATGCTATTCTTGCCAGGCCTGGGTTGCCTCTGGAGAGGGAGCAGAGGGGATGGGGAAGACCCTTCATCATGGATTTTTTTTTTCCTCATTATAAAAGTCTGAAGCAGATAAGAGTATGTTAACATTTGTTATTTCGGCTTGATGAGTTTATGGCTGTCTGTGCAGTGGAGACTGGCAGAATGCCCACCTCCTGGGCTCTCCCTCCTCTGGTCAACCCTCACCCCATTTCTCACCCTCCTCTGAGGCGGCCCTGTGACCTCGGTCTGGCAGGAGGAAGTGGGCGGGTGAGTGACAGTGATAGAGGGTGCCCCCAGGCCCGGCTGCTGAATACCTGGCCTGGTCAGCAGCCTTGGAAGTAGGCAGAGCAGCCATTTGGTTTGCCATCACCCTCCCCTGGGAGCTTCCTAGGATTAAGCTAGACTGCAGGGAACAGGAAGAGCCAAGTCCAGGGGACGTGCACTGTGTGCAGGATGACAGCTGGTGGCTTGCATGGGCACTTTGCCCTCGATTCCCGTTAGCCAGGCTCCTTAAGGTCCCTAGACCACACCGTGCTCATGTCTGATCGGCTCCTCACTAAAGATGCCCCGTACAGTGCTCATGTTTGATCAACTCCCCACTAGGGATGCTCCCCTATGGTGTTCTGCTTTTACAGCACACACTCAACCATCAGGCCCTCCTGCCTGTCTCTGGCTGCCATCTCGGGGATGCCGCAGTCCCTCACCCCAGCCTGTTCCCAGAACTCTATCTATACTCCTTGTTTTGGTTTTAGCCACATGCTACCCTGCACTGCTATTCGTATCTCTGTGACAGGGACAACACGTTACCTTTGTGTGACTCTGTTAGAGAAGGACGTAAATTGACTTCTTCTGGGCTAAGCAGGGTTGCAGGAAGTGGGGTGGGGAATACCAAAATCTAACTTGGTGCCCTCTGTGAGTCTGATGGGTTTATAACACATTGTTTGGAGCTTCCAGAGTTGAGGAAGAAGAGACCCTTGCTGGAGAGGGGTGAGGGCAAGCAGGCGTGCACCCCAGCGCCACCAGAGGGCACGGCACGGAAGCTCCCTACCAGGAGCTGTTGGGGAGGGGCTCTGAACCCAGGGCTGAGTCTCTCATGGCAGACAGGAAAATGAGCTCCAGCTGTGTTTCTTAACATTGCTCGTTTCCCTTCTGGTTCCTCTGTAGGAACTCCAGATAAGATCCCATAGAAGGCAGTGGTGTTTATTTCAGAGGCAGTGGGGAGGGTGGGGTAGATATCAGGCAGCAGCATCCCATCCCTGAGGTTTCTGGGTAGAAGGTGGTGGTGCAGGAGCCTAGGATGGAGAGATCCTAGAGGTGGGGATGGGGTCCTCATCTGTGGTGGGCAGACCTTTGGCCGTGGACAAAGCCATTTCACCTCCCTGACACTCGAGTTCCTCATTTTTAGAAAAGGGATGCTACAACATTGCTGGGCTGCTGAAGTCTCAATGAATAAAATATGTGGAAGGGCTTCTCACTCCCCGAGTGCTATACAAATACACAGATCACTGTGATTAACACATCAGACGCCACATAGATGTAGGCCCTTCAGAATGCGGAGGCTAATGAATGGCTGAGTGAAGGGATGAAGGAATGAGCTAGGGAGGGGGCATATTGTCTCAGGTGGTCCAGAGAAGCAGGGCATGGACTTGTGGGCAGAGGCACTCCTAACCATCCTCTTCTGCTCCTGAGACAAACTCACAGCCCAGGGCGATTTCCCAGAGGATGGGCCGTCCTCCTCAGTTTCACTGACTTCTCATGCCCACCTGCTCTGCAACTGTGGTCAGGCTTCTCACCAGGCTTCTCCTGGCCCGTGCGGGTGGGGTGGGAGAGCCCAGACTGGCGGCTTACTGCTGGGTCAGATGAGTAACATCAGGTGCGAAGGTGAGCTCACTTGCAGGCTGGGGGCAGGGGGGAGGTCCTCAGGGATCAGGGGGTGGCACTGAACTGGGCCTTGAGGATGGGCAAGATTTGGTGAAAGACAGCTCCGGAACAACAGGGCAGAGTGCTGTGCAGAAGTGAATTCACAGGCTGGCTGGGAAGGAGGAACATAGCAGATGGGGCGGAAAAGTAGATGATGGCCCAGGAGGGGGAGTTATCCATAACGAGGCAGCATTTATACCTGAAGTCTTTCTGAGCAGCTACGAGTGCCCACCTTGTGCTGACCCAAGGACACCCAGACTGGCTTGATGCCTGTGTCACTCTTGGAAATGCCCAAATCTCAAGCGTGGGGCAAAGTCACTCTTTTATAGCCAGTTGTGGAGAGGGTATCCTCATGCGGCTACACTAATGTGGGTCTAAGGATGGTCTCTCCTAAATGCCTTATCTGCTTTAGGAGTATAATAGTCACTGGGCAAGATTAATCAAGTGGGGCAAGGCCCCGTGTGCTGCAGAGAGAGAGAGAGAGAGAGAACAGGCAAAAGTAGGAGAGGAAGCCACAGAGGGGCCTGCTTGCTCATAGACCCCAGGCCTAACAGGTGAGAACTCTGCCATGTCTTATGAAGACATGGACTTGGCCTGGTCGCAGTCCATGTGCAGAAAAGCTGGGAATTGAGACCCTGAAAGAGACAGTGTTGAGGACATCTTTGGGGTGCAAGAGGAGAGTGTGTCAAACCCAGCTGCCCTGGGATATTTCCAAATGCCTTTTTCTTAGGAAGATCGGGAGTGCACAGCCCTGGTACACAAGCAGGCAGGTGTGACGAGGCTGAAAGGAAGTGCAAACGGAGACACATCACTGGGGCTCAGCAGCCTGGCTCGAGCGTGCACCCCCTTTAAGAAAGACAGACATCCAGACCAGGGTGGCAGGGGCAGGAGGGAGCTTACTCCGGGAACTCTGAGGGCAGGGGAGCAAGTGCGTGGGGAACAGTGTCAGGGGACAGCGAGAGAGAGCACAGGATAGCAGTCATCCCCGGGGGAAGGGGTTCAGCTCTGCTGGCAATGCTCCCATGGGGGCAGAAGTGGGAATCAGAGGATATTGGTGTCTTTTTTTTTTTTTTTTAAAGATTTTTTTTGTTTATTTGGCAGAGAGAGAGATCACAAGCAGGCAGAGAGGCAGGCAGAGAGAGAGGAGGAAGCAGGCCCTGATGCGGGTCTTGATCCCAGGACCCTGAGACCATGACCAGAGCCGAAGGTGGAGGCTTTAACCCAATGAGCCACCCAGGCACCTGAGGATACTAGCATCTTAACACTGGAGGGCTGTTCTTCGAGCAGAGGAACTGCTTGCACTGGGCTTGGCTGCTCTTTCTGGGACACTTCTCCAACGTGGGTCCTGACACCAGATGCCAACACAGCTGCAAGCTGGTCATCCTCAGGCTCATAGAAACTCCATTTCGGGCTTACTAGAACATGTGGGGAAATGCTCTCTTTGGTAAGAGTACTCAGAAGAATTCTCATATGCATATGCTTTTTGTACTCATCAGCCAATGGAAAAGGGCAGTGTGCTCTCAGAAGAGGGAGAGTGATAGGCACATCCCCCTCCCCGGGCGCTCCAGGCAACAGAATGACTCTTAGCAGAGGAGACGGCCTACGTTGTTCCTGGCATGCACACTCAACTCCTCCTGAACCGGCCTGCACACAGATTGCATATAAGGTCGTATGTAAATACATACAATTGTATTGCATAAATAGAAATGCAGAATTCCAAGCAGCATCAGAGTCAGCATAGCATGTATTTCTCCTGCAATGCTCACAATAACCCCGTGTGGTCGGGGTGGTGGTGGTGCTGTTGTCTTCGTTTTAACAAAGAGGAAACCAAGACATAGACATAGAAAGATTAAGTAAACTGGTCAAGGTCAAGGTCACTTAGCTGAGAGGTGGTTGAAGCAGGCCTTGAACCCAGGGCTGCTCGAAGATCTTAATTTCTGTGTTCTGTGGGAGGGAGGTAAACACAGGCAGAAGGGGCTCCTGTCAGAGACACCTTGGGGAATTTCTGCCTTAGGGCTGGGGTGGGTGAGGTTCCTTCCACCGTTGCAGGCCCTGAGGGTTTCCAGGCCAACACTAAAGCATCCGCCAGGTGGGGCCCCAGTCCCCATACCCCTAAGTAATGCCAAGAATGGGATATTGGGGTGGCAGAGAAACAAGGAGAAAGGCAAGGCTGGCTGAAGTTTGTTTACATCTTTCCGACTCCCTGTTCTCTTTTGCCAATTGTTCCTGCTGTTCCTTGAAGGGTACCTAGGGGACCCAGCAGCTGATCTGTCTTATCGAAGGAAGGCTAAACAGCCCAATGGAGAAGACGGGAGTGGGAGGCCTCACATCTACTTACTCATATCCACCGACCCATGACAAAATAAATCCCCCTCATCCTGGGGAGATCGAGAGATGCTCTCATCTTTGGTGGGATGGAAAATGCCTATTTTGAGTTCTAAGGTCAGTTTATGAATCCTCACCAGCTGGGAAGATCCTGTTGAGCATTTCTTCCTGGATTGTATTAGGAAAGTCTCTTGTCTTGGAAGCAGACTCTTTGGTTTTCCAAATCTAATACTGTTATGCTACCGAATATTCTTCAAACCATGAATGCTGCCTTCTCCTTCTCCATGGAGTGTGATACACCCCCTTGGAAAGACATGACACCCTCTTCTGCTGCCCTCACAGTTGAGAATCACTGGTCTTATGTAATGGCTGCAGCTGAGAAACTAGAGATGTGAATTAATTTGGTCACAGTCACAATATGGCTTATTTGGTTTCTTCAATTCAGTTCTAGTCAACAAATATTTACTGAACAACTACATGCCTTGGAGCAGGTGCACCTGCATTTTCAAATCCATCTTAGGAGGAGGGACCCCTTGACCAAAGGACTGACTGTTTTCACTGGCAGAATTTAGGTACTAGTAGGGTATATTCTTTTAGGTGGGAATCTTCCAGATATCACTAAAATCTCACACTGTGGACAAAATCTGCTCATTCAGTTCAAAAAGGGGCAGTCCTGCAGGGTGCCCAGCTTTGAAGATGGCAAAGATGAGGAGGATTAGCCCTCTCTCTAAAGTAACAGCATCTCCCAGCTGCCCCTCTCTTGTCAACATCCTCTTCTCCCTGTCCACTGTGTTCTTTGTTGACCCCACCAAGTTGGGCAGAAGGGGTGCCTCCCCCTTTATTTCCTCCTGCCACCCCCTCCCCCAACCCGGTTTCTTCCCAGCACAAGGTTCCATTCTTCATTAATGCTGTTTTAAAGCCAGCATGGAGCTGTTTTCCAGATGTGGCCATGCGCAGACAGTAATTGTGCTCTGTGATCCCTTCCAGCTGCTTCTATAGCTTGCCAACAACCCCCTCCGACCCCCACCTTTCAGCCCCAGGAGTCCATGTTTGGGGGCTGCAAATTAGGGCAAGCGTTGTAAAATGATCGTGTGCTACACACGGCCTTCCCCACAAGAATTATGGACTTTATAACTGAGCTAATTGGCATTAGGTCTTGCCTGAAAGGTCAACAGAATGGCAGAGAAACAGGATCTTTGTAAATTGATCGGCTGGCTCCCCCTGCGTCCGTTCTCCCAACTCTCTCTCTCGTTTTGAAATATGGCTTACCTGCCTTGCAGAATTGCTGACTGTTGTAAATTATTGCTTTGACTGTGTGGGACTGTGACACATTGTTTCACATCACATGGAAGGTGGTGGGGATGTCGAAGAGGTACATAATTATACCCTGAAAATTCTTCTGCCATGCCACAAGCTTCAGCCTTTACACACCTCGGTGAAGCAAACGGGGGCATTGCATTGCTCCTGACCTTCAACTTAAGCATCAAGCATGATTTATCCAAAGGTGGTATATGGACTCTCAAGATTATTTATTTATTTGTTTGTTTGTTTGTTTATTTCTCCACTTACATGAGTTCCTTAGGGATGATCTTGCCTTTCTTAAATAGGAACACTTATATAGTGCTTTTTTTTTCCTCTTCCCATTCCATACATTCTTATTGAGCTTAGTAGTGGCAGGGTTCAAGACTGACTTCAGTAGGAGGGAAAAGAAGTTGTCTTTCTGGAATCCGAGATGTTATGTTTTTATCTATACTTTGTGCCAGTCTTTCCACTCAGGGTAAATTGAAGCCTTATGGTTTCAAAATGTCTATCCTCCCCATCTGGTGTTCACTGTTTGGGGTTAAGCTTTGGAAGTGCTTGTTAAAACATGTATGGTATCTGGGAGAAATAATGCATCAAATTTGTGGTTCTTACCCCTTTCCCTCTTCTTTTTCTTCATCACAGACCCTTGAGAATCTAATGAAAGTTGGCCTCGTACCACACACACTCACACATATTTTGCCTACAATTTAGGGCTGTTCTGCGATCTTTCAAATCCCAGCTATGGATCAACTCCAAACTATGAATCCCTGCTCAGTTATCATTGCCCTCTGACACTTTCATTCACGTGGGCTTATTCGACCCCTTCTAGCAGAGAGACCTAAGGAGGAGGTCTTGTGCTGGCCAACAGAATGGGAAAAGTGAGAGAGGCAACGTTTTGGCGGCCTGCTTTTGGGCCACAGTGCAAGGACGGGTCTCAAAATCCTCCCCTTGCTAAGACAGTCTGCAGACGGAATAAAGAATGCAATTCGCACACATCTACATGCAACTTTTCTTCAAATCTTCAGTCTGAGTGAGTTTCTCCCTCACATCCCTCAACACTGTGGCCAGGGTGCTCCCTCGCAGATGTCAGCTTTCCTAAGCTTAACCCCTCCCATGGCTACCATCCCACTCGGAGTCCAAGTCGAACCCTGCCGTGGCCTCCTGCCCTGGCCTCCTCTGCTATCACTCTCCCCTTCACTCACATCACCCCAGTCGCTGATGTTTCTCAAACATGCTGGTTAACTGCTTCAGACAGGCTGGTCCTACCTCATACCTTTGGGGTTGCTTTTCCTCTCTGCCCACAGTGCAACCGCCCCAGGTGTTCTGGTGGCTGGACTCCTTCCCCTTCCAGGTCGCTGCTCATGTTGTACCCTTGCTCCCGACCCTGTCTAGCAGAGTCACCACCTGCCCCAGCGCTCCTGATCCTTCTTCCCTGCTGCATTTTCCCCCACAGGCGCCAACACCACCTGACTTCATATTTACTTTTGTCTATGGTTCCCCACCAGAATATCAGCCCCTGGAGAACAGAACCTTTGTCTGGGGCGTCCACTGCTGAATCCAACAGCAATAGATGTTTTCCTGTCGGTGAGCTCCAGACCCGCAGACCCCATCTGCTATGGCTCTGTGCTTTGAGCATTGCACTACAGCTTTGCCTTAAGAGGTTTTCACAAGTTCAGAGCAGTCCTGGGTATTGGGGAGTTGAAATTATTTTTACCCATGTGCAGCTGAAATAGCCATCTGCCTTCACACCACCCAATTCCCCACTGTGTTTAAAATCCATCTGGAGTTCTTTCTTTCTTTCTTTCTTTTTTAATTATCTATATTAAAAAAAAATCAGAGTCTTGGTACAAAAGAAGGTGCCATGTTTTCATGTCTTTTCTGCCTGTGACAGAACCTGCCCTAAGATAGAGGGATAGGCTTGGGCTATTCATTGCTTATTTCAAGCTATATGGGTTAATTACTATTTCTAGGCTCACGGTTGTTGCTTGTTCTAGGGATGTTTATCTTCCTGTACCTAAGTATAATTCAAAGCCCAGCTCATGTTACCTCTTTCATGAAGCCTTCCTGATTACTCTAGCCCCCTCTTCTCTGACATCATCATGGTGGTAATAGGCAGCTCCTCAGAACAGAGTCCTTACTTCCCTTCTGTTTTCCACAGCTGTGTTGGCCTTGTATTTCTCAGTTCTATGACAACCGTGAGTATATTTTATGTTGATCTTGCAACTGCCATAGAACCCAGTCTGGGAGGGCCTTTAATAAACTCTTGGCATGCCTTCTAACTGCTTCTTTTCCTTCAAGGCTCCTCAGATCCTTTTTTAAACAGCTCAGATTTTCACCACACTTGGACTCATATAGACTCAATGAAATCATCTGAATTCAGTATACTGCACTGGCTTCTCCTGCTTTGCCAAAGCTCTCTGTGTGCTCTGGATTGTGGGGCTGGTATCGCACATCCCATCGCCTACATAACAACTAGCCCATGGAGATGCCCGGTGAATAATTTTGACTTAAATTAACATGGTGATGATGATGGAAACATTCAATTAATACACATCTGTTAGGATGCCAGTAAGTGCAGGTCCCTTGGCAGGTGCTGGGGATTGAGCAATGAATAAATCATCATTCCTGCCTTCAAAGAGCTCACAGTCTAGTGAAGGAGACAGATGGTGGTGGTGGTGGGGTATATGAGCCTTTCCATTTCATTTCAAGAGAAGAAAGCAATGAACTCTTTATGGGATTTAAAAAACTTTGACACTTGAACTTGAAGTTTCAGGAAGGGGATGAACAAAGGCATGGAAATGGTGGGTTCAGGGAGTAGCTGTGGTTCTGAGTAGTTGGGGTATAGGAGGTGTGGGTGGTGTGAGAGGTCAGCATGGGAAGGTCAGAGGATTAGGGCAGGGAGTCCCATCCTGCTCTGATAGACACGCCCCTCCCCAGTCTCCAGGGTCACTTATTCCAACTGCAATGTGGGCATTTATCTAAACTCTTTGGTAATGGGGTCTATGGGTTTGTCCTCCTCTATGTGAAGTGGGACTTCCTTTGACTCGCCTTAAATTGTGGGTTGAGGTTCTGTGGGGTTGATATCCCTCAAGCTTCCCTGACTGCCCTCAGTCCAATGATGTGTCCTTTGTAAAAAACAAGACACATACAGACAAGCATTTGGAAACTGGGCATCTGGGGATCCGTCTATTACTTTCATGACCTTGGACAATTTCTTTAACTACTCTGAGCCTAAGTCTTTTCACTTGAAAAACAGAAAATAACACGAAGCCCACCTACTTCATTGGGCGCTTATGAAGTTCAATTCTAATATAACAATCAATGTAAAAGCGTCTCGAAACACGTAAAACTCTGAACAATGCAAGGGCTTATTACCCTGACGGAAGGAGACAGCCGCTCCTTCCTCCTGAGAAGACTCCCTTGCCAGGCAGAACAGACGTCAGTGGGGTCCCTTGGTCTCCCATGGCAACTCGCCTCATCCTCCCACTGGCGTTTCTGCCTGCATAGAAGGCGGCACTTGCTCATTAGGCATAACAAATTACCCACGCTCCATTGGGGTAGAGATGGAAAGCTGTGAGGAGGAATAGATTTCTCCCCTCTGCTTCCCTCCCTCTCCCTTTTCATGTTCACAAGTGTCTCCAGAACAAGCTGTCTCCTGTCTGGGGAAGGCAGAGCCCAGGCCACACAAAGGTGTTGTGCAAGATTTGAGACGGCAGCTGCTCTAGCCTTCCTCCCTAGTGCTTCCCACAGAGTGGCCAGCTCTGGCCCTGGCATGCCTACGATGCATCTGAACATCTGTGGTACCCGAGGTTCTCAGATGCACGTGCCCACTGGGGGCAGAGCATGGATGAACCGGAAGCCAAGTCCCTGTTTCTTCAGTGGCCCCTCTAGAGAATGGTGAAGGAGCCCTTTATGGTCACGTTTTCAGCCCTGGTCCATATACTTCCATTCAAGTGCAACACATATCCCAAATCCTGAAAGGGAAGAGGGGGCATAGGCAGTGCAAAGGCAGATGACAGAGAGGCAGTAGTGTGGGACAGATCAAGAGCACGGCTCTCCAATCCCTGGGGCCCCTGCTCCCCTTCACTTGGGCCCTGGGCGCCTTTGCAACACCCCCTGTCGAAGCCCCAGCACCCAGTGCCTGGGCTCTAACTAGGTCCCAGCAAGCTGCCGCCAGATCGCCACGTGATGAGGCTGAAGCTCTGTTTTCCACGGTAAGTGATACCATGCAGCTGTGGTTCTGAGTAGTTGGGGTATAGGAGGTATGGGTGGTGTGAGAAGTCAGCATGGGAAGGTCAGAGGATCAGGGCAGGGAGTCCCATCTGAGCCGCTGCTTGTGTTGCCATGAGGGCGTGGAACTGGGGAGTGAAATCTGACCCCAGCCCCCTCAAACAGTGATTCTTCTACCTGCTTCTTCTACTGCTTGACTTCTTCAATCAAAAAATCCTTTTTCCTGTGGCCTATTCCCTCAGGGTCTTATTCCCCATAGAAGGAAATGTTGTTCACATGCTACTGTGAAAAGCTAATGGGCACAAAGAGTCATCCTGAGAACCTCAGCCCGGAGGCCAGGATGCTTTCTCCTTTTGGAGAGTCACCCCTGGACGCCTGGCCCTGCGTTCACTACTCCTGGATCATTGTCTGGTGGTTCTGACTTTGACAATCTCCTACATATTACAGAATGCCCTGACACCTGAAATTAACTTGGCACCAGGCTGAGCCCTTGGAAAATTCTCAATGACAATGATTTTGAGTAACTGATTAGTTAGAAAAGACTCCAGTTTCTGGGTTACCTAGTCTTATTTGAGTCTGTTATCCTACTCTCCTGTGTGCCTCTCAGTCCTACCCTCCTCAATCCACCCTGGGCCTACCCTTTTCCTCCCAGCCTTTCCCACTATCCACCTGGTATGCAGCCCTCTGTTCTTCAAAGTCCCTCTTCTACAAGAAGTCTTCCCAGGCCACATCAATACACAGTGGGTGTCTACTTCTTTCCTTAATTTAAACCCCTCCCAGTTACATACATATTTTACCACGCACGGTCATGGAGGTCTTCTTATTTTATTATCTCCTGGACGATAGACATCATCATCCCCATTTTAAATGGAGGGTCAAGGAGACCAAATGAGCCCAACACCACTGGGCTGTCAGCAGAAGGCCCAGGAGGGGTAGGACAGCGACTCAAACAGCAGCTCCTGCATTCTGAGCTAAGGGCTCCACCACCACAGCTGTGGGACTCCAGCGTCTGCAACGGCTTGTGGGTATTTCCCCTGTCTGGCTGAGTTTACAGCGCTTGCTTCCCATCGACAGCTTTCTCTTGGCTGAAAATGCCCAGGGAGTCAGGAGAGGAATTACTGCAGGATGAGCAGACTAGGAGAAGATTGGAGGCAAGGGGCATTTCAGGAACAGAGTCAGGCTTTAAATGTCCCTGAGATGATTCTCCCTGAGTGGGACCTGGCCCTCCACTGTTCAAAGCAATGGGTCTCTAAACATGATGAAGATCAGAAACAAACCCTTCATGCTTCTTAAGCCAAAATCAATACTAAGTTTTTTCCCCTTTTTTTCTTTTGCTTCCCTCAGATGGCAATTTTCTTGGCTTGATGTAGCAGCCAGGTGGATGAACTAAGTATCAGAGCCGGGTGCTCTGGTTGCTGCCCCTACCCAGGACAAGAAGGAGCCCTGGGCCTCCTGGCCTGGATCCTAATTAGAAAGTAGTTAGAAAGCACCTCCTGCTCAGGCAGGCTCAAAGGGATCCAGGGACCATGATGGGAAGTGGATTAGTTTCTTGGGTAAGAAGATTGGGCATGGGTGGGTGTCTTCCTTATGCCTCTAGCCAGCAGCCATAGCAGCCAGCCTGCAGAAAGGAAAGAAAATCCAGGTGGATCTTGCTATGAGGACATCTAGAAGCTTCCAGGAAAACAAATAAAACTAATGGCTATCATGGAGAGCTTACTATGTGCCAGGCACTGTGTAACTTAAAAGTGTTTAAGTAGATTATCTCAGTTTTGTCTTTATCACAACCTCCTGAAGTGCATTCTATTATTATTGTTTTTTTCCATAACCCAGCCACTCTCTCCCTCCCCTCCCACCCCCTAGCAACCGGTGCATTCTATCATGATTCCCATTCTACAGATGAGGAAACTGAGGCACAGTGGTTAAGTAATGTGCCTAAAGACAATAACAGTGGATCTGAAATCAGTTTGGATTCAGTCAGGTTTAACTATTAAGCTCTTTGGCCTTTCTTTCATAAAAGAACCCGTTCATAGGCTCCCTTTCCAAGGCAAGAGCTCGTCTGTTCCCGGGACTGGGACTGGGGCTTCCAGAGCCTGCGGGAGAGGTGGCGGCAACGTCAGGCAAAGAAAAGTAAAGACATTGCCTGGTGCTTTCAGAGAGTCAATTTGATTTGGATCGCTTCGATGTGATTGGCTCCATTCAACTCAGTTCCTACATATTCAGTATTATTTGTGTGTCAGGCATTTTTCTCTGTCTTGGGGCTTCTCAAATGAAGCTGAGTCAATCCAGAAATAACTTCAGAAGCCTTAAACATCTGGCTAATCTAACTTAGCCATTCTTTTTCTATGAGATTATTCTAAGAAGATAATCTTGAATGTATGGGATTATTAGCTAGAAAGATGCTCCTCTTTGTTTGTTAAACAGTAAAAAGCAACACAAATGTCTCAGGGACAGAAGACAGGCATCAGATGTATCTAACACAGCCCTGAAAAGCTCTGATGTCGTGTGGGATGGAGAGGAACCAGGTAGTGGCCTATCTTTAGATGCACAAGGAATGTGCCAAAGGTCCCCGAACTTTGTCTCAGTGATATTTTTACAGCACCCCTAAGCCAAAACAGATGACACATAGTTAGGCTTATTAAGTATGCAGGTCCAAATAAACTGGTATTTATTTCCTAACATCTTAGTAGCTCTTTGAAAAAAATTTTACACATCAGTTGAAAGAAAAAAATATTTATAATTCATTCTTAAATAATTGTAATTATTTACTAATAGAATATGTGCACCTGTTGGCCATTGTACAATTAGTCAAACCTTGGAATCAGATTGGGTATATCCACCCTCATTTCCTGTTCCATACTGATTTTTATATGGTACTTTCTTTTTATTCATTTATTTTAAAGATTTCATTTATGAGAGAGAGAGAGAGAGAGAGAGAGAGAGAGAGAGAGAGAGAGAGAGAGCATGATCAGGTGGATGGACAGAGGGAGAAACAGATTCCCCACTGAGCAGGGAGCCCAATGTGGGGCTCAATACCAGGACCCTGAGATCATGACCTAAGCTGAAAGCAGATGCTTCACTGACTGAGCCACCCAGATTCCCCTAACAAATTCTTTATAAACTTTGGGTAAGTCAACACTATGCTTTGCAGAAAAGGCATATCTTTGGGTGGTGGTGTTTCACTCGAGAGTCACTGAGTTTGTGACACATAATAATGTTATTATGTCACCCTTAAAAATGACATTATTGATCAACATAATCACACTAACACATGTTCATGATAATTAGAAAAAATTAAAAAATTATGATATCATTTTTATAAGGGCTATTTATGGATATATAGAACACTAAAAGGATATATAACCAAAGGGATAAACTGGTTTTGCTGGGAAGGGAATCATGGAAGGTTAAAACTTTCTTTTTCTTCTTCTGTCTTTTCTAAGTTATTTTTACCAGAATCATATATTGCATCCAAAATTTTGTTTTGCGTTCATTTTAAAATAGAAAATTAGAGCAATTATCATGAATAAGCCACTATTAGGCACAAATACAAATATAAATCAAAGTCTTATGAGTCATACAGAAGGTTATTAATGAATGGGAGAGAGACATCACATTTACTAGTGATATATTAATTGATGAACAAGTAGGAGTTCCATGATTATATCTAAGTTGCTGAAGAGGTTCAGAATAGGAAGAGAATTGGAGGGTGGCATGGCCATGGAGGGCAGCTACATGTAGGGTCCCTGACCAGGTTAGTGGTCAGGACTCAGCATATGGTTGCACATAGTTGCATTCAAACTAAGATTTACTAGAGTGACAGGCTACAAAGCATAAGCCACAGAGGAAAAGACACATGGGGTGAAGTCCAGAGGAAACGGCACAATCCTCCAAGAGTCTTCTCCCAATGGAATCATGTAGGAACAGTGTAATCCCTCCATCACTGAATGGTGACAACGTGTGGGAAATGCTGTCTACTAGGGAAGCTTGTTAAAGATGCAGTGCTCGTGGTTTTTACTGGGGCTGGTCACATAGACACCCTCTACCTAGCACGTACCCAAGTTTAGACTCCCAGAGGGAAGCAGGGTTAGCATAAACCACATTGCTTTTATAGTGCAGACACAGTGAGCCACGCTTGTCAATTAGTGAATGGTCAGAACTTCCCTAAAACCCAAGTTCCCAACACTAGTCAAGGACTGCCCTTGCATGCAGGCCTTTCTGAGGATAGCAATCTCAGGCCTGCTGTGTTTTCTCTTCTTTGTTCAGAAGCCTTCACAGGGCAGATGAGATTTGAGCAGTGCCATAATTTAGGGAGGTGGAGAAGAAAAGAGAAAATGTTCCTGATGTGGCCAATACTCATAGAACTAAACCTGTTTTCTGAAATCAGAGAATCTTAAAGTGGAAGGGGTCATCAAAATCACCTAGTCCTGGTACTTCCAAAGGGCAAGAACAAGCACTAGTGGTACGCAAGATGATTCTAGGCCATCCGTGGGTGACTGCTGAATTGTCCTGATGTATATATATTAATGTTTATATATTTATTTTGACGTGCAGTTATAGGCATACTTCACTTTATTGTGCTTCACAGATATGGCACTTTTTTTTTTTTTTTTACAAATTGGAGCTTTGTGGCCACCCTGCATTAAGCAAATCTGTTGGTGCCAGTTTTCCAACTGCATTCACTCACTTTGTGTCTCTATGCTGCATTTTGGTAATTCTTGCAATATATTAGATTACTATCATATTATTCACCATTTTACTTATTTGGTGTAATCACATGGACACGTGTTCATGATCTACTAAGTAAAAAGAGGTAACTAACAAAAATCATGATACCATTTTAATAAAACCTGTTTACGGATAGTAAGAAGACTAAAGGGATATGTTATTACTATATTTATCATGGTGATCTGTGATTGGTGATTGCAACTCTTTGAAAGCTCAGATGATGGCTAACATTTTTTAGTCAAATTATTTTTAAATTAAAGCATGTACATTTTTTATACATGCTATTGCACACTTATTAGACTATAGTATATTGTAAATGTAGCTTTTTTTTAAAAAAAGATTTTATTTATTCATTTGACAGAGAGAGAGAGAAATAACAAGTAGGCAGAGAGCAGGCAGAGAGAGAGGAGGAAGCAGGCTCCCCGCTGAGCAGAGAGCATGATGCGGGCCTCGATTCTAGGACCCTGAGATCATGACCTGAGCCGAAGGCAGAGGCTTTAGCCCACGGAGCCACCCAGGCGCCCGTAAATGTAGCTTTTATATCAACTGGGAAACCAAAACATTTATGTGACTTATTGTATTGTGATATTTGCTCTATTGCAATGGTCAGGAATGAAACCCAAATATCTCTGAAGTATGTCTCTCTCTCTATATATATATAATGTAAAATTTAATAACAGTATTTTAAAACATATTACAGACATATATGCATGTATATTTCTATGTATCTATCTTTTATCTTTATAAAAACATCTAGGCTAAGGCTAATATTTTAAAGAAATGCAATTTAAAGACAAATATCTTAATCTAACAACGTTAGATAATTGATAAGCAGAGAACAATTACATATTAAGTAAGTCTTAGCTACGATTAAATAAACAAGATCCCAGGGGGCTAGGGCCACATCCAACCCCCAAGGGCAGTACAGTGAGCAAATGGCCAATGCTGATCAGCCCAGACTCCCTCTTGCTGCAGAAACCCCCCTTTCACATTTTTACAGTTGTTACAGAACCCTATAGTGTCATATGCTACCTCTGTATAAAGTAGGAGCTTTGAACTAGACCTCCAGGGTACCCTCCAGATCTATTTGACAATACTTTCCTGATTCTATGAGACCTACAAATGCAAGTCAGTGTGAAAATGGAATTCAATTTTTACTTACTATTTCAATAATTCTTTGTTTCTTGTATAACATAAAATACATCTTTATGGATACTATTATTGTTTATTTGCTGCAGGAAGTTCATTGAAAAAAAGAAAATACACAAATCACCCAGAAGCTTCCTGATGCACATTACTTTCTGCATCTTAAATCCAACTTCCTCATTTTTCCGTTCTTTCACCAAATTCCACTCTAAACCCTTTGCGCTTGAGACACTGGCATTGCTGAGTTGACTTGATTCTGTTTCCCTTGGCCATCCTTCAGCAGAGGCAGTCCTTGGTGACAATATTTTGGCCCTGAACATCCACACTGGGTTCCCGTGGGACTTCCAAAGCCCCTCATGGCAGTTCTCAGCCATGCCCCCTGAGATTTCTGAGCCCACAGAGACTAGGAAGTTATTATTAAGCAGAGAAATACACCTTTGCGATAGTCCTGGAGGCTATTGCGGGCAAGTGAGCTCAAAAGCTAAGTGAGGCCTTTTGACTGTTGATGCCTGGGGGACCAAAACAAAAGCCCCTTTTTCTCTTTTATCTAACAAGCCTCTAGGATAGATGTTCCTTGTGTGTCAAAGGAGTTAGCCTGCTCTCAGGAGGAGGTCTCTGCTTTTCAACATTATTAAATCACTTAACAGAAAAAGTACTTATTTTGTGTAAGACCCTGTTCTGCATGCTGGGGTCCTCAATGTGGTGCCCTTGATTCCTGTCCATATAGAGGTTTACACTTCAAGAGACCTTAGCCATAGGCAAAGCAGACAGCCCGATGACCTCACACAGTCCCATCCGCCTCGGTGCCCACTAGCAATTCTCTCCCCTCCTTTCAGATTTAAAGATCTCGATCTTATTTTATCCATAAGCCATGGATATGTAAAGGCTACTCGACAGTGTAAGATCATGCTCTCAGGTTTGGAGTGACCTCTATCTATTTACATAAGATCCAATATTTAAGGCCCAAATAAAGTTAAACCTCTTTGGGGAACCATTCTGTATTAGAAGGTCTGAGAAAACTTGTCCTTCCTCAGTTTCCCCAGAGGCATAGGTCTGCTCCATTCCTTACCTGAGCAGGTGCCTGGAAGCCTGACCCTCAGCGATGGGTGACTTGACCAGAGGGGGCACCTGATCCAGACAGCCTGTCTCGAGGCGGCCCAGGTGTCCTTGAGCAGCTCTTGGTTTGAGATGTTTGCAGAGAGAGAAAGGCTCAGTGTTACTTCAATGGGCCGAACTGATCTCTGAATTGGGCTTATAGAGCTGTTGATCCTGGAAGCAGCTAAGAGCTAGGGACACACACACACACACACACACACACACACACACAGCTGCATTGTAGGAGAGGCAGAACTCTGGCAAGAAGACCATAGACTCCCACTGTCAAGGGGCACAAATACCCTCACTCCCAGAATGGCCTTGGATCTCAGTTGTCTTTGATCCCCATTTGTTTTGCTGTCCCACGGGGAGGCCTCACCATGCCTGAGGGATTCTGAGCTCCAGTTCCTTCTAAACCAAAGGGCTAAGATGAGACGTTTCTCCTCTGGCCCCATCCCTCTCCTCTTGTCATCTTCCCTCACATGCTTGTTCTTGCCTCTCTGGACTACAACCCAACAGAATTCCTGATTCTTAGCTTCTTAATCCCACTAACTTGTGAAGTGCGGGCCAAGTGCTCAGCCCTATGCCAGGTGCCGAAATGGAAAAGAAAGGAAGTCAGATGTCCGGCCCCTGGCACGTGGGGAGCCCCCTCGCCGGCAGGGCAGCTACGGCCTGTGAGCACCACCAGCCTTGGTAACTTGCCGAGCCAGCCCCTGGTGACCCTGGAGTGCGGCGTGTTTGGGTGGGTGTCTGTGAAGCCAGAGGAGACCTTTGTGCACTGGGGGAAGTCAGAAAATGTGGCTGGACTGGAAAAGACTGGGGAGATCATCCCAGCTCCCGAGCCCAGCATGAGCAGATGTCTGAGGACGGGAACAAAGCCGCTCAAGGGGGCCAGAAGGAGAGTCCAAATGAGGGCGGGGGCTGGAGGCTGCTTCACTCTGCAGGCCTCACCCTGCCATTAAATTTGGGCATAGAAAAACGAGTGTGCCAGCCAACCTGCCCTCTCCATCACCTCATCAGGCACGAATTACCTAGGATTTTAAAAAAAAAAAAAAAGAAGAAGAAGGAAAGGCCTCATTACGTGGTTGGAAATCCTCATACCAGAGATAAAATTTTATGAGTTGCCTATTGCTCAGCACCCCATATTTTTGACATTCCTTGTTTCACATACAGTATTTTAAATACATGGGACACAGACATTACTGTTTTTTTATTTTTTTACCCTTCCATTTTTTTTTTTCTTTTTGTCATGGCTTAGTGGGTAGCTCTGAAGTTTTTAATACTGAAGGGCCCATTTCATGTTATTTATTACCCTGCTTGCGTGAAAGCTGAGGCCTATAAATCGTCAACACAGGCCGCCTAATTCCAGCAACGGCAGGGCTTCGTCACATGTAATTAAAAGATCCCAAAGCCATTGGAATGTAATGGATTTGGAAATGACACCGTGGGGGCGTGGGGAGCAGGCCCAGGAAGAGGCAGCCGTATTTCAAAGGCCCTCCTGCATGGCCTGGGATCTGTGGGGCGGCCTGGCTGGCCTCCAGCGGGGCTGGCTGCCTTAGGGATAGAGGTAGGGTCTGCATTTGATCTCACCCTTAGCTAGGAGGAGACCATTCCAGTTCCCACCTGCATGGTGATGTACCCGGCTCTTGGCCTGCTGAGGGGCCATCTATGATGGCAGAGAGCATCCACATCCTGGCAGGAGGGTCTCTAGACACAGGGGAGGAACTCCACAGAGCACCAGGCCAGGACAGGTGGGACAGTCTTGGTTCCACCTTCCCCACAAGTCCAATTGTCCTCTCATTCTTGCTGTGCAACAGTCTCCCTGAAACTGTTTCCGGCTGTTCTGGACAGAGCTGCCGGTCAATGGCTTCAAGTTCTGCAATGAGATTTCCTTGGATGCCCACATCCACCTAGAATCCCTTGCCTCTTCTTGTGAGCCCCCAGGGCACCCTGTCTGCCCAGCTGTGGGACACGATGGCACAGGGAGAGGGCTTTTGTTTGCCTGGCTGCCTCACCATCCCTGCCAGCTCCTCAGGGACCAGGGCTGCATTTAGGCTGTCTCTGACCCTGGTGGCTTTACACAGGCCTGCTGAATGGGAGGTGGTCTCCGCGATGGGGCAGGGAGGAAGACAGGGAGGGGAAAAAAGGACAAAAGGAAAGAAGGAAAAAAGGAAGTAGAGAGGGGTCTTTGGTGTTCTCTCAGTCTCATGGCTTTAAATAATGTGACCAGACTCCAAGATGACCCCAATGACCTCCCTCCTGCTAGTCACATCCTTGGACCACCCCCACCCCTAATGCACCAGGATTAGTGTTTGTGGCTCATGGCATGGCACTGCATGTCTCTTTGGAGATTAGGTTATAAAAAAGACTGCCTTCTTCTTTTTCCCTCTCCTTCTCTCTCGAATTTCTTGCTCTGGGGCAGCAAGCCGCCATGTTGTGTGAGCACAGGCAGGCCCATGTGTCAGGGAACTGAAGATTCTGGTCAACAGCCTGACTGTAATCCCACTCAGCTGCTCCTAGATTCTCGACCTCAGAGGTTATGGGATTAAATAAAGGTGCTTTTAGGTTGCTAAGTTATTTGGAGATAGGATTGTGGCAGATGTAATTAACTAAGTACGGATGTGGTCATACCGGAAAAGTATGACTAACTGTCCTCTTAAGAAGAAGAAAGGACACACACACACGGAAAATCACATGTGAGGACAGAGGTGGAGATTGAGGTGATGTATCTGTAAGTCCAAAAGTGCCAAGGATTGCCGGCCATCACCAGAATCTAGGAGACAGGCATGGAGCAGATTCTCTCTCAGAGACCCCAGAAGGAACTCATTGTGCCAACACCTGGATTTCAGAGGCTCAGCTTCCAAAATGGAGAGAACAACTTTCTGCTGTTTTAAGCCACCTAGCTTGTATTTTTTTGTTATGGCAGCTCTAGGATACCAGCACACACTCCACGCCTCAAGACCATCCCAGGCCTGCCTTCCCTCAGCACTAACAGATTATTAGAACATACCAAGTTTGTTTTGCCACAGTCTTTTCTCTCTCACCTACAATATGATTAATCTCATGTCCTCCAAGAAGCTCTCTTGGGAAGCCTACAAAGAAGGAGGTCAACACTCTTAGCATTCCAGGATTTAAAGGTTAAACTCTAGAACGTATGGTTTCTTTATTCACATTTAATATGTACTCTATTGGCTTAGGAAAACATAGACTATCTGTCTTAATCATTTTTTTGAATTGCTCGTTCATTGCCATGTTGTCACTCTGATTAAATGTCAACAAATGATAAGAAGTTTCTTATCATTATAACTTTGGGCAATGAAGGAAACCTATCCACTTCTTATCAACCACTCATGCTGGTTGATAAGACTGTTTAGTAAGTGGGGTCTGGTGTACTTAATCCTTTTCTATTTTACAAATGAGGAAACTGAGACCCAGGCAGGAAAAGTGACCTCTAAAAGATGAAGAGCCACCAAATGTTTCCATTTTGCCTCCATATAGGACAGGCTTATAGTAGGGTTTCTGCTTAAAGTCAAACAGTTAGAGATATATGTCTTGCATAGTCACTGCTAACCACAGATGAAGAGCTAGGTTCAAATCCCAGCCTCACCATTCTTTATACAATCGTGGGCAAATTATTGAACCTCCTCGAGGTTCAGAGTCCTCATCTGAAAAATGAGGGTGGAAATACCAACCTCACAGGATGGTAAGGGGGATTCAATGAGAATGTCACAAAGGAACTGAGCCTATGTGCTGTGGGAATCCAACAAACCTTCATTTCTTTATTCCCATCACATAAACTGCAGACTAGAAAAAGGTAGAAACAAATTACATTTTCAACAAAATATTGGTCTATTTGTCACATTCAGCTTAAGTTGGAAAAGTTGTCAGAAATAATGGAAGTGCATAAAATAATCTATCCCAGCCTTGTCACTAATAGCAAGTGTTATATAGCCCTGGCAAGATCCTTCATCAGCAAACAAAGGCTCAGAGATGTTCACTAAACTTGACTCAGTATAAGAAGAAAATGGGAACCTGATATTTTGGAAACGTTTCCAAAAACCAGAGCAGGAACAGGAAGAGCTTTCTCATTGCCTCTTGGTGAAAGATCAGATATCAGAGCAGATGGGAAAGTAGGCAAGGATTACGGACATGGAACAGACCTCAGGCCTCATTAACTAGCTAATTCACTTAACCAGAATGCCTCATTTCCTGAGAATTTCAGAGAGCTGAGATTTTACAATATAGTAATATCTAGAGGATACAGTTGTTTTCTTCCTATCAACAGCCGTAAAGATGTCCTATGGTCCTGGACACATAGGGCTGATAATAATGGTGCCAGGATTTAGGAACCAGCTCTACCATTAACTAACGATGAACTAGCCAGTTTGCCTGTCTAATCTCAGGGTCACACTTCAGGTAATGCAGGGTAGGACTAATGATCACTGAGGTTCCTAAACTTATAATTTTACATATTTATGCTCCATTTTCAACCCTTTGTCCAGATCACACATCCTTCATGAAGGCCCAGTTCATCCCTTGTTTGACTTTGAACAGATACCTGTAAAATGGGAGAGTTCAGATGAACTCCTAAGTTCAATTGACACTTGAAATGCTACCCTTTGTGGCAGCATGATATCTTAAGGAACTTTACAGTTCATCTGGTCCAACTCTCCCATTTTACAGATACTTACAAGTGAATGTGAACATCTTTACTAGTATTAATTAATTAATTAACTAAAGGATTAAATTTACAAGGTCTTCATCACAAGTGTTCGTGGTGAAATAAAATGAAGCTCAACAAGCTGTATTACAAGGTATTCCAGACTGCTTGTGTCTTTCCAAAATTCTTATATTGAAATCCTACCCCTCAATGTGATGGTATTAGGAGGTATGACCTTTGGGAAGTAATTAGGTCATGAAAGTGGAGCCCTCATGAGAGGGATGACTGCCTTTATAAGAAGAGACACAAGAGAGATGATCTTTCTGCTACAATGAGAAGATGGCCATCTATAAACCAGGAAGAAGGCTTTCATCAAGAACCTGAATGTGCTGGCCCTCTGATGTTGGACTTCAGGCCTCCAGAACTGTGAGAAATAAATGTTTGTCGGTTAAGCGCTCCAGTCTATATAGTACTATATTACAGTAGCCTGAATTGACTAAGACACATGTACAGTGAAGAAAACCACTGGGCTTAAGTTTGAGTTCTGACCCATCCTGCATTGCTATGCTGAGTAAGTCAACACACTTCTCTGGACTTTTTTTTTTTTTTCCCTATCTATAAATTTGGATGCTTGAACTAGTCTAATTATTCTTTAGGCCTCTTCCAGCTTCCTATTTCTGAGACTTGCCACTGAGCTGTAGAATTATCCCTTCAACATTAGCAATGTCTCATAAGGAGATAATGTGCAGTGAGGAGGAGTAGAGAATGGAAGTCACAAAAGGAATACGGACAAAGTGAACTCTGAAGGTCTCTTCTAGCTCTAAAGTTGCAGCTTTATGTCCTTAGACTCCAAGTACCTCTCTGAGCAGAGGCACAATTTCACCACACCTGGATGGATGTGAAGCCCTAAAGCCCATGACAGCTCAAGACCCTAAACAAAGGTGTTTCTTCCCTTTCTATCTTCTTCCTGATTTGAGTCCTTGAGTCTGGCATGTTTGGCTTTATAAAACTGCCGAGTCAGATTTAGTTACTAGAAAAAGTGGGGCTCAAATGCAATCCCCCGGGGGAGATTAGCTCACCACTCCAGCTTGCCACTTAGCATCATTTGACCTCTCCTGAAACCAGTCCTTGCTCTAAGCCTCTGGACTTCAAACAAAAGGAAGATGATTTCTAATGAGCCTTCCCCCACCAGAAGCAATGCTACCATCAAACACATTAATTCACATAGACTTTGAAATTGATCACGTAAAAATGAGTGGAGTCACCACTTTTCAAAGGATATATACGAACCTGAAATGATTCCAGTTGGTAGAAACTTCCATGTAGCAGAATACTTTAAGTTCCTCTCGTTGCAGTTACCCTGAATGCTTTATCTTACCAAGGATAATGCCCTAATGCTATTCCAACACCATATTATTCAGACGCCAGGCCAGGAGCAGCTTGGACTTTGGACCCCACATGCAAGAACCAAACCCTCTGAACAACTGACCTAGTTTCCCACAGAATTTCTGAGGTAAGTAAAGTCCGTGTACCTTTCTTTCTCCTTAGTGTCATGTGGCACTCTGTTGACTCCTTTCAACACACGACTTCAACATAGTCATAGATGTTGCCAAGGCTTAGAGAAGACTAGACATGGAGAATCACAACTGAAAATGGGTTATGTGAGGCACTGGCATGAGGAAGAAGACTGACAGTGTAGGATGAAAAAGAAAAACTTTTTAGATCCAACATGAAAATACAACAATAGAAGGACATTTTCATATCAGGGCAAGTACACTCACATAACTCAGTAACCCATGAGACTTTTGCACTATTTAACCATGGGTTATGGAAAAGAAGCTACATTCAATTTCAGCATTTCCTTTACATAAAAGTAGGGAGGAAATAATCTTGGTTAGGAAAATTGGCAACAAAAATTGTCCTCCCTGCCAGATTGTTATTATTGATGAGCTTCGTCTGAGCTCAGGAGCTCTGATTTGTACCTCTGTGTCCCTAGTACCTGGCACACTCTCTAGTACACAGCAGGTGCTCAATAAACACTTGATGAATGAAAAGAAGGCATGTTTTGAAGGGTTGTGTTTTTTAATTTCTGGAAAATTCACTTGTGTACAGTGTCATGACTTCCAATGAGTCACTGAACAAAAATCTTTGTGAAAAACCTACTAACTGGGAGGCAGGGACTTCCTTCTCAGAGAATGGTGCTGGATCAATGAAAGCCCCTTGCAGCAGTGAGTGTGAACCATCTGATGCTTGGCTCTAAGGGTTGGACAAAGCTTGTGACCCTGGAAGACCCCATTTAGAGAAATTAAAGGCTGTAGAGAAGTCCAATCCAAACTCTCTTTTATTTGAAACCCTCATACACAAGACAGGTCCCCACCAAAGAGCTTTGGAGAGGGAATCTCACATAGGATTGGTGTGCTGAAGAGTACACATGAGGTGGTTCTTTCGCTCCACCCTCCTACACCTTGGGCTCTTTTGTTAAATCAAAGCTATTTTTCTCTTGATGGCTGATTAACTACAATTCAATCTTAAGTCTTGGACCTCAATATGACAAGGCTAAAGATTTCAGAGAGAGACAGACAGAGAGAGGGGAGGGTAATAAGCTAGGGACTGACATCGGGGTTAAACTTTAGGAAATCAATCCATTCATATTAACTGGTGACTTATGTGCCCAGCACACTATGTCTAAGTCTTAGCTAGAAAGGGGCCAAAGAAATAGAATGCCTAGACTTTTTCTTATAGAAAACCATCTAAGGGCTAAGACAGTACACGCTTAGGTTGGAGGAGGTATAACTTGTGCCTCTTGGATTGACCCCAACTCCCCTAGTTCCTCATATAGGGTTATATCTTAATACCTTTGTGGGTATATGGCCAAATAACCAATGATAAGTGGGTTGTGGTGAGATATTTGTTTTTTCAAGAAATCCCTCACTGCACAAGTTTAAAATAGGTGTTTTGGCAGTGTGGAGATTCCTTAAAAAATTAAGAATAGAACTACCCTATGACCCTGCAATTGCACTACTGGGCATTTACCCCAAAGATACAGATGTAGTGAAAAGAAGGGCCATATGTACCCCAATGTTCATCACAGCAATGGCCACAAATCGCCAAACTGTGGAAAGAGCCAAGGTGCCCTTCAACAGAAGAATGGATAAAGAAGATGTGGTACATATATACAATGGAATACTACGCCTCCATCAAAAAGGATGAATATCCAACTTTTGTAGCAACATGGACTGGATTGGAAGAGATTATACTGAGTGAAATAAGCCAAGTAGAGAAAGTCAAGTATCACATGGTTTCACTTACTTGCGGTGCATAAGGGGTAATATAGAGGACAGTAGGAGAAGGAAAGGAAATGGGAAGTAGGGTAATTCAGGGAGATAAACGAAACATGAAAGACTTTGGACACAGAAACAAACTGAGGGACTTGGGGTGAGGGGTTGGGGGGATGGATGAGCCTGGTGGTGGGTACTGAGGGCACCTATTGCATGGAGCATTGGGTGTGGGGCATGGGCAATGAATCTTTGAACACTTAAAAAATAAAATAAATTTAAAGTAAAAAAAGTAGATGTTTTGGTTATGTTCATCTTCCCACTGCTGATTTTCAGTTATATATTGTTGCCTAACAACAACAAAACAATAATTTATTATTTATCATGATTCTGTGAATTAAAAATTTAAGCAGGGCTTTCCTGGGAAACTCTTTAGTACCCTGATATCAGCTGGAGTCATTCAGCTGTTTGCCACATAGGAAGGTGCAAGAAGGCTTCACTCTCATGTCTGGTACCTTGGTTTGCCTTCATGTGGTCTTTTTCTCTCCATGGAAGAAAGAGTAACCAGTGATTAGTAGGATCTAATCATTCAGAAGTCTAGCTTGAGGTTCTTTACAGCATGGTGGCTGGCTTTCCCAGAAAGCATAAGAGTAGAAGCTTCTAGTCTGGTCCTGGAATTGACACAAGGTCATGTCCACCTCAGTTTATTAGTCAAAGAAAGTTGCTGGCCAGTCCGAGAGGAGGTGAAATAGCCTGTCCTTCTTAGTAGAAGAAGCACATGGGAAGAGGCAGAATAGATGGCAGGCATTCATGGATGCTATCTAGTGAAGACTTGAGCCTTTGTTTTCCAATGAATTGATTAGATTTCAGGCTGTCATAACTTGAGTGGCAGGATCAGGGCTTGCTCTTTTTTTTTACCTCCAATGTTTTCCATGGTTCTGGTTCGGAATGAATCAGTCAAGTTTGAAGGAACCAAATGTAGGGTGTGTGTATGTTTTAACTAGGAGTAGAGGAATGAAGTTCCTATTGGCTGGGTGATTAATTCATTATTGATGCGACCTGAAATAGAACCCAACTGTGTGTGATTTCTGACCTGAGTGGTAAACGTTCCTGGCCAGTGTGGATGCTCTAGGTTCTCAGCCCAGGTAGGGAAACTGACATGATTCTAAGATGTCAGGCTGTCAGTGGGCCTTTTTCAGCAATGTGGATTTTGAAATCCAATTGGAAACTACAGGGATGATATAGAAAGCTTAATGGCAGTTTCCAATGGTTATCTATCTGCTTAAATCTAGAACAGTCCTGTCCCTTTCAGATACTTTTCAGGAGGAACTCCTGTGATGGGTTTGAAATCAGAATATCTTTGCACATAGACTGATGAAGTTTATCTGCATACACACACACACACACACACACACACACACACACACACAGAGTTTTCTGCCTTAATTATAGGACAGTGTTCTCTGGAGGTAGTGTCAAGACTCTATCAAGTAAACTTCTTTTCTTGGAAAGAGCTGTTAATTTGGTCACAAGAGTGACTCTCTAAGAGAGAAGGTGTGGGTGGTAGATAAGAGTCACCAACTGTAATCACTCATATTTGTGCATCAATGTGCACATTTTCAAAACACTTTCAAATATATTATTGAAATCCTCACAATCCTATGATACAGATAATGGTACCTCCATTTTGTAGTTGAAAAAAAACAGAGCGAGCCAGTGATTTGCTCATGAGGACACAGCTGCTAGGTGGGTCCCAGCTGGAGCTGAACCTGGAGCTTTGCCATGTCCTTTCCATATCATAGGTCCATAGAAATGACCTAGATTTATATTTTTTCTCTAAATGTTGCTTTTATTCTTGTACAAAATTTGAATATTATAGTATGAATTGGGCAATTTATGTAATTCCATTGCTTCTACTAATTTTAGGGGTAACCTTGTTTTGCTTTTCTCGTACGCTATTTCTTAACCACATCACCAAACATCTATATCAAACTCATCAAATCTCCATTTGATTTCATCCACTTCATATACAACAAATAAGACATCTAAAGGGATGTTCTGTTAAGATTTTCAAGATGTAAACTGGGATCATGAAGGTGACTTCACTCTTAATCATCTCATGCCTTGAATCTGCCATTGTCTCATTAGCTGAGAAGTGCCATCTAAGGACTCAGATCCTACTGTTCAACAGAATCTTGATAAATCTGCCACCCTAGGCCAGAAAGCCAAGCTTTCTTTTCTTGGATGATTCTTGGAAAAAGAAATTGGGAGATCTCAGCTTTGTCATTCACCAGCTGTGTGACCTTGGGCAAGACATGCCCCTCTTGGGCCTTAGTTTCCTGACCTATAAAATAAATGCTTTGATATATTATCTCTGAGATCCTTACAACTCTTATATTTTATGATTATAATTTTCCACTCTTATCTATTCAGCATCCATTATTCTGATTTTGAAGAATCTTCCTGTTCAATTCTTTCTTCTTTAATTACATTTCCTCTACTGGTGCTCTGTGGGAGGTCATGGTAAATTTCATAGCAGCTCCCTCCTGGCCTATAAAGTCCCTGCTCCAGATTATCATAAAAGATTGAGAAAATTAAAATCCACCCCCACCTCCTTAGCCTGGCTGATAAGGGCTTTATAATCCTGCTCCACTCTGCCTGTCCACAATGTATTTCCCTTTCCTTTTCTGCGGGAACTTCTTCTTGTAGCTAAGTCACATATTCTACCCACCTCTCCTTCTTAATGACTCAGGTGTCTAATATTATACACACTGGGACTCTTTGCTACCTGTCACATTCACTCCAATATTGCCACATTTGGATCTACTGCTTTCCTTTACTGGATTTTCTGGCTATTTATTTATTTATTTATTTATTATCTATCTATCTATCTGTCTGTCTGTCTATCTATCTGTCTGTCTGTCTGTCTATCTATCTATCTATTTATTTAATCTTTCCAGGTAAATGACAAGCTACTTGACTCAGATACTGTGTGATGCTTCCTTCTGCATCCAGCACAGTGAGTCTGGGTCTACTAATAGATAGTGATGCCTATGGTGTGGGAGAGCTCGTCTTCCAGTTAGACACTAGAATTAGGAATGAACATCTCACTGTCGTGTCAAAGCATCCCGACAAAGACTGCTGGTCATGTCATATAAGTTTCTCTCAGATTACACTAGCAACGAGGATTTTTTTAATTCCCTTTGGCTGGACAGGGTATTCCCGTGACTACAGACCATGAGGGGTCACTGTTGGGAAGAAAATGGTTGTTCAGGCTCCGCTAAGCTACAGTAAAGACCCTCCCTGCACAACCCAAATATTTACAACCACAACATTAGTTTGTTCTCTTTGAAGCTGTCTTTCACGTGAAAAAGAATGTCTCTATGCCTTACGCTTTTTTTCTTCATTTAACCAAGTGAAATGATGCTTTTATTGACCATTTCTCATTTTTAATTCCTTTTTACTTACAAATATCCTTTGAGCCAGTGAATTGATTTTGATGGGACTTGTTGAGATAGTCAAAGGGCCCAAAGTGTGCCCTGAATTCCATCGCGTCTCGAAGGACATGAGAAACAAAGTGGTTATACCAGCTGCATTAGGAATGGCATATCTGCCATTAATTGAAATTTACACAATTGGAAATTTGGAGCTGCTGTTGCATTGGGTGTGTTTATGGGCTAGAGTTTGTCTAGAATAGTATCAGAGAATATATTCCTGGTCTTGGGAGTCTTATCTAAAATGTGAAAATAATTCTTGAGCAGATTTACAAAATGCTAATTGGAATGCACAGCAAATAGGTCAGTTAAGTTTGTGAGCATTTTGAAATTATCATGGGTGATATAAGCATATTTTTATTCCGAGTGTTTAATAAAATCCATTTCTGTGTTTGGGCCAAGGGCTTTGGCACATGCTCAGTGCAAGTCAAAGGATTAATAACCAATAATAAAGGGAAATTGAGCCAAGGAATATCTAAGTTGCATATCTCTAGGGAGTTTGGAAGTGGTAGGAGGGACCTTCCTGCAGACACGCAGGGTGGACGTTCCAGTGTCACTATGATCAATCATTCATTGCAGCCCGATCCACCAGACCTTTCCCTGGAGAAAAGGCCAGGGCTCATCCTATGAAAGCCTCGTTTTATTTGCTTATTTCTACGATTAACTGCAAGTAATTCTGCTGGCTTCATTACCAACAGAAACCACATTTAAAGAATTCCCAGGTAGGTGGGAGGGAGAATTTTAAAGGATGGGCAGAGGCAGAAGTGAGGATACTTTATAGCATTTCACCTGATAATAAAGGAGCTCTTCTATTTCTGTCTCTGTCTCTGCCACACACACACACACACACACACACACACACACACACACACACACAGAGTCTGCCTTGGGATGTCCAAATTATTTCATCTTTGGTGACCACATGTGGTCAGGAGATGGGTGAGGGATCTCCTGAATTAATTTTACCAGAAATCTCACTGAATTTTGAAGAAAGATTTCCTTTAACTTTAGGTGCCAGGGACAGGAAAGAGGGAAGAGGTCTCTTATCTCAAGGTTAGGCTGGGAGGGTGGGGAAAGCAAAATGTGGGGGAAAGCCTTTCAGCTTCAGGATGAAGAGAACAGACATTAGCTATACTATACTACCCAGACCCCTATTATTTTGTATGATTTAGAGCATTTTAGAGGAGGATGGGCAAAATGGAGGAAGGGGATTAAAAGGTATAAACTTCAGCCAGGGATGCAATGTACAACAAAGGGAAAATGATTAATCATATGTAACAACTTTGTATGGTGACAGATGGTAGCTAGATTTACAGTGGTGATCACTTTGAGATGTATATAAATGCTGAATCACTATGTTGTATGCCTGAAACTAATATAATATTGTATGTCAACTATAATTCGATTTACTTTTTTAAACACATATCTTCTAATTGGATCGTTGAAAATATCCTGTATGCTAAAACCAGGTTCACTGTTTTTAGCTAGAAAACAGAAAATTCTGAAATTCAGATGAATAAATCAAGTTATTTGCCCAGTACACCTTGTGGGTGGCAGACAGCCCTTGTACCAGAAACTGCTTCTTTGATGCCACACGTTGCTCTAAGCCAGACAGCATGACCCTGTGACAGGTGCTGCAGCTCTGGGAGTTTCTGGGAAACCAGATGGGGTAAACAGACAGAATCTGAGACCAGGTTCTTTTCCTGGTTCTGTCACATATTTAGACAAGGCGCTCACTGGCTTTCTCAGCTCAGGATTCACCATCTGTTCATTGGTAATGGTGAAGGGGTGGGAACAATCATGCCTACTCTGCAACTCTCAGGGAAGGTGTAGGGATCCGTGGATACCTATTTCTGGGATAGGCACTTCTCCCATTTGTTTTCCCATTTGTTCCTGACAGTAGCACTTTGAAGTAAATATTATCTCTATTTTATAGAGGAAAGCCTAAAACTCAAAGAGGTTAAGTAACTTGCTCAAAGTATGTGGTTTTGTAAGTGGCAGAAATTAGGATTCCAACCTAAGTCTTGTGATATTTTTACTGTGCAGAGCACCTTCAAATGGGATCATGGCTGTTGTAGTTCTTTAGACGTATAAAAAGTTATCCTAACATAAGAGGAGCAGGTTGGTGTTTTGACAAGTATCTGAAGTCTGGAGCAAGCTAGGAGGGGACCAGGGTGAGGCAGAGGGGACCCAGAGCTCTGTGATAATTATGACAAAGCTGGACACAGCCCCGACCTCCTCAGTCATCTGTTCCACCTATTTTGAATGTTCTAGATTCATTCACTCACTTATTCATTAAACAAGGATCTAGTGAGTCCCAGCAGTGGGTAGGCACTATGCTTAAAACTGGGGTGGCAGTGGGGAGACAGGGCACAGGAGACCATCACAGTAGGTGTGACAGGGGCACCCAGATGGGGTAAACAGACAGAATCTGAGACCAAAAACTCAGAAAACTGAGAAGAAAAACAGAAGAACTGGAGGGACCTGGTACCTAGAAGAAGTACAGAGGGCAAGGTGATGGAGGAGCAGGGAGCTGCACGGTGAGAGAGGCAGGAAGTGACTGAAGAGATGTCTAAGAGCAGGAAAAATGGCCAAATCTCAGGAACTAGCCTAGCCATTGCCAGGAAAGTTTCAATAGGCAAGATTGAAGACAGAATTCATGGGTGTGGAAGCCAAGGCTCACCCACCCTACCCGTGAAGTAGTCATCTAAGAAAATGAGCCTTCTTGATGACTCTGAGAAGGGAATGCCTTTGCATGAAGGCCTGAAGAAGCAGCTAGAAAGCCAGTTTTATGGTATCCTTCCACTTTAGAAATGACAGGCAACAGGGTGAATGCCTTCGGAGAGAACATGTGGAGTTGGCTGCTCCTTTGGACTATGAGCCACGCCTGCCCTCATCCGCCATAACGTGGATCAAGTTCTGGCAGCCACTCTGGGAGACCCTGGCCAGGGGCCCCCTCCTGCATGCCTCTGTCCAGCCTCATGCACTGTACAGGGCTCAGAGGGAGGTGCTGCTGGGGAGTCCGGCTGCAGTCAGGGAATGCTAAACCTGGAGCCTACAGAAGGAGCATTTCATGCCCTCCCTGCCTTGCTCTTCCTCCAGTGGTTTCAGGAGCATTCTTCTGTTTCCATACTTGAATTAGACTCTCTCAGGACAGAGGCTTCTTATTTTTCATGGGGACTGACACTGATCTGGGCATGGAGTAGGTGTTATTAGCTTGTTGAAGGATTGCTAACTGGTGCTGTTGCAGAACAACTGCGGTAGAGATTTGTAAGGACAGCTGCCCTGAGTTTTAAGTTTCATGTAGCGTCACAGAGTCATGGAACACAGGAGCTGGCCAGGCCATGGTGCCTACAATCCCATTTCACAGATGGAGAGATGGGGGGGGCAGAGAAGGTAGGTGAGTCATAAAAGCCTTAGAAGAGTTAGGTCTACACCTGTGTGTTTCCTTTCTGGGCCATTGTTCTTGCCGCCAAGACATTGCTCACCTCCTCTTTAAATGAGCCCCGAGCTAAGAAGAAGACTGAAATGCCAAAATTTCGGGAATGTCTGCTACCTGCTCACCGTCCCATGTGCTGGTGAAGAACTGAGGCCAGTGGGCCTTGCCAGCTGTGGGTAATCAGGCTCCTCTGAGCTTCTTCAAAGTCTTGTCCAACCTTCTATCTCTCTTTGGGACCAGCTGGGTTGGGCTGGGTCAAGTGCAGACCCCTTTTATGCCTTTGCCTTCTCTTCTTCCCACCCAATTCAAGCCCCACCAGGTCTTCAAGGCCCAGTTGGGTTCAGTGCAATGTAATTTAATTCAACAGACATTTATTGAGGGCCTTATGTATACAAGGCATTGTGTCACCAGACATCTACTGGGGGTGTTGAGGACACTAAGTGAATAAAACACATTTTCTGTACAAGGCTCAAGGGGAAGATATATCTCTAAATAATGAAGACCCACAGCCCAAGGCTGAGAGTACTAGTAATAAGGATCATTTATTGAGCACTCACAAATTACCAGATTCTGTCCCGGGCGCTCTATATTTGTTACTGCCAGTCCTTCCAAGGCCAGGAAAGATAGGTGTTAGATGCAGCCCAGCACCTTCAAAAGAGCTCCAGTTTTATAACCAGTCGTAAGGCTAAATTCCAATTCCATTCTACCAATTATGTGTCTTTGGGCAAGTTACTTAACTTCTCTGCACCTTTTATTTGCAAAATGATGACAACAAAACCTCCATAGGAAGGGTGTGAGGATTAAATGATCAAATGCACACAAAAGACCTTGTGTCTGTTGAGAAAGTGTTTGGCAAATGCAGCCAGAGGCCCAGATGTTCCGGGACAAGTAGGGCACCTGTGAAGGAAGATGGCGGTAGAGCCAGGTGTGGACTGTGGCAGGTCATGGGCGGGAGGCATCATTTGAGCTGGGTCTCTGAACACAGGGAGGAATTGGGTGGGGCTCAGTAGTGGCCACCAAAGGGCTCTGGTTCTGCTGCCTTGAGTGACCTATCTTCATGATGCTTCCCTACCCTGCAGGGTATTTGCCCTGGATTATCCAGACCTAGTGTCGATCTGGAGGGTAGAGGGAATTTCTGGGCATCCCATCCCCCCCAATTACTTATTTAATCTCTTTCTCAACTGATTATCAGCCACACTCCTCACCAGCTTAGAAGTGGAGAGTCTTGAGTTCCCGTTATCGTAGTGATCTGTGTACAAGCCAGCCCACTGCAGGTTAACTATGGGGTTAACACTTGGACCACTCTTGACTTGAACCCTAAATGGACCAGTTTTTTTTTTGGCTGCATGTGTACAAAGCCACGCGTGCTGTGCGTAGGCACTGAGCGGCGCTGGGAACCTCAAGCAATCCAGACTGTCTAAACGAGGTGTCCTTTAAAATGTCTTCTGAACTCACTGCCCAAGGCAACGGGGTGTAGCTGTTGGGTAATACAATTTTCCAGTGACCCACATGTCAGTGAGAATCAGATGAGAGCCCAAGGAAAGCAGGCAAGCAAGCAAACAAAATTCCTCATGCAACGAACAACAACAACAGTAGCGACAACAAACACACTGAAAAAAAATCAATAAATAGTTGTGGTCCAGAATGAATGAATGAATACATGAATGGAATTTCCTGAAAAAAGTCCTTTTACCAAAACCACCGGCTTCTTTTAGAGCGTGAGGGAGAACTAGGCCTGTTTCCCGGGAACTGTCAGTGCAGAATTAAGTGTGCTTGCTGGCATTTCCATTCCCGGTAGTGAGTTATGTCGGACCATCCCCTCCCCGAGCAGAAGGAGAGACCGGTGCTGACGGATGCTGCCGGGAAGCTGCTGCACCTAGGATGGCAGGGTTCAAACTTTCCTCAGTCTGAAATGTTAGGGGCAAGCCTGCCAGGGCTCCCTTCCTGAGTTTATCACTGCAAACTAGACATTTTCTCATGGGCTCACAGTGTTTATGCTTCCAGGGTTTAGCTGCTTGGATCACAAGGCTAATGAAAGAAATGCTTCCTTTTCACAGAGCATCACACCCGTAACATGACGCCAGCGTGCCCGCGGCACTTTCTTTCTGAAGGTGCTTTTGTGTTCACACTCCCATTTGAAGCCCACAGTAACCCAGTAAGGGAAACTGTTATTTCCAGTTGTGAGACATGCAGGCTGAGGGTCAGGAGAGGAACATGACTGCTTTAACACGACTCAGGAGGCAGTCACGGCAGGACTAGAACCCACATCTCCTGACTCCCAGCCCTGGCTCTTTCCTCCTTGACAAGCTGCCCCCAAAAGAGACAATTTCTTAATGAGTGCACATGATGCCTGGGAGCCAGGGTCCCCCATAGAGCTTGCAGTAAATATCTCCTGCCTTCTGGTGGGGCTCCCTCTCACTCATTACAGGCACCAGCGCACCCCCACTCCTGTTTTAGTCCCCATAATCACCCGGTAGTTTAGTACAAATACAGATTTGAGGCCTAACCCCCGAAATTCTGATTCTGTAACAAGATGCATTTTTGACCCACTCATTCAGGGATTCTGATGCATGTTTAACTTCACGACTTGCTGGTTTAGGGAATATGGTACATTTTCAAGATCACTTGAGCCAGACATAATCTCACATGTAAATCTGTTCCCTTGAAAGGTAAGTGAAAAAGAAGAAAAGAAGAGACAGAAAAGAAACAGGCTTCCCTTTCGGTCACTATTTTTTCAAGGTCACTATTTTTTTTCCAAGGTCACTATTTCTGCCTGGAATGCCTTGTTTCTCCCAGCCTGCCATGCTTCTCTGACCCTCTCCCTGTGCTGGTGTCTGCTCTTGTAACAAGCTACTTCACTCATTTGGACTCTGCCTAGAACTGCTTCCTGCATCTTTGTGAACTATCAGGTGTGTTTGCTACAGACAGATGTCAAGCTTGCTGTCAAATAGGCATTGAGTCCCTACCGGATTATATGTTAAAATCTGAAAACCCCCCTTCAGTAATATGGGGACTCACAAATATGGGTGTATGAGACATGACTGTGGATGGGTCAGCTGACACAGAACAGGAGTGTTGGGAGGTGCAGGGGGTGGTCCAGCCCACAGGTGGGACTGTTGGTTGGTTGTGGATATCACCCTTGCCTGGGCCAGCTTTGTTCAGATCCCGGAGGATCTCCCAGGAGGCAGGACAGAGGCGTGCATGCCATCCGCTCTGGCACTGAGGTCCTACTCAAGCAGTGCACAGAAAATCATCTCTGCCATTCAAAGGAACAGAACGCAGGCCTCCTGCAATTATAACCACCATGATGATAACAGTTTCTATTTGCTCCGGGCTTTGCCATTTACTAAGCCTTTTTCCTGATCTTTTCACCAGCACACTACAAATTAGGTAAATTGTTACCTCCAGGTTTCAGGAGGAGGAAGTGGGTGTTCCCAGAGGTGAAGTGAACTGCCCCAGGTCACACAGCTGGATGTGTTAGTTCTCAAGGTTCTGGATGTAGCAATGTCACGCACGCTCCAGGAGACCAAGTAGCTTCTCACCTGTAGGCTGCACCTCTTTAGGATGTAAACCCCCAGAGGAACATTTTTCCATAAAGATCTAACTCATTTTACGTGCAGAGTTTATTCCATTAATTGTAATAAAAAAGAATAGAAAGAAGTGCAATTTTAAATACATTTAGTCAATCATTCAAAAAGTATCAATTTAGTATCAGGAACCTGATATTAACCTCACCATCAGGAAAAAGCATGATGCTCCCGGCACCATAGCAGATACAAGTGGTCCCTAGGAGGCATGTGGTTGGCCCCAGGAGTTCTGCGCACGCACGGTGCGGTGCGGGTGTGGGCCCCCCCCCCCCCCCCCCCCCGCAAGGCGGCAGCAGTCAGCAGCTGCTATGCGTGGGCGGAGCTCTGCGAAAGGCCAGAGGGGCTGGGCTTGCTTGAGTTTCTGCCAGATGCCTGGTGCCACCAGCCTTTTAGTTCCTAATTCAGGACCCCACCTGACTCTAGAGGGTAGAAGCCCAAGTGTTCTCATGGCCACAGGAATTCCAGACCATATGTCCCCAGGGGCAGCAGGTACTGGAGCAGCAGCGTGGAGGGCTTTCTCTGAACCTTTGCATTAATTTCTTGGAACCATTAGCCAGAAGGTATTTGGTTTGGCACCTTTTTGACTGCCAAGAACTCAGGTTGTGGTGTATAAGCTCTCTTCTCCTTCTTTGTCTTTACCTCTGTCCCTTTACCCTTGCCAGGGACTCTTCCCCAGTGTAGGGGAGGAAAACAATTTTCCCTCTATCTTCCTAAGGTTTTTGGCTGAGATACCTCCATAATAAAAGACAGAGTAAAAACAACAACAACAACAACAACAACAAAAAACCAAATAAATAAAATTTTTAAAAAAGAGTAATAGGAAAAAAAACCCAAACAAGTTTAATAACATGCATACCTCCTGGATATATGGGAGAGACCCAGGACAATTGAGTAACTCTCTGAAATGGTTCAAGCCATCACCCTAAATACCATGTTCAGCTGAAGATAAGATGGTGTGGAGAGTGGGGAGGTCAAGACGCATTCTGGGAGGTGACCAGGAAAGATAGAGTAAACAAGGGTTAAGGCTGCTAGCAGATTTACTCACCATCTCCGCTGATAAAAGAGTTTTAGAGAATTAGAACCGTCTCTCTCTCCCTGATACAGAGAGGGAGGCACCCATACAAATAGAGATTCCCCTTATAAATGTAAATGTCTTTTACAAAAGGTAACTTTTAAAAGATATCTATCTATCTATCTATCTATCTATCTATCTATCTATCTATCTATCTATCTCCTTATTTGACAAAGAGATAGAGAGAACAGGCAGAGGCAGAGGGAGAAGCAGGCTCTCCGCTGAGCAGGGAGCCCTACAAGGGGCTCCGTCCCAGGATGCTGCGATCATGACCTGAGCTGAAGGGATTGCTTAACTGACTAAGCCACCCAGATGCCCCACAAAATTTAACTTTTACTGGTTTTCCAGAGCTTTCCTTCTGTCTGCATCTTAAAAATAATGAGCTAAAGATAATCCTTATATCAAAAAGGCATATTTTGAGGTGTCCTATTCTGTTCCCTTTCACCAGCTAGCAGCTAACAGTGAATTATGAGTCTGGGATTCCCTGTGGGAAGTGAGCGAGTGAGGTGTGTGTGTTCTGGCATGTGACGCTCACGTGTGGGCACAGGGCTGTGGACGTGGGAGAGGATGATCTGAGTTCAGAACCAACTCCGGGGATTCTAGGAAGGGCAGATGATGTCCCTGGAGGGCCAGTATTCCATCTTGTACAAGAAGCGATCAAACGGAACAAGGCCTGGTTCAGGGGTAGTCAATCTGCAAGGGAGATTTTTTTTTTCAGTCTGAGCCCCATCTCACCTTGCCCTACCTTCGTGGATTTCAGTTCATTTATACATGGATTCAGTTGCTTGTTACTGTGCTTCGTGGTACCTCCCTCAGGATAGAACTGCAGATGGATGACATTTTTTTATTTTCTTAATATTATTCTTGGCTTTTTGATAAGAGTTTTTAATGATTATTCCTCCTGGTATTATTTTAGTTTCCAATTACAATGTGGGTATACTCCAGCACACTACTATTTTGTAAATGGATGTATATGCTTATTGTTAATTGATTCCCCAAACAGGCCTCAAACATTTGCATTTAGCTTGTGTATTATATTACTTGCATGCCACCGGGCTGGCCTCCCGCCAGCTGGGGTTCTCGGTTTGCCAAAATTACGGTGGACGCATCTTGTTTTCCCTGACACCTGTGCCAACTAGCTCGCCTGCCCCTGGCTCTGCTCTCCAGGGAAATGGAGCTAAGGCGGCACTCTTTTGAAGAGGTGCCCAAAACCTGAGATCCATCTGTTCTTTTTTTCGTACGGAAGTGACTAGAAAGAAATTTCATCTCTAGTCCCCAGACTATCTATCCTTTTGTGAACACACAAAAGAAGGTGAGCTCTGGTCACAATGTCTTAATCTCTGACCATCCGTGGCTGAGTTCTGACAGCATCGACTTGAACCACCCCTCTGTGAAGCTTTTCTTGGGGGCCCAGCAGGTCAGAATTCCTCGCTCTGGGTCTTCCGTCACTACTCCATCCCAACAGTGATAGGGCTATTTTACTCACTGATATGTCTATTTCACATCCAGACTGCAAGTATACGCTGAGATCTCCTTTTTCCACCAGTAATCCCGGTGTCTAGAACTGTACTTAATAGTTACTAAACACACTGAATGAAAGACAAATGATTGAATACAAAGGCTGCCACGAAAGAGTGACACTGAAGTTTAACACGGGAAACATGCAAATCATGGATATGTAATCTTCAAAAAAGACTATTATCTATTTTTAAAAATTACGGTATTTAATAAAGTATGAAAGCTAACATGCATAGCACATGGTGAAAAGGAATCTGATCTGCATCAGCAGTGACAGGAAATGGACCATCTCAAAGATGTCTTGGAGATAGTGGTGACCCCGAGCTATGATCTATGCTTTGGCTGGTAACGGCTCTTCCAAAGCATAGAATTGCAATTGAGAAAATATATTATACATCGCATTCCTGCTTCTGTATGATGGAGTAGAGAGCAGATTGAATCTAGATGCTATGTTCCTTATTATCATTATTATTTTACATTTTAGATATTTAATTAAAGATGTCAGAGTTAAGATATGTATCAGCTCGGACCTTCCAGTTCAGCCGTCTTCTACAACAGATGCAATAAAATGTGTTACTCTCTAGCAGCTGCCCTGTTGAGAAAGCTCCTTGTTTTCTAACTCTTCTCTGGTACCAGTGAATTTCTATTTTTTTGCCTCCCTAGGAACCTAATATACCATCCTAGAAAAAAAGAGGGACTAAAGTCTTCGGTAGATTGCCCCAAATCCCAAAGGTGGAATTTCAGGCATTAGTCAAAAGGCGAGAAAACTCTGGGAGGGAAGGTCAGGGTACCACAGAGTTCCTCAACGTACAGGATTTACCACTCGGGGCCAAGCACTGGTGGCCGCCTTCACCTCCGGGTGAGGCCGGCCTTGGCCATGACAAAGCCTGTCCAAAGAAGCTAATTCGGCAGTTGGATAGCAGCAGGGATGTTTATGTAATGCTAGCCTGAGGTTTAATGCCACAATTAAAAGAATAACAAACCCTCCTGCTGAGGAGCCTTTTGGCTACTCCAGACCCTTTAATTCCCTTCAGAAAACAGCGTGTCACTTCTAAGGGTTACCCACAACAGGGCTTGCTTTGGAGACCTACAGGCGTAATTATCTATTGGGAGAGGCAAGGCTGAGGTCAGTCTGGCTGGGGCAGGGTCTGCCCTCTGTGCAGATATTGGAATGTCTCGGAATCCCAGCCAAACCGAATCAGCCAGGGCTGGGTCTCATGAGAAGTTACTTCAGGAGGTCATTTTGTCTGCCCTGCTGCTGACTCAGGCGGCCTTCTCCAGGCTAACCAGAGTCAGATGAATTCGTGGGAAAAGCTCTGTCGTCACCATCAAGGCCCCAAAAGGAGCTGGGCCCCGAGCCCACTGTGTTTTTCAGTGGGTTGTCCGCCTCTCAACAAACGATGATGTCTGGTTCGCCTCTGGGTGCTCGTTTCGGTGCTGGACTGGGGAGGAAAGGGGTGGCCCTCCCGGTCCCCTGTGTGTTCTCCTTTCTCTTCTTCCAGAGGCCGCCAATGCCTGAAGGCTTAATTCAAGCTCCAGCCCTCTGTGAAGCTTCCTCTGCTGCCTGGTACTCCCTGGTCTCTCAGCACCCCTGTCCTCATGTCCCTCCACGGTGAGCACCTCGAGCTCCTGGTTTCCCCCGGCGTCACCAGCACCATGTCTGCTCCATGACAGAAACCCAATAAACACTGCAAACCCACGGAGCACAGAAGGACCTTCAAGATCAAGTGGCCCAGTGGGTTTCTAGTATTTTGTTTTTAAAAAGCGAAGAGAACACTTTGTTCTTCCAAATGAACTATTACGAAGTCTCCTCCCTTTGGAAAGCAGATAAGAAATGAGTTTCGTGATTGAGGAAGGGGCAGAGGGCTTAGAAGCCCCATGTCTGGGGTGCCTGGGTGGCATAACAGTTAAGCTGCTGCCTTCCGCTCAGGTCATGATCCCGGAGCCCTGGGATCGAGCCCCGGGATCAAGCCCCACATGGGGCTCCCTGCTTGGCAGGAAGCTTGCTTTTCCCACTCTTACTTCCCCTTCTTGTGTTCCCTCTCTCGCTTTATTTCTCTCTGTCAAATAAATAAAATCTTAAAAAAAAAAAAAAGAAGCCCCATGTCTGATCTTTCTCTCCCTCACTCAGCTCCCTGAGGCAGCATTTGAAAAACCACTCATATGTTGAGACCCTTCCCTTCATACACGAGGACGCTGAGGGCCAGAGAAATACAATGACCCCATAGGTTCATGCTTATTTCAGTGGTAAATTTGGGAGGTGAACCAGGGTCTCCAAAGTATTGCCTGAGTGACCTTTCCAATTTATGATGATGTTTTACTTATAGCTGAAAGAGGAAGGAAGGAAGGAAGGAAGGAAGGAAGGAAGGAAGGAAGGAAGGAAGGAAGGGAGGAAGGAAAGAAGGAAGGAAAAGAGTGGGGATAGAGAAAGGAAATAGTGGGGAAAGAGAAACATGGAACTTCAGTATGTTCTGGATGAGTTTAATGTTCTCTTTGACCCCAGCATCAACACAGCCTTACACTTGGTGTAGCAGAACCCCTACCTCCCTGAAATCCTAATGTTATGTTTTGTAAAGAGGATCTTCAGAAAGAGAGTTTAGGAAACCATATCAGTGATTAACTCAGTCACATATTGATAGTAAGATTCCATACGGCCTATCGACTTTGAATTTTTCCAGTGAGGAACTTTCAGTTACAGAGTGGTTTGGGTGAACAAGGCGACCTACCCTTAGGGAACTCAAAGGAGAGCAGTGCAGAGCAGACTCTGCTTCATTCCCCAAAATGAACAGTCTATGTTAAATCCTCCTGCTCTGGGCCCTGTTTCCTGTGACGGACAGTTTCTCTGCCCCAGGAGGTCACTCCCTTGTGGTCTTGCCCAATCCCTTCTTCACAGGCCCCAGGTGTCTACCATCCATGGGGGGTGAGCATGAGGGCACCTCTGAGTTTTTGCTCCCTTTCCCAGACTACTTTATAAAGAAACAGGTTCAGAAAGACGAAAGGATCCTCCCAAGGCCAACCTCGTGAGTTAGTGTCCATTCAAGCTTAGAGCCTAGGGGTGTGGGTACCAAAGTTGCACTCTGTCCACACTCTCCATAATCACTCCTTAAAACGGATTTTAACTCAGTGATGCTACAATCAGTATGACAAGGCAGTTACTTTAAGATCATAATATCCAGAATTTGTAGTTGTAATTAAGAATACTTGAAAACTCTTCCATTTTCAACCATCATTCATTCACTGAACAAATATTTATTGGCAAATTGCCTAGTACCAGACACTGGTTACTTTCATGCTTCTGAGCATGAAGCACTCATTCTGTTCAGCTAACATATCCCCTCAACCAGTCCTGGGAGAACCCTGTCATGATTAATGAAGGTTCTCATCGTTTTCTTATTAGGTTTCGGGAGAATCACCAAGTCTGGTGCTTGCATTTCAATTTTTGATAAATTGGGGAACAGAAGGAAAAAGGTAGCCTTAATGGGTAGGAATAAAAGCTTTTATTAATATATCAATTAACATGCTAATGGATATTAATGGCTATATTAGTAGCTATCTCAGGGCCAGTTAGCAACAGGAAGTTCGCAGCAGTTACTTCCTGGGTGGGTTTCCACCTAAATCTTGCTTGACATCTTTGTATTCCCCATAGAGTCTAACATTGCACATCACAGATGTACAATAAAATTTGCAGGTTGACTGGTATGCTTCCCAATATCACCATTTGCTCAACAAGTAATATTGGTGAGGTCCCCCTTATAACGCTCACCTAAAGCATCGATAGCAAATTTTTAACAAGGCAATTTCATCTACAAGGCCAGATTTACTTTTTTTTTTTTTTTTTTTTATCAGAGTAGATGTTTTCTTTCATGGTATCATCCTTGGAGTAAGTCTTTTTTTTCCATCTGTGGCTAATGCTATTAGACTGATTAGGTAGAAATGACTTTTAATTCTAGAGATGAAACTGGGAGCTGGAGCATAGAAAGGATAGGAAGCCTACCCAAGGGACATGAAGGGTTATACGTTTTCACCACTCTAGGGCAGACCACAGTGTGGAGGCGGAGATGTTCACTTAGTCTGCAGCACCCCCATGGAGAATGGGTCCATTCTCAGCTGGTCCAAGGAGAACCTTCTTCCATCACGGGTCCGAGTCGGTACAGTGAGAATGGCACAGACCAGGTAAGTATCTCATTCTTTCTGCCATCAGACACCTGGGGTCAGACAATACAGGCCCAAGCCATCCATCAGTTCTTTGCATATACATAGGTAAGATCTAAAGACTCTCACCCTTCCACCTTTATGTCTGGGGCTAAACTCAAACTGCTATTATTGTAATTAATTTCATCAAAGTGAACCCTGCATTTGAGTCCCAGAGGCCCTGACTACTTTGGAGATGGGCTTATAACTCAAAGAAAGATAGCATCATTCCACGGTAGTATCACAAAGTGTGCTTTGTCTATTGCGTGCATCCCCTCCACGTATTCCAACCTGCTGCCCATCTTATCAATGCAATTATGCTGGAAATTTCTTTGCCAGAGAGTTAGTGATGAGGCTTAAAGTGGAGGTTACTCTGGGAAAGAGAACATAATGATTTATGTTTGCACTGAGGAAGAAATGATAGGTTTGAGAGTTTTTCTTAAAGTAGGTTTTGACCCAGAGACAGGCAGAGAGAGAGGTAAAGGTTGGGCGGTACAGGAGGTGAGTCTGGCCCTCAGACGGTGCTTGTGGTAGAGACTTGTGTCTGCGACCACGTGGCCCGCCGTCTCCACAGTGGCTCCACGATGTGAACTTGCAAGGTGCCACTCCGCTGAGGTGGAGGTGCAGCCATGGAACAGCGTGGGCACCGCTGGGCACCTCTCTGGGCGCCCCAAGGCTTATGCTAAGTTTCTGGGGCTCAGGGTCAACAGGGGTACCTCAAAGAATTACCTTCTCTGATCACAGCCCAGAGTAGACAGAGCCTTGGTAATGGATTTACCTGAAAGTTACTGACAGAAAAGTACGTGAAAGTATTCTGAACTAGACAGGGCCCTTACTGTTGAGAAATGATGTCTGGGAATTCCCCTCTGCTTCCCCCAGGCTTCCAGTGCAGCCCCCTCCCACCCCCAGTAATGGCCTTGTGATCTCATCCTCTGAGACAAACTCTGAAGGCATAGTGAACCTGATGTATGTAAATCTTGTGCCCGAGCCAGACTCTCCCAGAGAGGCTGCCCTGAAGAAAATCTATTGCCCTAATCAATTACCAAACTTCCAAATGAAATAGATTGTTCTCTCTTGCTGGAAGACTATCAAGCCGTCATTTTTCTTGGTAATGAGCAATAGTGCAGAGGGGGAATTGCACTTTCTCTGTGGCACTGGGCAAAAGGCTTCCAGTAAGCAGGGCCTGACCAGGAAAGCTGGGAGTTACCTGCCAAAATGACGGAAAGGTAGCTGGAAACTTCTCTCACTCCTGAATGCACTCCAACAAATTTCCCTTGACTGTTTGATATGGATCAGGCAGTTTGCTGGGTATGGGAGGTGCACAGTTGAGAAAGAACCCTTCCTCCTGGCCCGAGAATCTCCTCATCTGGCTTTGCTTCCCTGTTCCCCAGTCCTTCCTTGCTGGCCCAGTTCACCCCAATTCCTGAGCTATATGGTGAGGAAAAGACCTCATTTGGGAGCCTCACTTCCATCATCTGATGGACACTGGAATTAGTCTGTTGCCCAGGGATGCTCTATGGATGCTGGTATATAGTCTTCAAGGATTTATTCCACGCCTCCCAAGAAATGTTGTCTAGTACATGCATCTGGGCTCCTGCCTCAGTTTACCTTCCCATCCTCCTAATTCCCCTGTGGACTTGAAAAAGCATTTCAAACTTTAGTCTGCTAGGCTGGGCTTTTGCTAGGCTCATTCTCTGAGAACTGAGAGCACATTTTTTTCTACCTCCCTCTTCCTAGGAGGGCCCTGCCATGAGTAGACTGATGCCATAGCCTACCTGTCCTCAACTACTCTGTCCCCTGGGCATTTTTTGCAGTGATGTTTCGTCCACCACAATGAATCCTCAGATATACAGATGGAGGCCTGACTCCTGTGTGAGATCATCCTACCCTTTCGATTCTGTACTCTTCTTCCAAGGCAGTGCTTTTTATGAGATCCATTTGGGAGGTGGTGCTTAACACAAGCGGGAGAAGTTTTACTGGGAGCATCTGGGATACTTGGATTAGGTCCTTCTTCTTTCCTACCTAGTACCAACTGCCTTCTCTCTCAAGGTCATATCCCTGAGATCTCAGCTTGTCCTACTAGCTATTCCTGGGTATGGCACTTATCTACTTGGTGTTCACCTTCTGGATGGAAAGACATCTAGATATTTAACAGATTAAAAAAACGAACCATTGTGATAGGCAATAATGAAGGTGTACAAGGGGCCATGGAGTAAGCACAGGCAAGGGGTTACTCATTTCACTGCAGTATGGGACGGGGCCAAGAATGTCATGAGGAAAATAGTGGAAGTGGATCTTAAAAGAGGGGTAAGGGTCAAATTGGAAGACAAGGGTCTTCCGGGGAAAAGATACCCTGAAAGGGTCAACTGTTATGAGTGATAGATGTAAGTCTGAAAAAGAAGTTTTAAATGACTACATACACTCTAGAATTTCAGAAAATTCTAGTTCCATTGCCACAAATCTAGTTCCTGCCCCACGGGAGCTGTATCCTAGTTGAGACAAGTGCCTCTCGTGCTAAACAGTTGAGGAAGGATGCAGGTTATCCATAATAAAGTGGGACTTTGAATACAGAGAAGCACCCTGGAGGTGTTCAGTGCCAGGAGGTTGTCTGGCTCAGGGAAAGCCCTCCGCAAAGTCTGGGAAAGGAGCGAGGCTGCTGGCTTGGGGTGACTCAGTAAACTATTAGAGGGGAGTTCCTACATGAGCTAGGAACAGGGACTTTTTTGCTGTCTGTGAAGTCATGTGATACGAGTGGCTGGCTTTGGCTTCTAACCTACAGAGGACCCTACTGGATTTTCGGGAGAGAAGGAGAAAAAAGAAAATAAAAATAATAGGACTTGGTGTGCATGTGTGTGAATGAGTGTGGGTCCAAAGAAATGCTTAACAGTGTAGCTAGCTCTGAGCACTGGCTGGCGGCAGGGTGACCTGCATCCAAAGTGGGGGGAATGGCCTTTGCAAATGCCAGCTGGAAATGCTGCTGTGCCGTGCAGGCAGGATGAGACGGGCTGGTGCGCCATCACCTTTCCCAGCAAGTTTCCTCTCTGACTTTGGGGTATCGTTTAGCTGTTTGGAGAGGGGCTCTGGGCATTTCGATGACTCTCCGTGAGGCAGACACCTGAGTGTGGGGAGCTTCTTTTTCCTTCAGCTTTATTTGGAGCATTGGCCTGGGCCACTTTCTGGAGACCAGACGTTGACTGGCAGGCCAAGGGGAATGCGAAGTTGTGATAACCCATGAAAGAGTGAGCCAGGCAGCTCTCTGGTGAGCTGCTTCTTCACTCCACTGGTGGTGGGGTCTGGAGGCAAGGGGCAGCTCCCTGCTTCCACTGGCAGGAGCAGTGTGGAGAGGCCTGGGAGTGTGAGGGTGCATGGGCATAGGTCCATACTCATCTCATTTCCTCTAAGCCTGTGCTAAGTACGGCTGGGGGTAGGGGGCGGGGTGGGCACTGGGTAAACCAATGGGATCGAGATTCAGATTCTGACTCTACAAGCTCAGTGACCTTAAGGAGTTTGCTTAATCTCACAGAGACTAATTTTTCTCCTGAAACATGGGAATTTTGATGATTACTATAAAATGCAGAAATGTCAGCTTTACACATGAGAATAGTTGTAAACACTTACTACTCGAGAAGAAGCCCTCAGAAACACTCTCTTCCTATGCTCCCTCATTCTGCAGTAAGAACTCCGAGGCTCAGAGAGGTTAAGCAGCTCACCCAGCATCGCCCATCAAGAGAAAGTGGTGAGCCAGGGAAACACAGAGAGGGGGGTGGTGGAGCAATGCTCTGGGCTGGCTGTGCCCCAAACTAGCTGTGGGATTTTGGACAACCTTATCTCTCTGGCTTCAGGTTCCCTCTCTCTTAAGTCAACGATGGATCAGATACTCTCTAAAGCCTTATTCACGCCTCTGTGCAGCAGAGGTCTGGCCCATGACCCATAATGCTTTGCATTCCAGAAGAAACAACCAGGTGGGCTCCAAGTCAGACAGATCCACAAAGAGAATTTATCTTAGTGGAACTTCTCAAAGGCTCTGGACCCAACAGCTCCTGTGAGAACATTTCATGGGAGGCTGGGGTGAGGGCCCATAGAATGTAGAGTCACAGCCAGTAGAGTAACCGATTGCTGACATAATGTGAACACGTCTTTTTGGTCTTCACTTTCCAATTTATTTTTTCTTCCCTGTCTCCTCAGTGACCTGAAATGCAGTCATAGCCTTATCTAGGCTTTCCTGTAAATGTCTTTTCTTCTTTTAAACCTTGATCTCCTCTGTGCTAATAAATTAGAACTGAGCCTCACTGTGACAAGGACCCTAGAGAGCTTCTCCCCAAAATATAGTTGTGTGCCTGTAACAAAGACAGAGAGACTACAAGGCAGAAAGATAGTGAGAGAGAAAAACATGGAAAGGAAGTCCATAGAGACTCTGAGAGAGAAAGAGAGAGGTCTTGACAGAAAGACAGAGAGAGAGAATGAAATAGGGAGGAGAGGATGGAGATGGATAGGTAGAGACAGAGACACTTGTCTGTCTCCTTGGTGTCTCTATCTACAAAGAGGGATGGGATGGAATCTGCCAAGTCCACAGATGAGATGGGTGAGATGGGGAAGGTATTCCATGAGGAGGTATATGGAATCTTCATTTTCAAAGAGATTCTTTTCAAAGAGATTTCAAGGCCCGTGGCTACACTGGAGGCTCCAGCGTAGACAAGCACCATGTGCAGTCCCCAGGCAAGAGCCAAGCGTCTTTTATCCCTATATTTTGCCTTGGATGGACATGAAAGCAATGATTTGGAGGATGCTGGCAAAGCTACTGATGAAATCGACTCAGAGGTCATCTCTGATCCCCAAATATCTCTACATTTTGTGATTCCATTTACATTTTTACATATTTATATCTGGTTTCCACAACCAGATTCTAAAGTCCTTGACTACAGTGTTTTTGTGTGAGCATGATGTCTTGAAACCAAGAGCCCTTATTGAAGTCTTATTGAATAATAAAGTCTTATTGAATTACTGGGCCCGTATCTTCAGACCACTTTCAATGGTTCATATGAATAGATGCTGGAAGGTTTGAGGGGACTCACTAAATCAACGCCGGTTATTTGTAGAGGAAAACTTGGTAGAAGTTTAGGCACCTATGAGTGGGTTGGCAAGCAAAGAAACAATAAAGGCCCTGCTTTTGAGGACTTAGGATTCTCTTCCAAAGCTCAGAAAGGAGAGAGAGAGAGAGAGAGAGAATATTCACACCGAGAATAGAGATGACCAGCCTGTCAATATAGGAAGTCAATATAGGAAGACTCAGGAGGTCAGCCCCTGCTGGGAAAAGATCTACCCAAATCGGTCTTCCAGAGAGCTGCGAGGCCTCTGCTGCTGATATTGGATGATGGTGTTTCTGAAAAATGTTCCAGTCTTTCTTACCTTTGAGAAAAGCAAAGGACACTGAATCTATTTTAAGCTCGTATTTTAGGTTCAGGGTTGTAGTTGGAAGGCCCCAGTTTGTGCAGGAATGTTCGTCCCTGTGCCAAATGGCCCCAGATGGCCATGTTTTTCTAATGATTATTCTTCTTCCTTTTCTTACTCTTCCTATTTATTACTGCTGTATGTATGTTTCTACTTCTTTATTTTACACATATTCAGGTGAGAGAGCTAAAGGACGCTCTCATCATTTCCGTCAACTAGCCAGCTTTTATTCATTTTTCATGTAGCTTAAAAGTCACTTCTTCTGGGAAGATTTCCAAGCCCCCCAAACTGAGGTAGGACTCAGCTTGAGGTACCCCTCTGTGTATGCTCTTGACTAAAATACCCACCACCTGGAACATAGTTAGATGCCTGATGATCTGCCTCTACCATCAGCTTGCAAACTGAGGGCAGAGGCTTGCTCATCACTGACTCTTCAATGCTCAGGCCACTGCTGGGTGTACAGTGAGTGTTCAATAATTATTTGTTTAATGCACAGATGTGTGCAAGCTGAGGGGCAGTCTGATTTTTCTCATGGAGCCAAAAGCACTTTCCTTGGTTCTGGGAGGCTGGCAGTGGAGTAAACATAACCCAAGGCTAACTTTTGGCTGGGTGGGGATGTGGTGCTCCCATGGTCTTCTTTGCTCTACCGTAGCCCATTTTCCTCATGTCACCCACTCACCCAAACTCTGCTTGTTTCCTCCCCTTGGCCCTTGTCTCTATGCCTTCCCTGCTCCTCTCCTTCACCAATCTGTGCCTGAGCTTGGAGACTGCCTCCTCTGTGGGGCCTTCACTCTGCTGCGCTTGAACGTCTCTGATCCGTGATGGCTTTTTTAGTCTGCTTTTCACAGTGAGGCACTAGGCTTATAATGTCATCTTTCTGTGTAGTTATAACCTCTCTCTTTTGCACAGAACATATACTACGACAGCTGCAAGAGGTCACGGACATATTGTTCTGTCCACCTCCTTCAATGCACAATCCAGGATATTGAAGCCCAGGAGGCTTATAGGACCTCTCTGAGGGGACAGGACAGACCAGGACCCCTAGTTTCAAGTCTACGGCTGATTCCAACTTTCATTTTCAGAATTTTGTCCACCATATCACCCTAGCCTCAGGCTACTTTACCATATTACTACCAATTTTGTGCCTTAAAACAAAAGAAATGTATTCTTTCACAGTTCTGGAAGCTGAAAGTCCAAAAATTAAGGCATTGGCAGGGCCACACTTGCCCTGAAGTCCCTAGGAAAAGACCTTTTCTTGCCTCCTCCAGCATCTGGTGCCTCCTGGCATTCCCTGGCTTGTGGCTACATCACTCCCATCTTGATCTCTGTCATTCTGTCATTTCTTTTTCTGTCTCCTCTGTCACTGGATTTAGGACCCACCCTCATGCAGATGATTTCATCTCAGGATCCTCACCTTAATGGTATCTATGAAGACTGTCATCCCCCAAAGTTCACATTCTGAAGTTCTGGGCGGACAACTTTGGAGGGGGCACTAGTAACCCACTCTGGCTCTAAATACAGCAGAAACACAGTACATGCCCAACTTGTTGACTGGTAGGAGTGTCACTGAGCGCGTGACCGGCCAGCTAGCCAGCTGGAGCAAACCTCTGTGGAGGTGACTGGGGCTTTGACAAACAGAAGGGAGGGTTTTCTGAGTGAAGGGCAGGGTCTCAGAGGCTCATGGGAACAGGGCTGGAAGGTGACTTGAGGATGGTGGCCCTGGCCAGTTGTGAACCAGAGCAGGGGCCGGCTGCCTGCTGGGCAGGGGTTGGGAGAGGCCCTGCCATAGTCCAGGGCTTGCCCTGTGCAGCCAGGGGTGGGAAGAGGGAGGTGAGTGTCTCTCCCCTCAAATCTCTCCTTTCCCAGGATGGTGATTTTTTCCTCTCAGCCTGGCTCTCCCCACCCTCAGTTCATCTGAGAGAAGCCCAGCAGAGAGCAGACTGGGTGAACGCAGGTGGCCCTGTCACATGTCCCAGTCGGCTACTTGAGAAGAAAATGAGAGAGGCAGCAATGTTAGGCTTTGCGTCCCGCCTCCTGTGAAACACGTAGGCGAGTCTGTACACAAACATCGGGTCATACAAATAAACCAAACCTGGCCAAAAATAACAGAAAAGGCAACAGATGCTTCCAATTAAAATGTCAGTGTCTCCCAAGGAGCCACGTTCTCACGTGGTGTGGGTGCTCCAGGGCCGAGGACTATGGGGAAGGACCACATATGGAAATCTGTGTGGATTAACCACGTCCCAGATGCCACGGAAGACACTGGCCTGACCTTGCAATTAACACAGTGGCTGTTTCTGGGATGTGGACGCAGACCCAGGGAAAAACCAGGAAGTTGTGAAGCAGAGAGACTGTTCCCACTGCATCCTGTAGATGGTGGGGAGCCCAGAGCATTCTCAGAATACTCCCCCGTGGGCGTCCTCACACCTTCATCTCCTTTCCTCTTGGCCTTCATTTTCTTATATTCTTCAACATCATCATTACAGGAAAATCAATGCACAGGAGTAAGAGGTAGTCAGTGGGGAAAGGCTGTCAGAAAGGGGGATAAAGGGTCAATACCCCTTGTTCCTTCGTGCTGAGTGTGGGGACACTAGACCATTATGCTACATGAAGCAGCACACCAAATCATGGCCTCCCTGACCATATATTGGTCTCCTAAGTCCTTTATAAAATGGTTCCCTTCCAATCTGCTTTGCTATTTACTGGTAGGAGTTCTTCATTCCCCTTTCTTCTCAGGGTAGCTTTGTTCTGTTTTCTTTCAGTTTTCCTCAAACTCTCTTTCTAGCCCTAATTGGCTGATGATTAAGGAAAGCAACGAAAGAGGCAAGGAAACAAAATGGCAGGAGAGCCAAAAGGAAAATGTCACCGTCTTCACAGATCAACAGGGAATGTGAATTTGAAATGGGGCCTTATTCTGATAAATGAATCTCCTTCTCCTGATTATTTTTATTATCATCACTGTTATCATAAAATCCACATTTTATAGCTGAAGATCCAACTAGAATAATGTCCACAGACAGGAAGAACAATGGGGGAAATTAATGAACTGAATCCTCATTTGTGTTTCTATTGGGAAAGATGATAATTTGTTGGTTTTAATAAGCTCCTGGATTGGGTTACTACCACAGGCCCAGGGCTGCTAGGCTGGGGTACTCACTAAGTAATACAAGATGGGAAATTTAAATATTTTTATGTGAATTCAAACACATTTTCATTTCTTAATGGTCACTATTACCAGACAGATAAGAGAAAGACCTGTCTGCATAAAACAAACAAATAATTAGTTTTGACAACAGAAGCTTAAACAGGACGTTAATTAGCAGCCATAGAGATGGGGAGGTCCTGGATGGGAACAATTACACAGACAAATCCACAGTATGGCTACAATGTGCCAGGGTCCCATCCCTCACCATATGGCTGCAGTCTGGCGAATGGCTCGTTGGCAATTCATTACCATATCGCTTGGAACTCAGGAGCGAATGGTTTATGATTAGCCAATTCATTATGCTATCCTTGGTACCTCAAGGGGGCCCTGAGGGCTTGCCTCCCCCATTGTGTTATTTTAAGGACATATGACAGGGAAGGAACAGCCCTCCCTTCCCCAGCTGCCTCAAAGTACTGTTTGCTGGAAAGTTTTCTGGAATCGAGATAGAATCTTTCAAAAGAAAATAAACAAGCAAAAAATCCCCATAGTCATGAACTGTAGCCACAGCTGGAACCACTGGAACGTTCCAGGAGATGAAAACAAAGATTTCCTCCTCCTTTCTTTCCATCCCACTGAGGACACACCAGCCAACCTTGTGAGTATACTTTAGCTGTGCAAGAGGGTGCTCAGAGGGAAATAAAGACTAAAGAGCATTAGTCCAGGATTCAGGAAGTCATGATTCTTGAAGGGGCTCTACTGCTAACTTGGGTTAAGTCAGCTGACCCTTGATCCTTAGCTTCAAAACCTGCAAAATGGACACAATCGCATCTGTCTCACCCACTTCTCAGTGGTGTGGGAAGCCTTGTGAGAGAAGCCTCTCTGGTGGTGAGAGTTCCTCTGAATCCATGAGATTAATTACAGCGCAGCCGATAGCACGCAAGCCATCAGAGACATTTATTTTCAAGTCGTTAGCACAGGTGGGCGAGGACGAAAAGGCACAGCCTTGCTCATTGGATCTACTATGAATGGGGTGTGCCCACTTCTGTAATTGAGCATTTTAACTAGAGTTACTAAGGAGGAGTGCAACAAGACTTTGCATAAGGGGAAAAAATGTGGAGATGAGACCAGAGGACTGAATAAAAGGAAAGTATTGCATAGAGAGCCTCAAAGAGTAGCAGGAATACCAGAAGAGTAGGAAAGACCGTAAGATAGGAGGGTTACAGTGGCTAACAACCCAGAATAGTAGGAACAGAGAATGGAAGGAGACACATAAAAGCCAGACACGGATTTACATCAATGTGATTTGCTAAGTGCTTGGGCAGAGAAGTGGCAGGGCAGGAGGGAAGCCTCTTCAGTGAGGGCAGAGCACGGGATGGTCCCATTTGGGTTCATGTGCGTAACATGGAGACACACTTTGTGGCATTTGTTTTGTGAAATCCACTGTTGTCCATCCCACAATCCTTTAAAATCAGCCTCTAAGTCATACTCCCAAGGCCAAGACAAGGGTCCCAATTTCCTGAAAACATACATGATGCTATCACATGTGGCGAACACTGTCGGGCCCCTGCATCATAAATCTGACCTAAAAGAAGCATGCTTGCTACAATCAACAGTAATTACACATTTAATTAGCTCTAATTTTGTTTCCTTCCTGGAATTCCAAGGGGCTCTGGGGAAGACTTTCCATGGCCCAGGTCCCTGGTAAGAGCTGTCCTGGGAACTTTAAAATGATGCCTTCTTCTTGTGACAAATGTCCTTGTAGCAAGCAGTAGAGGCATTAAAAAAAGATTTTATTGACATTTCTTTTAAAAAATGAAAAACAAAAGACAACGCAGGTCTTTCTGAGAATCTTACGGTTTTAAGGAAGCTCTGCTCAGAAAATCCAGAGACCAGGTCTGAGTTCTGGGGTTACACTGATTCACGGTGCAATCTTGGACATGTCAGCCTCTTCAGGCCTCTGTCCTCTTGTCTACAAAGTGACTGTAAGGTGAACTGAATTACACTGGTTAAATGACCTCTAACAAATGTTTCTCAGAGCATAATTGTATAGGCCCAAATGACTGCAGAGATCCAGAGCAGTGCCTTTGCTTTAGGGTGCCAAAGGATGAATCTAAACCTTGTAGCTCTATCACTCTGGCATCCCACCATTCAATATTGTTTCCATGTCATATTTATGATATATGGGGGTTCCCAGTGATGCCTGTCAACAACACAAACCCTAGACATGAAACTGTTCCCATGGGAATGGGATGTATTTGGATGCGAGCACAGGTGCTCTGCTAGGGTCTGGGGTATGAGAACGAGAAGGCACAGGCCCTGTCTTAAGAGTAGCTAACCACTGGGTGGGGGGAGTCAGACCCACAAACAGGTCATTTGAGTACAAGATTGTATGGGCAACAACAGACTATCAGTGAATTTCTCAAGGCTTTTTCCCCAGGGCTTACTTGCACTGGAAACGACCGGGGTGTTTGTTTAAGGTGCATTACTGACCCATCCTGCCTCATGAATCAAAATCTCTAGGAGTGGAACTTGGGAATCTGTCTGTTTAACAAGCCCTCTAGGACCTTCTGCCTAAGGAAAAGTTCATTACGATAAAAGTTAGCTGTGGGAACTCACAGGAGGATGGCCCCGCACCCTGCCTTTATGGACCACTTATTTGAACTCTGAGCTCCTCTAGGTTCTATGGGAAGTTCAATAACATGTAAGATAAAAAGTCCATTCCCTCTGGGATCTTACAGCTAATACTCTTCCCTAGAGCCACAATACCAGAACACCATATCCAGGGATAAGGGGGGAAAGAGGAGAGTTAGACCTCATCCCTCATGATGTTTTTGCTCTACCCAGCTCCAGTGACCTGCCAGCTTTCTTCTCCATGATTCCCCTCTTCCCATGCAGAAGATACTAGACTTGCTATAGGAAGCGTTAGCTCTGATCAAGGCTTTGGGATCCCTTTGAGCCTAAGAAAGTTTTAAGCAGCGTGTAGGGGATCCCTTGTCACTGCTAGTGCTCCTCTGACCTAGTAACTTATTATCAGACTTCAGCTGCATTCTGGGCTCCTGCTTTCCTCCTAGCCAGCGCCCCGGGACCTCTACAGTCTTTTCTCTTTCTTTGTATGCCAGGGATGTGGCCTTCAGCTCTAGCCCTGTGAATGGAGGCAATGCTACCTTCTCTCTCCTGGAAGATAAAGCATCTTCACTGCATTTGAACTACACAACAACTCACACATTTCCAAGAGACATAATGTTCTGTTTATTCTATAGGTACGTTTAAGGGACTTGGTTAAGTTTACAAGCTAGTAGATGAAGAGCCAAGTCTCAGGCGGGAATCTTCTTATTCAACTATACTCTGTGTCTATCACATGATAATCGAAGGTCCTTTACCATGGGAAATATCTTGGACATGACTGGAGAGTCACTCTTTCTGGGTGTGTCCAAGTCCTTGGGAAGATGTCTGATGCCTCCAATGAGCCAGTTTGCTGCTCAGCCAGTCAGCCTGGCATTGGGACTCCTTCTGTTCCTTATTCTCTGTGTGATCCTGGGCAAGTTTTAGCTTTTTTGAGCCCAGAAAAATGGGACAATAAACCCACACCAGAGACTATTATTGACTAGGTTGAATGAAATAATGTAGGCAATACCCTTGGCTCGATAAAAGCCGGCTTTCTTTCCATTTCCTTCTTCTTCACCTGCACATATAGCCCAAGACACTCTGTTTCTCCTCACTTCTTCAATGAAGGGCCAGTTTTGCACCTCCCAGGTCCTAGAGACTGTGGATAAATGCTTCTTTCTGTGTTGCCTGACTCTGACAGCCACCTGACATGTCCTCACCAGATACTAGCTAGTCCTCCCTTCCTGCAGCACCGTGGAAATCCCGCCTCTTTCTGAAACCAGAGAGAAGCCAGTGAAAAGGCAGAGATGGATCCACCTGAAGTAGATAAGTTTATCTGCACCTGTCCCTGAGCCCCACCCCCCTGAACCTCAGCTGGGCATAGTGGAGCACAGAAGAAAGGACTGAGAACAAGGAAGGCACAGAGTTCCAGCTACCGTGCTCTTTCTTAGAGAACTGGAAACCTGTGCACGCCTACCAGAGGCTATGAACACTCATGTGTCAAGGCATAGCCAGGATTTCAGGTCAGGAAGTATTCTATTTATTAAAAAAATTTTCTTTGAAAGTACTTTATAGCAACCCAGTGTCCCAAAGAGACATGAGTGTGTGCTCCTGGGGGTGGGTTCAAATACAGGCCAAGTGCTAAGAGGAGTGATTATTTCTACAATGGATAATCTTTCTCACTCATTATATTCTTTCTCTCCATGCCCCTTTTATAAAAGTAATAAGTAGCCAATTATTATCAATTTATTTTCTGCTTCCTATAATTACATTATCCATGATTAACTCACTGGAGTCTAATTTGACTCCAGACTTATTTGGTAGGAATGCTCCATCACTGGGCACGGTGGGACTCTTGTGAGCACAGACTCACTCTGCTGGGCTCATGGAGCTCAATTAATGCACACAGAGAGGGACAAAGAAGAGGATGAGAAATGGCAGGCGCCTCAGTCTTGCTGAGTTGCGAAGTCCCTCCACATTCATTATTTCATCTGATACACATACTGGCTCTATGAGGCAGTTAGAATAGTTGTTATCTCCAGTTTACAAACTGGGAAACAGACCCAGGTCAGATCATAACATGGTGCCTAATGTAGGATTCAAGCCCATGTTGACATGCTGCGTGCGAGTGCAGCCCTAAAGATACTGATCTGCGATTTTAATTGTAATCATTTCCATAGTGATTTGAAGTCTGCAAAATGTTCTCAAATTTCCCATCTCGTTTGACCTTTACAACAATCCTGGGCAGCAGAGTAGAAATTATAATACCCACTTTTACAGAGGAGGTAACTTTGGTCTGGAGAGGTGACTTGTTTAAGCCTTTAAGGTGTGAAAACTGCGATGAGAACTGTGGGTTCCTGTCTTCTGATAAAGCATGTGATTCCATTACAGCACCGCTGGAAGCCCAGAACTTACTAGAATATGTGATTTAAAAGCAATACGGAGGGGGTCCGGGTGGCATAGTTGGTTAAGCATCGGACTGCTGGTTTCAGTTCAGGACATGATCTCAGGGTTGTGAGATCAAACCCTGCCTCAAGCACTGCATAGGGCTCTGGAATCCAGACTATGAGTCTGCTGGTCCCTCTCCCATCCCCTCTGCTCTTCCTTCAGCTCATGCTTGCTCTCTCCCTCTAAAATAAATAGATAAAATCTTTTAAAAAAGAAACAAATGAACAAAAAAAATAAAAGCAACATGGAACAGCAACATGAGATTATTATTACATTTTGCACAAAAGATTATTCTCTGGGGAGAGGCCTTTAATTTAGGGAGTCCATGAACTTCTCCTGCAATATTTATATATATGTGTGTGTGTGTCTATCTATATGCATGTGTATGTATACATAAACCATATTTTAAGGACTTTTTTTAAAACTTCCATCAGATTTTTGAAAGAGTGGGTTACCCCCAAACATCCAGTGAGTCGGATTATTCTGGTTTCTTTTCCACCAAGGGACTAAAGGTGGTGGTTTGGAGGGGTTCCTGGGACCAGGAAGGAGGTGAGAAGGTTTCGGAGAGCAAGGAAATAGGGTCATGCGGGCCAAAGGAGGTGACTATTTTAAGATGTCGGGTCCAGGCTATGCTTACACAGTGATAAATGCTGCCAAGATCAGAGGCTTGGACAAAGTGGCATATCTGGCAGTTTGAGAAGTTTCTGTGGAATCGTGGGACCAGAAAACAGATGGAGGAGTGTTAAAGAAGGTGCACATAAGGCAGGCACGACCGTGAACACAGAAGTGCGTCTTTAAAATCTGGTAATTAAGAAAAGTGCAGAGCCTGGGCGCTAACTTGGGGGGAACAGCAAGACTACGGAAAGTTCTTTCCCTTTCTTTTTTGATTCCCCTTAAAAATGGGAGATGATGTGTTTGTGGAGGAAGAATCTGACTGAAAGGGAGAGGCCAGGTGAGAATGCAGGAGCCTAATTAGGAGATGGGGGGGAGATGAATCCCAAGCTGAGATGGAGGGTTAACTTTAGAATAGATTTGAGGTCCCCTGAAGCAGGCACGGTGGTGGAAGGGAGAGGTGAAGATGCAGAGAGAGTGTGAGCTTCCCGCACATTTCTACAGCTCGACCTAACGGGCAGTTACAGCGCGCAGCGCGCGACGCCACCCGGCTGGGCTCTGCCTGTCACCTCCAGGCACAAGGCCTCCTGGCTCCAGGGGGCTGGCAGCTTCCCACTGCCCTTCCTGCTCAGAGTCTCTGTTTCCCAGCATCTGACATTGACTGTGTCCAGGGGCTTCTCCAGCTGCTTCCAGTGGCCTCTCCTTAAGGCCCCAGCAAACAGATTTCTCCTGGGATGATTTTCAGTAGTAAAATACAGAAATGTATTTGGGCAACAGCTTTCTTTGTTGTTGATTTATTTGATTGCTAAACCTTTTAGAAAATTTGTGCTACACAGTATACAGATACATCATTTTGTAGCTATAAAATAGATTATATACTTGGCAATTTCTGTATAAAGCTTTTTCGCTGGGCCTTGGACAGAAATGGACTCTCATATTGTTTCTAAGGCACAGAGTCTTTTTTTTTTTTACTTTTAGTGCCTTTAATTAATCTATGAAAAGCACTTAGACTGGTGCTTGACACAGAGGGTGAATGCTAGCTAATGCTGTCATTATCTTTGCTGTTGTCATGAGCTGTATGACCGGGGACAATTCAATCCTGACTCGGGGCAATAATGTCCTCACTCATAAAGTAAGGGTAACATATTCTCTTTCCAGAGTGTGTTCTGAAGACTTTGGTCCCCACCCCAAAGTCTGTACTGCCATTTCACTCATTTTATCCATTTCCTTGGGGTTTCACAGAGTTTTCACTAGAAGAAAGAGTTCTGAAAAAAAAAAAAAGTTGGGAATCACTGGGTCAGTCAAAGGCCCATCCTCAATAAAAGCACTTTGCCTAAGTGAAAGATTTTGTTGACAATGGCCAGAGAGATGACATGGTCTAACTGGGGCTACCACAAGCCAGGGAAGGCTCCCTGGAACAGGGGAAGTGAAAAGTTAGAATCTGTCTGTTTCTTGCAATCGATGAGCCTGGAAGGGAAACTGCAGCTCCTAAAGAGTGGGGGAGTATGAAGCATGAAGTGCAGAACCACAGCTACCGGGGGAGGAAAAGGTGAGCAGCCCAACTCAGACCTTTCTCTGGGTGGTCGAAGCCAAATGGGCCGACAAGGGCTTCAGGTGGAAGTACCCCAGGAGAAGTCTGACCAAAGTGTGAAGTGATGAACAGCAAAGCTGACTGTCTTCTCTGAGACAGCCGCTTAATCAGCATGCTCTCTTGTAGGGACAGGAAAGCAATGTCCAGAGGAGGCGAGTTCCTGCCGAGGGGCACAAAATGAGCTTGACTGGCAGCCACCACCAGCTGTTAACCAACTAGCCTCTCCCCTTCTTCCTTAGCGTGAGAGCTCCTGACTTTTTAGGTGGGGTTAGGGATGGCCGACAAAATGTCCATGTAAGTTAAAGGACTTCCAGGAAAGAACCGATGGCGGGGTGCAGGACAGCCCATAGGAGCCATTCTGTCCTTCCCTGCTTCTTCTTGCTTCTGACCTGGCTGGCTTTTAGCTATGGGGCCATCTCAGATCATGAAGTAAACTTGGAGATGCAACTCATGTAACCAGGGACAGCAGAGCAGAAAGATGGAAAGAACCTCAGTCCTGGAGACATCATACAGACACTATATTAGCCACAGACTGCCAAACTCTGAATTCTTTTATGTTGAGAGAGGGAGACTGTCCTATTGTGTTTAAGCCATTGTCATTCCTGGGCCCTATTCCCAGAATGTTCTTGATGCCCAGGCAGAGCTGGGGCTGGCAGGGCCCCCTGTGTACCTTGACTATTTTGCTTGGCAGTGCTTCTTGAATGACCCTGCTGCTCCCGTGTGTGGAACTGTCTCGGTGTGTGTGCATGAGCAGAAATCCAAAGCCAAAGTAATCTTCAAAGCTGTCAGCTCTGTTTCCTGCAGACTCACGCTCCCCACTGCCTTCTCATTTCCACCGGAGGAAAGAGAGGCTGTTGGTGAATAACTTCTTCTTTCCTGAATTGTTTACTATGTCAAACACTCAATATCCACAGCACAGAGTGTTTTAAGTTCACATCTTGCTGAATTTTAGTGTTTTTTTTTTAATTAATGAAAAAAAAATAGGTTCAGTTGAACCATCTTTGTACTGTCCTCGAGCCTATCATCCTCCTCCTTCTTCTGAGAAACCATTTTTCTGAACCGCATGGATCTTTCTCTGTGTTTTTATGCATTTACCACCTCTCTGCTTGAGTCCATAATAGACAATATTGTTTTGTATGCTTTACACATGTGTATGTAAATGGCACATAGATACAATTTGATTCTTTTTGCTCAACCCGGAGTTTCCCAAATCATCCTCCTCGATACATGAGTCAGGGAGGCTCACTGCTATGAAAGATACCCTGCTTTTCCATTGACCTGAGCATACAGATTGTTTCCAAATTTTCAAAATTGCAAGGCATGCAATAATAAACATCCTTTTACAAGTTATATTGCACATAGGAGTGAGCTTCGCTAGGGTATATATCTAGACATAAAACTAGTTGTCATACAGACACCTATCTTCACTTTTATAAGATATCTCCAAATTGCTCTCTAAAGGGGTTAAAACAATGCACTGCCTCCAGGATCAAAGCGCCTATTTCCCACAGAAACTCAGCCCTGTTGAACTATGTAATTTTTAACAACTGGATAAGTATGAAATGGTATCTGTCTGCTGTATTTGGCATTTCTTGATTGTTAATGAGGTAGGGCATCTTTTCATGTGTTTATAGGCCATTTTGATTTCTATTTCTATTTTTATATTTTGCCTGTTTTTCTATTGGGTTGTTTGTCTTTTGCCTATTACATATTTTAGATATTAATCCTTTGTTAAATGCATGGCAACTTCAAACTCTCACTTGTTTTTGGCTTTGTTCATGGTGTCTTTGGTTTTACAGAAATCTTAAATTTTAATGTGATCCAATTTATCTTTTTCTTTTGTGCTTTTTTTTTGGATCTTAAGAAATCTTTTCCTGGTTTGCTATAAAAATATCTTTCTGAATTTTGTTTTAATAGTTTAAAAGTTGTTATTGTTTGAATGTTTAGCTTCAAATCCATATGGAGTTTATCTGCAATATTTTGTTATTTTATATATGAAATAGAGCTCTAATGTTGGTTTTCCAGTATGGAAGCCAAATGTTGTGACACTAATATCAAAAGTCCATACTTTCCCTATTTATTTATAATCAACTGCTTCCCCAAATGTGTGGGTTTCTTTCTGAACTTTCTAGTTTATTCCCTCAATCTCTGTATCCCTACACCTCTATCACACTGTTTTATCTTTCATGTCTGTGATGTAAGCCCCTCCTTTTTATATTCTTTTTCAAAACTCCTTTGGCTGTCATTGGCTCTTTTTATTTTTATATAAATTTTTAAGTTTATTTTTTCCAGTTTTATTGTGATATCATCGACCTACATCAGTGTGTAAATTTAAAGCATATAGCATAATCGTTTGACTTCCATTTCGTATACTGTGAAAAGTGTATGAATACAGATGAATCTTGTAATAGAACGCTTCCTTCCTAGCTCTCTGAGCAGGTGCTGCCCCCATCCCGTCCCCGTCGCGAAGATCTGGGACCCAGCTCCAATGCTGTCAACCAGTCGGCCAACTGTTCTTGGGCCAGCGGTCTAACCTCCCTGGGCTTTAGCTTCCTCATCTGTCAGATGTGCTCTGCAGGGGAGTCTGCTTGTCTCCCTCTCCCTCTGCCCCTGTTCCCCCACTCTCTTTCTCTGAAATAAGCAAATAAATCTTAAAAAAAGAAAAAGAGTAAAAAACAATAATCTCAGGACCAGCCTGAGACAAAAGGTGAGAGCCAGACAATTCTCCCCTCAGTTCTCTGCCTTGTCTAACCTTTCTGACTCCTTTCTCCCAAACTTCCAGGGTTGTGAGACACAGAGCTCTGTCACTGGGGTAGACTTATCATGATAATGTGGTAGAGGCAACTTGGAATTACAAGGCCTGGGTCCACTTTCAGACTCTAACCTGTAACTTCAGGTGAGTCACTCCAACTTTCTGAATCTCAGTTTATTCATCTTTACAAGGGGCATGATCATTACTTCCCCCGAGGAGTATTGTCAGATCAGGAAACAACGGACATGGACGTGGAAGTCCATTGTTTGGTAAAATGTGAGGCCTTTTAAGAAAGAGAAGTTTTTGTGAGTGCTCTTGTTGGTAGTTCCATGTGACGCAGGACTTACAGGAAGGTAACGGTGTGTACCGTGTTGAAGTGCTTTGCTCTTAGCACTTGAGTCAAGGCATGTAGGGGAAACAAACCCACTTTCTAGTTTCATCAGACTCAGTACAGTATCTGCACAGTCTTCTAGAAGAGGCAGGAAGTACCCTTCTGGAAGTGGTAACTTCCTGTATATTCTGCAGTCCGGATGTGCAAGGCAGTGGAGTGGCTGAGATCCCATGAGCTTTGTCTGGACAAACAAACAGAGCTCACTCTGGTGCACGTATTGGGCTCAGCACTGGCAGGAGAGAGTGAGAGCCTTGGGGTTCAAGGGTGGGAACAAATGAGTCTTTGTATCCTCCTCACAGATATCATTTTGTTAAGATGAACATGAAGATGAGCCCTAATGTTCTGTGAAGTGACTTCCCTTGGAGAGAGCACACAGCCATGCTCCCACATCTTTCCAACCCTCGCTACTCAGATGGCTGGAGCATCCTGGGCTTGCGTGCTGAAATCAGACTTGTACCAAGTGACATCCATGGGCCAGATGCCCTGAGACCTGTAGCCCACTCACTCAATTTCATACAGAACACCCTTTTCCTTGGTAATTAGGTTCTTACCTTTTCCTCAGTTCTATGGAAACAGGACTTCTCACCTGTTCCCTAGTTACTTCCATGGCTGATGCTGGCCTGTCTGTTTTGACCATTGGTCTCTGCAACAAGTCACTGGAATCCTCCTAAACCAATATCACCATTACCACCCCTGCCTGTGGCCTTTGGCAATGTCTACTTCTCTGCTGTGGTTTGGGCAGAGTCCTGGACTTTTGACCTGGGTGTGGATCTTAGTCTCCAGAACTCATAATCTACCTGTCCTTTCCTTTGGAGTCCACACTGTCATTCTGCTCTTCACATGGAACTCCTGCTTGTTCTTGTTGCCATGCTCATGCAACATCAAGAGTCTGACTCTCCTTCCAGACCCTGTCTTATCTCGCAAACTTTGCAAAATCTGTCAATTAGGTGTCACTCGAAAAAGACCATAGCTGACTTCATTATTATTCTTTTTTTCAAATGTGGGCCATGAAATATAGGTACAAGCTCTCTAGTAGAGGCTGTGATTGTCTGCTTAGAGCCTCCTTCATGAATGAAGGACACATTCCTCTAGCTACTGAGAGTTGTCCTCTCAGGACAGAGCAGACTTGCTTCTGGTCACAACCCCTCCTTGGGGCAACCCACCCTCTGTGACTGCTTGATGTGGTCATAGCAATCAGAGGTAAAAGAGATTAAGGGTCTAGATCCACACGACAACTATGAAGGACCGTTCCATTCTAGGGATCCTCTGGGGTGAGCTGAGGCTTTAGGACAGCCTGTAACCCAGCTCCTCCCTCTGCCCATTCTTCTCTCCTTCCCTTCCCCTGTAGGGCTTGACCCTGAGCACACTCTTACTTCCAGCAAGTCTCCATGCTGAGTTGGATTCCTGGAGTCCCTAGCCAGAAACAGGTGTCCACAGTTATTTTTTTTGTTCAACCAACCCACTAACTCACCATCTTCTTTCTCTGTAAATTCATTCTCCCTGTGGTGGGCATAATAATGCCCATTCCCCACCCAACGATGTCCACACCCTAATCTTCTGTGTTATCTTCTATGCGAAAAGGGACTCTGCAGATGTGAATAAGTTTACTGACTTCAAGATAGGTAGATTACCCTGGATTATTCAAGTGGACTCAATCTAATCACATGAGTCCTTAAAAGCAGAGAATCCTTCTTGGCTATGGTCAGAGATGTGATTACAGAAAAAAAGATCAGAGACATGCAACATTTCTAGCTTTGAAGATGAAAGAAAGGACCACAAGCCAAGGATCCAGGCAGCTTCTGGAAGCTGGACAGGGCAAAGAAGTGGATTCTCCCGAGTTTCCAGAAAAGAATGTAGTACCACTCACACCTTGATTTCAGCCCAGTGAGACCAGGTAAAGCCTCTGATCTATGGAACTGTGAGAAAATAAATCTGTGTCACTTTAAGCCATGTGTGGTAACTTGTTACAGCAAGAATAGGAAAGTAATATACTCCCCGTAGGGGTTAACTTAATACTTGTGCATTTGTATGACCTTGGATGTGCCCTTCAGCGACATAAGTCTTATTTCTCTCATCTATAAAATGGTTAATTTAGGCCATATCCTTGCATAACTGCCTCTAACTTGATATTTTATGGCCCCCACTGGCCAGATTCCCTACTTTGCAACATTTGTTTTTTTTCCTTCTAATGAGGCAGTTTGCTTGTCTTTTTGATGATGACACTAAGGCAAGCCTACCTGAGATGCTGCAGGAACAACAGAACGACCATGCACAGGAGTGAGAGAGAGATATTCTTTCCCTTTGTCAGGCTCTGCCAGTCTGTTTTCATGTTGATTACTAAATTTCCTATTCCCGTAACTTCTCAGGACCACAGGAAAAATGCATCTCACCTGGTGAACAATTTATAAACTAAAGCCTGATGACCAATAGATTTTGTCATTTTTCTATTAGTAGACCTTCAAGTATAATTAAAAAAATTTTCAGTTATGTTGAAAATAATTCATTAAAAGTTGTAGGTACCAAGCTCAGAAGTAGGTTCAAAGGTAGCAGTGTTCTGGGTGCTGGTGAAAGTTAGGATTTCCTTAGGGAAATCCACTATTTTTAGAATTAAAAAAATGCCCTTAGCTTGATTTTTGTTAGGAATAAGTATAATGAAGTGGCACTGTAATTAAAATACTGGTAAACTCACTAGACATAGCTGTTGTGGTGAAAAACAACAACAACCCTGGACACTAAAATGGGATAAAAATAGAGCCTCGTTTGGCCCCTTCACCCTCCTAGTGGGAAACCAATACAGTTGCCACTTCATTAACTGCTCTGCGTTAAGAAAAGCTGAGCTGACCACAAAATAATAATGGCAATAGCACAGTGCTAATGATGACTCCTGCTACATTTATTTAGCACATTATGCTTTTCAAAGCACTTTCTGTCTGTTTACTTGTTTGAGACCCCAGGTCTCAGTATTTCCATAAGAAATGGGGGATGTGGTGAGGGGGCTATCATCCACCCGATTTAACAGATGAGGGAATCCTGACCTACACTGTCTAAATGACTCATGTCGCCACAGCTGTGAGTAGCAGGTCTGGGTCTGGGGACTATGCTCTATATGGAGGTCCATGTCTGCTACAGCTCACTGCCCCTGGCAGCTGGAGTTCCCCAACTCAGGGTCAAACACTGTCTCTGGAGACCTTATACTGCAAGCCAAAGGCTGCCAGTATGATTCTTTCTCTCTCTCTCAATAGAAAGAATAAAGCCACTAAAGAAGTAATCATTAACATTAGCTGGGAAAAGTCCTAAAGAACTGAACGGAAGAGAAAGAAAACTCTAAGAAGTGGATTCTAGTCTGTCAGCACCTCACTAGGGTTGGTAGTATGGCCAGTGATGTCCATATATGAGCCAGAGAGGAGGCAAAGTACCCTCCTTCCCACCATCCTGCTCATGCTCCTTGGAACAGTTTCCAAGAGCCCCATGTTCTGGGCTCTGTAAAATGACATCACCAACACAGTCACTACTTGCCTCTCCCCCTGCCCCATGACCCAGGACCAGTTAGCCTGACTAACCTGGAAGGACAGAGGACAACCTGGGGCCAGTGACAGAAAAAGGAGCAGCCCTCAAAGGCATCTGCAAGTTATCTGGACAATGACGGGGTGAGAAAAGCTCTCCTCAATGATGGATTTTTTTCCACCAAGTTCCCATTTTACATCTGGTGCAGTAGTATCATTTTGACTTCGGTATGAGAGGCAAGTGGTGACTCGGACTGGGCTATCATGTGACCTTGGTCATTATCACCCAGCCTCCACGAGGCTCAGTTCTCTCACCTATAAAATAGGTGTGATAAGAGTGAATGTCCTTCCCACTTTATAAGGTTGACATGAGAGTTAAATGCCAAATGTAAAGCATTGTTGGGAAAAGATGTTATGGTTTTATTATTGGAGATAGTGCTAATCATTGAAACTGGAGCTTAATAGTAACAAGGATATTATTAGAATTAGCAATTGTGGTAGTGCTGGTAAGGCACTTTGGAGATTATTCATCACATGTAGATACTTGCTGGAAAAGTCCCTGGTGTGTACCATGCCTGTTCTTGAAGTAGTTCTTTGGCCCTTTACAACAACCCTAGAGGTAGACCTTGTTACTGTCATTTGATACAATAAGAAGCTAAGACTTGAGTGAGGGGGGAGACAGGCTGATAGATGGAAGTGGCTTATTTATTTTTAAAAATATTTTACTTATTTATTCATGAAAGATAGCACGAGAGGCAGAGGCAGAGGGAGAAGCAGGCTCCCCAAGGAGCAAGAAGCCCGATGTGGAACTTGATCCCAGCACCCCGGAATCACAACCTGAGCCGAAGATAGACACTTAACTGGCTGAGCCACCCAGGTACCCCAGAAGTGGTTTTCAAGCTGATATCATGAGAACCCAGTGGTTTCTGCAGACTTCCAGCATTGGCAGGCATTCTTAGCACTTCTTGTGTAGAACAACTTTGAACCTTTAGAACCTTGTTTGTTACCAGGGACTTGTTGCCTTAATCCCAAGAAGGAAGTATGGTTGGAATTAGAAGGTCCTTCACATGGAGGAGCAGAATGGTTCACTATTCAAAGTCATTGATGAGTCAGCTGATCCCTGCTCTGTGATTGGTGTACAAATGCCCACTAGAATTTTCTCAGCAGGAACTTTGTAACACTATGGGAAAATTACCTCTTGTGTTAAACCACCATGATTTGAGAATTACATGTTACACCAGCTATTGTACAATAGACCCAATGAGAAGATATCCATCAGTATTTCAGACCTGGTCTTAATTCCCTGACATTTAAAAAACCACTGCCTTCCTTCTCCATGGATATCAGCTCACCCATCTTAAGCAGCTTTCTTTGTGCTCTGTATAAGTATAGAGAAACTGTTGGCTTGTCAAATAACTAATAAACCCATGTTTGGCAAAACAGTAGTTATCATCAGCAAGTGACCTTACGATAACATTTACATTGCTGGAGAAGTCATTCCAACCCAGAACTAGTGGCATCCCAACTCAGGCCCCCCTGGTGCCATGAGGCAGGGACACTATCGAAGTGTGGGGGATTATTAATGATTTTATCTTCTCACTCACCCATTAACTTTCCTTTTACAAACTTGCAAATATATTCAGCAGTATCAGATCTGGTTCATCTGTTTTTGACACATAAATAGAACCTATCCTGTTGGAATTTTGCAGAGAAGATAGACACCATGTGCTTATGATAGCTCATGTCTGAAAGCAGCCATGATTGAGCCAGGAAGACGCTGGCTCCAGGGGAAGAAGATTTTCATAGGATCCAGCTCTCTCAGGTAGTTTCCATGTGGTCATAGTGACCTCAGAGGGGAAAAAATAATTTTAATTTTTTCCATGGTAGTATTATTTGTGGTAACATTTGTTTCAAAAGACATAAATATAGAAAGTTCTAAAACAAACTCACGATTTCCTTGACAGTGGGATCAATGGGATCTATGAAGAGTCTCGTGAACTTCTATTCAGGTGCCTTCAAGTAGTAAGCAAGAAACAGTCCTGTAAAGATGGACAGTGGAGGTCAGAAACAAGAAGTGTAGAGGATTTAAATGGCTTTGATTTTTATTTATTTACTTATTTTTCCTATTGCTGTTTATTTATTTATTTATTTATTTATTTGGTGCCGTGGATTGCTTCATTTATTTATTTATTTTATTACATTATTTTATTTTTTTAGTGTTCCAAGATTCATTGTTTATGCACCATACCCAGTGCTCTATGCAATAAGTGCCCTCAATACCCATCACTGGGCTCACCCATCCCCCATTCCCCTCCCTTCCACGACCCTCAGTTTGTTTCTGAATCCAAAGTCTCTCTTGTTTCATCTCTCTCCCTGATTTATCCCAATTCACATTTCCTTTCCTTCTCCTACTGTCCTCCATATTGCTCCTTATGCTCCACAAGTAACTGAAACCATGTGATATTTGACTTTCTCTGCTTGGCTTATTTGGCTCAGCATAATCTCCTCCAACCTGGTCCATGTTGCTATAAATGCTGGGTATTCCTTCTTTCTGATGAAGGCGTAATATTCCATTGTATATATGGACAATATCCTCTTTATCCATTCATCTGTTGAAGGGAACCTTGGATCTCTCCATAGTTTGGCGATTGTGGCCATTGCTACAGTGAACATTGGGGTACATATGGCCCTTCTTTTCACCACATCTGTATCTTTGGAGTAAATACCCAGTATTGCAATTGCAGGGTCATAGGGCAGCTCTATTTTTAATTTTTTAAGGAAGGTCCACATTGTTTTCCAAAGTGTCTGCACCAACTTGCATTCCCATTAGCAGTGTAGTGGTTTCTACACGTCCTCTCCCCTTTCTCCACAGCTTCTGCAACACTTGTTGTTTCCTGTACTGTTCATTCTGGCCATTCTGACTGGTGTAAGGTGGTATCTCAGTGTGGTTTTGATTTGAATTTCCCTGATAGCTAATGATGACGAACATTTTTTCATGTGTCTGTTAGCCATTTGTATGTCTTCTATGGAGAAGTGCCTGTTCATGTCTCCTGCCCATTTTTTGATGTGATCTTTTTTCTTTTGATTGTTGAGTTTGAAGAGTTCTTTATAGATCTTGGATATCAGACCTTTGTCTGTTTTGTCATTTGCGAATATCTTCTCCCATTCTGTGGGTTGCCTCTTTGTTTTGTTGACTGTTTCCTTTGCTGTGTAGAAGATTTTTATTTTGATGAAGCCCCAAAAGTTCATTTTCACTTTTGTTTCCTTTGCCTTTGGAGATGTACCTTGAAAGAAGTTGCTGTGGCCGATGTCAAAGAGGTTACTGCCTATGTTCTCCTCTAGGATTTTGATAGATTCCTGCCTCATGTTGAGGTCTTTCATCCATTTTGAGTTTATCTTTGTGTGTGTCATAAGAGAATGGTCGAGTTTCATTCTTCTATACATAGTTGTCCAATTTTCCAAGCACCATTTATTGAAGAGACTGTCTTTTTTCCACTGGATATTTTTTCCTGCTTTGTCAAAGATTATTTGACCATAGAGTTGAGGGTCCATATCTGGACTCTTTAATCTGTTCTATTGGTCTATGTGTCTCCTTTTGTGCCATTACCATGCTGTCTTGGTGATCACAGCTTTGTAATAAAGCTTGAAATCAGGCACATGATACCCCCAGCTTTTTTTTTTTCTTTTTCAACATTTCCTTACCAATTTGGGGTCTTTTCTGGTTCCGTATAAATTTTAGGATTGTTTGTTCCTTCACTTTGAAAAATGTTGGTGGAATTTTGATTAGAATGTCATTGAAAATATAGATTGCTCTGGGCAGTATAGACATTTTAACAATGTTTAGTCTTCCGATCCATGAGCATGGAATGCTCTTCCATCTTTTTGTGTCCTCTTCAATTTCTTTCAGGAGTGTTCTGTAGTTTTTTGAATACAGATCCTTAACTCCTTTGTTTAGGCTTATTCCTAGGTATCTTATGGGTTTTGGTGCTATCGTAAGTAGAATCGATTCTCTGATTTCCATTTCTATATTTTCATTGTTGGTGTATAAGAATACAACTGATTTCTGTGCATTGATTTTGTATCCTGTCACATTACTGAATTGTTGTATGAGTTCTAATAGTTTGGGGGTAGAGTCTTTTGGGTTTTCCATATAAAGTATCATGTCATCTGCAAAAAGAGACAGTTTGACTTCTTCTTTGCCAATCTGAATACCTTTTATTTCTTTTTGTTGTCTGATTGCTGTTGCTAGGACTTCCAACATTATGTTGAACAAGAGTGGTGAGAGTGGGCATCCTTGTCTTGTTCCTGACCTCAATGGGAAGGCTGTCAGTTTTTCCCCATTGAGAATGATATTTGCTGTGAGTTGTTTTGTAGATAAATTTTATGAGGTTGAGGAATATTCCCTCTACCTGTATATTTTGAAGAGTTTTAATCAGGAAGAGATGCTGTATTTTGTCAAATGTTTTTCAGCATCAATTGAGAGGACCCTGTGGTTCATCTCTCTTCTCTTATTGATTTCTTCTATCACATTGATTTGTGACAGCTTGCATCCCAAGGATGAATCCCACCTGATCATGGTGGATAATTTTTTTAATGTACTGTTGGATCCTATTAGCTACCATCTTGTTAAGAGTCTTGGCATCCATGTTCATCAGGGATATTGGTCTGAAATTCTCCTTTTTGATGGGGTCTTTGCCTGGTTTGGGGATTAAAGTAATGCTGGATTCATAGAGAGAGTTTGGAAGTTTTCCTTCTCCTATTTTTTGAAACAGCTTCAGGAGAATAGGTATTATTTCTTCTTTGAATGTTTGGTAAAATTCTCCAGGGAATCCATCAGAACCTGGGATCTTATATTTTGGGAAGTTTTTGATCACTGCTACAATCTTGTTACTAGATATTGGTCTATTCATGTTGTCAATTTCTTCCTGTTTCAGTCCTGGAAGTTTATAGGTTTCCAGGAATGCATCCATATCTTCTAGGTTGTTTAACTTATTGGCATATAATTGTTGATAGTAATTTCTGATGATTGTTTCTATTTCCTTGGTGTTAGTTGTGATCTCTCCCCTTTTATTCATAATTTTATTAATTATTAAAGGGTCCTCTCCCCTTTCTTTTGGATTAGTTTGGCCAATGGTTTATTGAACTTATTAATTCTTTCAAAGAACCAGCTTTTAGTTTCTTTGATGAGTTCTGTTGTGTCTCTAGTTTCTAAGTTGTTGATCTCTGCTCTAATCTTAATTATTTCCCATCTTGTGTGTGGGGCTGGTTTAATTTGTTGTTGATTTTCCAGTTCTTTAAGGTGTAACTAGGGCTGGTGTATTCAGCATTTTTCAATGTTTTTGAGCGAGGCTTGGATGGCTATGTATTTCCCCCTTAAGACTGCTTTTGCTGTATCCCATAGGTTTTGGACTGATGTATCTTCATTCTCATTGGTTTCCATGAAGTGTTTAAGTTCTTTGATTTCCTGGTTGATCCAAAGATTCTTGAGCAGGATAGTCTTTAGCTTCCAAGTGTTTGATTTTCTTTTGAACTTTTTGTTGTGGTTGAGTTCCAGTTTCAAGGCATTGTGGTCAGAGAATATGCAGGGAATAATCTCAATCTTTTGGTATTGGTTGAGCCCTGATTTGTGACCTAGTATGTGGTCTATTCTTGAGAAAGTTCCATGTGCACTTGAGAAGAATGAGTATTCTGCTGTTTTAGGGTGGAATGTTCTGAGTATATCTATGAGATCCATCTGGTCCAATGTTTCACTCAAAACTCTTGTTTCTTTGTTGACTTTCTATTTAGATGATCTGTTCATTGCTGAGAGTGGTGTGATAAGCTTTCCTACAATTAATGTATTCATATAAGTATGACTCTTTATTTTGCTTAACAGTTGGCTTATGTAGTTAACTGCTCCCATATTGGGGGCATAAATATTTGCAATTATTAGATCTTCTTGGTGGATAGACCCTTTAAGAATGATGTAATGTTCTTCTGTATCTCTGACTACAGTCTTTAGATTAAAATCTAATTTGTCTGATATGAGAATCACTACCCCAGCTTTCTTTTGAGGTCCATTGGTATGAAAGATGGTTCTTCATCCACTCGCTTTCAGTGTGGATGCATCTTTAGTTTCAAAATGTGTCTCTTGTAGACAGCATATGGACGGGTCCTGTTGTTTTATCCAGTCTGCAACCCTCTGCCATTTTATGGGAGCATTTAGGCCATTCATGCTGAGAGTGATTATTGAAAGATACATTTTTATTGACATCATGTTGCCTGTGAAGTTCTTCTTTCCATAGATTGCCTCTGTAAATTTCTGTTCTGTGTCACTCTTGAGTTCTTTCCTCTTTTACAGACCCCCCACGTTAATATTTCTTATAGTGCTGGTTTGGTGGTCACATAATCTTTTAGATCTTGCCAGTCCTGGAAGCTCTTTATCTCTTCTTCCATTTTGAAGGTCACCCTTGCTAGGTACATTATCCTTGGTTGCCTATTGTTTTCATTTAATTTTCTGAATATGTTTTGCTCGCCCTTTCTGGCTTGCCAGGTTTCTGTGGATAGGTCTGACATTATTCTGATGGTCCTCCCTCTGTACATAAGAGATCTCTTCTGTTTAGCTGCCCTTGAGACATATTCTCTGAATTTATGATTTGTGAATTTCACAATTATGTGCCTGGAGGTTTTTCTAGCCTCATTGATCTTGGGACGAGTGTCCTCTCGGCCTCTAGCACATGAATACTTGTTTCATTGTCCAGATTAGGGAAATTTTCATCCGGATTTGTTCAACAATATCTTCTACTCTTCTCTCTCTCAACTCTGTCAGGGATCCCAATAATTCTGATATTGGAGCATTTCATGGTATCATTTATTTTCTTAATTCTATTTTCATGGTATTTTAGCTGTATGGCTTTGCTTTTTAAAGAGTAACATGTGCTCTTTAAACTTATAAGCAATATATGTTCATTTTAGGAAAAATAGAAAATACATATTAGGAAATAAGGCATAAAACTCATCGGTCATCCTACCATCGAGATATAATCACTCTAGTTAATCAATGGTACATTCACAGACTATTTCATGAGTACTTATGTATATATGGATATACATTTTTTCTGTTGCTTTTTATATATAGAACTGAGATCATACTGCATATGCTGTTTGGTAACCTGCTTTTCTTTCATTGAATAAGACATTATGAATATTTTTTTGCCATGAGATAAATGTCAGAGGTGTGGTACATAGCTTCTAAGATGGTTCCCAGCGATCCTGGCTCTCCTGCATCCTCACCATCATGGAATGCACTCCCCTGGAGCATGCGTGGGATGCTGATTCATTCTAAATGACAGGATATGGCAAGAGTGATGGGATGTCATTCTGTGATTAGGTTATGAAATCACTCTGGCTGTTGTCTTGCTCACCCTTACCTGTTCTCTAGCTTGTTTATGGTGATGAAACCAACGGCTATGTTGTGAACTATTCCACAGAAATGAGAGCAGTGGAACAGAGGGAGATCTCCAACCAGCAGACTTAGGGGACCTGAATCCTGCTGACACCCACTTGAGTGAGCCTGAAATTGGACCCTCTCCAAGTTAAGAGTTGAGATGGTTCAAGCACCTTGACTACAGCCTTATGAGAAATCCTGAGTCAGAGGACCCAGTTTGGCCACTGCCCTCAGACTCTTGACTGACAGACACTGGGAGATAATATGTTTGTTGTTTTAAGCTGCTAAGTTTTGGAGTACTGCAGCCATGGATAACTAATTTTAAGAGTTGTTTATTATTCCAGTGTAAGGTTTACTTAATCTCTTACTGCTGTACATTGGCTCCTTTATTTATTTTGTTATTATAAACAGGGCAGTAATGAATGTCATCATAGCTACATCTTGGTACACATCCTTCATTCTTTCCTAAGGACAAACTCCTTGAAATGGAATAGTTGCATTTGTAACGGTTTTCCTCTTTTAAGGCTTTTTAGATGCTATTTCCCAGTTGCTTTCTGGTAGAACCATACCCATTCACACCCTCACTGGCTGTAGTCTGGAGCAGCTGCTGGCTCACATTGAAGGACTTACATTTTTGAGGCATATTTTTGCTTGATTTCAATCACTCTCTCTTGAGCAGTGTCTCTATGCAAACCAGTCAGAAACAAAACTAAAACCAAATCCAAAAATCCAAGAATGATGACTAAGGTTGAATCTTCAAAATTACTAGATAATATGATGCTAAACAGTTTATTGAGAGTATTATTGTTTTGAAGTCAGTCAGATGAAGTCAGCCACCCTCAAATTGTTTTTCCTCTTTCAGCAAGCACGGAACTTCTGAAAATATGATGATTCTCAAATCCCTAAGAACTTTGAGAGACAAAAACAACAGCACTGGTTGAAGCTAAAATAATAATGAGCTATTCTAAAAATCTTAATTTATTTTAGTCACAGAAAGGATTGTCAATAAATTCAACTTCTTAAATTAGCTGGATGAATTCTATTATATACATATACATATACATATACATATATATATGTATTTATATAGATTGAGATAGATATAATTTATTTTTGGGGGGGAGAATTTTGCATACACAGATATGACCTCCACCATTTACAAATTGCAACTTCACTGTTGGGGAAGAATAAATATTTTAATGAATGCTATATATTCTAACAGGCTCTGAACCCTGTGGTTGGTTTAAGCTAAGGGTGCAATTTCAGGCATCTAAATAAGTAAATAAATGAGGAAGAAAATCCATGTTAATTGCAGTAATTTGCAGTACTTTCAAATTCTTAATTAAGAAATAAAATAGGATTCATTACCCATGCCCACTGTAGATGGCATACATAGATCACCATTATGACCAGACACAGGACCTGAAGTTATTGCCATAAATGAAATAACAAAGAGAAATCACTGGTGCATTATTGGTCAAACTGTGCAGGCACAGAGAGGAAGGAAAGAGGGCACACAAAATGCCTATTCTTCAAAAATGTCCTTCTCTATGACCTGGGGACTGTATTATCCCAAAATATCTCCCCTGAGCCTAGAGTCCTGCCCCTCCCTCCTAATCTCTGGGATAGGTTTCTTCCCTCAAGCCTCACATATAACGTTTCTCTGAGCCTGTCTGGACACCCTGCCGTGTCAACTTTTCCCAGTCACCGGCCCCAGGTCATTCTTTGGTGAGTCCTAATGTTCTTCTACAAAGGTGAGAAAAAGAGAAAGACTTTTCTTACAACCAGAGGTTTTCTGACTCTTAAAGCCTTTTGAAATTAGATATTAAATTAAACTAGGGAGGGCATATAATTTGTCATGCAAAAATCACCTTTGATTGGGACAAATGCTAATTTGCCAGGACATCAGACATAAGCTGGACTGTTCTTGACAAAGCAGGATGCTTGAGGCCCCTACTGAAGACCCATCAAGGCCCACAAGGCAGGGGTAGGGTTGGGGAGGACACAGCTGTTCAGGCAGGTAAGTGGGAGCTCTGCTTTGGTTATGTGGGCTATAGAGGTAATATTGCTAGAAATCTGGAAAGCAGAGCTTTGATGCATCTGCTTGTAGGGACACATGGATGGTCATTATGCTTTTGTTTGGAATACTTTTAAAAAGGACTATGGGTGTGCATCCTCCAGGCTCTCCTTTTCCAGTTGTCTTACCCATCTTAATCTTGCAGGCTGGTATGGATAGTCCATGGGCAGTCAGCATGACTCTGGATTTCAGGTCTTTCGACATGGGCAGTTATTGGCAAACAGTTTGAGCTAGCTCAGCAATGAGAAGGGTGCAGAGCAAGGGCAATTTGGAGGAGTTTAAGTGATCCAAGACAAAGGGAGATAAGAAAGGAAAACATCCATTGAAGATTCCTTAAAGGAATGAGGAATTTTGTCGGATTAGGCACTGAAGGATTTTGAGCAAGTAGGACATCTTTTGGTTTTACTTGTAGTCCCAAGGACAATCAGAAATTAACACATATACCTCCCAAATGCCTATTATATCCTATATGGAAGGCATAAGAATAATCTGAGACATACATCTTGTTCTCAGAGAACTTAAGAAGTAGATTCCTTGAGTTAAAGGCTCTTCTCTTTTGAAAGGAAAACCAGAGAGAAAGATGGATTCGGTATCTCTTCTGACAGCCAGGCTGATCTCTTCTTGGATCACCTGTATGCTAAAGACCCCCACGGAATTCACAGGGGCTGAAAAGAGTGTCTGTATCTTGCAGTGTTCCATTTCTCTAAGGAACCCTCCTCTCTGGCTGCATCTGGATGGAGTCCAGACCACTGTGGGACCCTTGGGGACCTGGGAAAATGTGAACAATTATCTCCATTTCTTACCAAAATAGGGTGCAGAATAACATCATTCTGCTTTTATATTTTTGATGATTTATGGTAAAGAAGATATAGAGCTTTTCCAATGTCAGAAGTAAGCCAAGGAGAAACACAAGCAAAAAGCATCCATAAAAACAGGCTAGCTACAAAACTAGAAAGAAAATCCCCACTGTGTAAAGTGTTCCTGTAGAATTCATGTGTACCAGGTACTCTGAGTTTCAATAGTGAGTAATAACAGGATTCTCAGACAAGATGGTGAAAGATGGGAGAAATATGGCAGAGGATCTTTAAACCATAGAAATGCCCTTGTCGTGCTGTAACAAGGAGGAAACAGGAGACTTTCCTGAAGTTCTTCGGAAGACAGGTCTTAAATGCAGTTATGTCTCAACTGTGACATTTGAGAATTGTTCATTCCTTCATTTATTCATTTCACCTAACAAGTATTTATTGAGCATTCTCAGAGATAGTATTAGGTGCTGGAGATTTGGAAGAAGCAAGACAGGGGTTTACAGCGTTTTAGACAGAACTTCTACTTTTAAGAGGGCAGTGTTAAGAAAGCCTTCCTACTTCTCTCTATTTCCATCCCAAAACAACAAGGAAAATGAAAAGCAGAAACACACATTTCCCCTTTGTTGAGGAAGAGTGGTCACACGCAGTACAATTCTGACCGGGAGTGGGTTGATGCTGAAGGATGTGTGCTGTCAAAGACCTCACACAAGGCTGGCAGAGCACAGAGCTTATAGAAGAGGACAGAACCAACACTATCTTTTGGCAAACAACTTGTCTACCGTGAATCGGCTGTCTGCGAGAGCATCCCCGGACCCTGTCTGGCTCCAACGAGAAGCAAGGAATTTGGTGTAAATAAGAAAATATGTAGGGGCGCTATCTCTGCAGGAAACAGTCTGTTGGGGAGGCAGACTGGAGAGGACAGGCTCAGTACTAGTCAGTCTTGCAACTGCCAATTTCTTTTTTCTTATGGGCTGAAGTAAAGGCTAAACCAACATTATGCATACATACAATGCTGTGTGTCATAAAGTGCAGTCATAACTGCAGTCCTGTAAATGAAAGAGATGCTCTGCTGGAGGCTCTCATGGCTTGGATCCGGCCCGTAAATTTTCTGCAAAATAGCTGATCAAGAAAGGGCTTATCTCCATCAAGTACAAGTCAGAATAGAAAAGAAACTATCAGGAGGCGCCTGAGGGGCTCAGTTGGCTAAGCATCTGACTCTTAATCTCAGCTCAGGTTTCGATCTCTGGGTTGTGAGTTCAAGTGCTGCGTTATTTACAAAAAAAAGAAAGAAACCATCTTGAAGAGCTCTACAAAGATATTGCAAGAAAAGAAAGTAATGATTATAGAGAACAAATAGACAAAGAGCACATATGGAATTGTGTTGTCACAGAGCTAAAGGAACTGGCCAAGCAAATAAGCATAGACAAACAAAACAACAAGCCTTAATGAAGAAAGATCACTTATATAAAATAAGAACTCAAGGAAGTAATGTCAAGATGACTGAAAGAGACAAAAAATGAGCTAGCAGAGTTTAGGAAAGAAGTGGAGGAGATTAGGATGCCATCAGAGGCAACAGAAAGGTAAATAGGTAATGCTCAAAAACGTGGGCTTAAGAACAGGAATGCTGAAATGAGCAAAACAAAATGGAAACGAATAGTTCAAAAGGACTAGAAGAAGAACATGGTAGCTATGGAAGATGAAACAGATCAAATAAACCTATGTATATGCATAATTAGACCAAGCAGTAGTTGATTGAGAGTGCAGAAAAAAAAATAGAATAGAAATTGTATTTGGAGAAATACAATCATAACACATTTTCCAGATATAGATATTTAAGTCTATGTCCCAAGCAAAGCCAAACCAAAGCAAAACCAAACATAAACTGTCTGAGAAAATACAGATACAGAGCCAAGAGCCCAAAATGTAAAGAAAAACTCTTTACCATCAAAACAAACAAACAAAAAACCCAAAACAAACAATATAACCCCAAACCAGAACCAGCAGGTCTTTTCTAAGGGGAAAGAATTAGGTGGGTTTCAGAGTTTTCCACAGCAACAGCTCATACTAGGAGACAGTGGAACTGAGCTTACAAAAACCTCATTGAGAATTAAATTTAAAACATTTTAAAAAAATGTTACATTCGAACTCTTGTTGCCGTGGGAACACCGCTACCGCCCGGAAAACGCGGCACCAGGATTGGGTCTGGAATACACTGCAGGTCAACCAGCCAGTAGGGGCACAGAAACTGAGGCAGAAGGTCTGGTGCTGGGGTGTTTAACAATTTAGCTTAGCATTAAGAAAAAAAAAAAAATGTGGCCATTGTGGTTCTAGAAAATGATGAATTCTACTAAAGTATAAGAACATGAAAATAGTAAAACCAACACAAATCAGAAGCTGAGGAAATAGAGAAGGTGGGAGATAGCCAGGGGTTAAAATGGCCAGGTACGGCCAATGAATCAAACAATAGAAAGAAATATATATTAAAAATTATAAAAATAAGATTAACAGATATCACCATCATCATCATCACCAACAACAACTAAAATTGGGTAGGATAGGAAAATGAGAAGCAGGAAAAAAGTAAATATGAACATGTCACCATCTTTCAGAGCTACATCTAAGGATATAGAGGATCGATATACTATATTTATATTATAAATTATAAAGATAATCACTTAAAAATAAAAAAATTAAAACTTTCTAAAGTATCACTATGAACCCACACATAAATTAAAAGACAGACTTAAAACAAAGACATAAAGTGAAATAAAAGCAGAAAGCACATGATATTAAGACTAATTCCAAGCATACCTATCATATTAAAATTTATAAAGCTAAAATGCATCAATTAAAGGAAATAGATTCTCAGTTTAAATTACAAATAAAAAAAAAACTAATTATATGCTGTGTACAAGAGAAACAATTAAAACAAAGTGACTGTAAAGTGGAAAATAAAAGGTGGGCAAAGGCAAACCAGCAAACTGAAGCAAAACAGAAACAGCAAGTAGAGACCCCAAGTTTAATATCTAGACATGTATCCAACAAGTTTGAGTTTGGGGCACAAAACAGTAAATGATGTAAAAATGGGAACTTTGGGGCGCCTGGGTGGCTCAGTTGGTTAAGCGACTGCCTTCGGCTCAGGACATGATCCTGGAGACCTGGGATGGAGTCCCACATCGGGCTCCCTGCTTGGCAGGAAACCTGCTTCTCCCTCTCTCACTCCCTCTGCTTGTGTTCCCTCTCTAGCTGTGTTTCTCTCTGTCAAATAAATAAATAAATAAAATCTTTAAAAAAAATGGGAACTTTATTGCAATCTAAATGATGCTCTAAATATTAGAAGGATTTATGCACCCCCTTTTTTTAATAACAGTAACATATATTAAGCTGAAAGGTGGTACATTTAAAAATAAAGGCAGAGACACATGAGTAGTAAGAGACTAATACAATTCTCTCCATTCAACGTAATCAGAGAATGCTTTCAGAGTCACATAACAATTCATTTTGTGGTTATCTGTACTTTTCGACTCCCTGTATTTGTACAAACAACATCTCTCCCTTGCTATAAAGCCTTCCAAGCTCCCCAGTACTGCTGCCAAAAAAGTCCTAAAATTCCCTGCCTCCTTCTCCTCCAGCCTTCTGCTACTCTTCATGTGTTCAGAGACCACTGGGAGTTCTCTTTCCCGTATTTCCTGGCCTTTGCCTTGGCCCATGCTATTTCCTCTCCTTGGATGTTCTCCGACAGCAGGTGGACATAACCTGTAAGACTTCACGAACATGTCGCCTTTCTGGGAAGCCTTCTTTGCCCCCAGTCCTGCCAGGCACAGGGCACGGTTAGGACACGCTTACACCTCCTGGTAACAAACCGGTTCTTCGGGAGCAAGGCAACCACGACTCCTTTACTCTCTAACAACTCTCACGCTCCGTAAGCAGATAGGTAGTAAGTCCCGCCTTTGCTTCCTACATCATTCTTCATTCCCTTGCACCCATCTGACCGTTGCCCCACATTCCTGAGCTCCTTTTCTTTGACTGTTTTGCCGCCAGTCTCACCCTCTCCTCTTGATTCAACATTCTGCCCCTGCAGCCATCTTCCTAAAGCACCATTTGGTCAAGCCAGCTCCTTTGTTCAATGTCTCAGATGGCTTCCCTTTCCTTTATGATCAATTCCTTCATCTGCTGTCAAGGCTTTCTGTAACTGGTCATGATGCCCTTTCCAGAATTCCCATCTTCTACACAGTTCCACTCATACCGACAGGCCCCGCAACCATGCCACGCACACATGCCATCACCAGGGGGTTCCCGACCTGTACCTTATGCTCTTTTTGTTCCTCATGTTCTTTCCTCTCTTCTCTGCCTACCTATCCAAATTCTGCTTCGAGAGCAACTGCAAGTGTATGCCTCCCGGGCCCACCAGACCACAGATTTCTACTCTGAGCTCTTTGAACTTTTATTATCAACACCCTAGCTTGGCTTGTATCGTAACTCATGCTAGGTGCTAAACGTATTTGTACGTCTCCATTTTATTTGATCTGCAGTAAGCCTCAGGAGAGGTACCTTGTGCTTCTTCCACGTTATTCTTGACATCTTTCAAGGGATAAGAATATAGGAGGTGCTCAGCAATCACCTGTGCTTCTTGAAAAAACAGAGAAGCTGTTCCTTCTATGCATGTCCTTTGGCAGGATGGTAGCTCACCTGAGTCCTGAGCCTTAAAAGGCCTCCTTTACTGCCTCCTCGCTATCTGGGTTACAGTGATCCAGTTTCTGACTGTCATTTTCTAATTGTTCATCTAGCATAATTAATTACAATAGAGTTGCTCACTATTTTGAAAACTGCTTCCTTATCCAGCATCTTGATGGACCCACATATGATAGCGTGTGGCAGGCAAGGCAGAGACTGTGAGCTCATGTTACCGACGGGGGAATAAAGTCAGTGCATCATTGGTGCCAGTGAGACCAGATCCTTGGCTTCTGAAACTTCTAGTCTAATAGCCTTTATGTCAGGGCAAGCTGTGTCTCTGGCCTAAGTTTCTAGAACTTCTCTCTGAAAGTGTGAATGTGTGTTTTTAAAACATTGATTTTTGCTAAAACGGCTCTTTATTTTGCTTTTGATTTCTCCTTCCTGGTGAAGATCCTGCCCTCCCTGCCTGCCCCCCCATGGATGGCAAGCATTCTTTTTCTTTCCTGAATGATGGCCCTACTTGGTCCCCCTTTGGTTTTCTTTGCCTGAGATTCCACTTAGCCCTGCCACCCCCTGGAGAACCATTCTGGCTTAATGCTTCCTGCATCCTTTCAAATTGTTCTTGTTCCTCAGCTCAGGATTTCCTGCAGGGCTGGCCTTCTCGGCTAATGAGGAGCCTCTAGCTGAAGGCACTGTTTCTGACCAAGTTTCCCAATCCTGCTGGGAGGTGGGGGTGGCAGCTGGCTGGAGAATGCGAGGCAGGCCTGCGCTGATCCTCTGCCGTCACAGGCAGGAGTCTCTGCTAATGCAGCTCTGTGAGCCCTGGAACTTGCTGGTACCTGGTTTTGTTTCGAATGACCCACTCTCCCCACATTCCCCACACGGCATCTTTAAAATGATTCACTTTACTTTTCTCCAGGAAAGCTCGTTCATATTATGTTTTCTCTTTTTGTAATAGGTTCAATGCTATCACTATAATTTGTGGAGGTGGAGTGGGGAGAGTACTATTTATGTTCCAGACTAATTGAGTAGGAGTGACCTCGTATTATGCATTTTGGAGAGATGCTGGGGGCACCCCTCAGCATAATTGTCCATTAAGTAAAGTGGATTTTAAGTTGTCACAATACTAGGAGCAGATATCTCTGACTTTGTTCCCCCTTCTGTCTCTAACAGCTGTGAAGGTCACCTGGTCTGGGTACTTCATAGAACCTCACCTCTTTGGCTATCAAACTGGCCCAATGGGCGGGCCTGTGACCCAGGCCAGGCCAGCTAGACTTCTTCCCTAGGAGTTGCAAAGTGGAGCTGGGCAGAGCAAGCCAACTTTCCCGTCTGGCTATTGAACTGTCAGGATATGAAGCTGTGAGGGCTGATGCCAAATTCTCAACAACAACCAATTTGAGGAAATGACATAACACCCACAGAGAAACGTAAATGGAGATTGAGGGATGGGTGGCATTAACATCCCCAATTCTCGTTATTCATGAGGCCAGTTCCCAACCCTGGCTTTTCAGGAGTCTGGCGACATGAGCCTGTAAATCACTTTTTACTGCCTAAGCCAGTTTAATTGGTTAATTGCATCTGAGAAAATCCTGGCTATATGACTCCTCCTGTCTGTAACTTTTCTCATCACAAGTTCCAGATGTCCTTGTATTGCCCTCAGCTGCCCAAGACCAGGTGCCCGTACATGGCAGCCTTGGGGGCTCCTCGGGGGTTGATTCCTGCCTGTGTCTGTGTCTGAACCCTGAGAGTCCTACCCACATGGACCCAGTCCTATCACTGGTAGCTAAGGCATAAAATGCATGTGTCCCTGCAAGAACGAGAGCTCCATGAGGCAGGGAACAAAGGCCAGCTTTGTTCTCTGGTATGCCCATCTGTCTAGACAGGACCAGGCACACAGTGGGTACATGATGAATATTTGTTAAGTCAAAGAAGCTATTGAAAGTGGCCATTCACTCATTCACAGAGCCATGCATGGGGCCGAGCTGCCTCTTGCTTTCTGATCAGAAGTCTTCAGTCACTGCCCACTGCACTCCGAACTTAATCCTCCCTCAGCCCGACCTCAACCCACCTGCCCCGCCTTGTCTCTGACTGCTCCCCCACGTGCCTCCCAGTGTGAAGTAGGCCTAAAACTCCCCTCACTGCAGCCTGTCCCCGTGACCTCAGTGCCTTTGCTCGGGCAACTCCATCCACCCGGAAGACACTTCTCCTCACTTACTAATCTCATGTTTTGAACTCATGGCTCAGGGCCTGGCTCAGAAGAAGCTCATGCCATGTGCTGGTTCCTCCCATTCAGAAAGAACCTGGTGTTCTTCCAGACCCTCGCAGCCTACTCCTGCAGCCTTTGCCCTCTGCACTTGCAATGATGTGCTAATGACGGACATGCATTCTCTCCCAGCTGACCCCAGGCTCCAGCAGTGCAACAGTCCTGTCTCTATCTCTGCCCATCATCTCTCCCTTCTGCCCACCCTCTTCACCACTGTACCACCACGCTTTCCTACTGAGGTCCTACATGGCCTCACACAAACTGATGTCCGGTGAATATTATTGTACAGGAGTCAATCTGCACATCAGCGCAAAATAGGAAACTCTGGCCTGAATGGCACAAGTCCGTGGGATCAGGGGGCATGGCTTATCTGCGCAGTGGGCTTAATAAAACTACAACTTTATTGGCTGATAAGTACATAGCATAGCGTGTGCAAAGTGCTTACCCCAAGGCCGGGCACATAATAAGGGGCTCAGTAAATGTTGGTGTTTGTCACTGATAGGTCTTAGGTACCCTGAAAGCCAGGATGGCATTTTTCTTTCCATTTCCCATCTAGGCGAGGACTCTATGATTTATAATCTGACAGTCATCTCCATTTCATACCTAGCTGTGTGGCTTCTCACACATCCACCCCAGTCCAGGGTCTCCCCTGGAGGGCTGCCTGCACACCACCCAAGCAGCCAGTTTCTCCTCGGTCTGAGCCTACTCCTCACCACCACTGTCTTACCTCCTAGGCTGGAGAAGGAAAGGTAAGGGAACAGCTGTGCTGTCTGTCCATGGACTCTGAGACCTGGGCCTGGGCCTGGGAGAGATGGGACAAAACTGACGTGTGAAGGGAGACTGGCTTCCTCCATCGAAAACCCACTGCCCCCAGAGCTGTTGACAATGAGGCCCCATGAGGGAACTGAGCTGGTCTGGGTGCTTTCCTTTCTTTGCCCCTCTGCACGCGTATGCAGTTGGCCCTGGAGGCTCCTCTTCTCTTGCTGGAGGCTCAGACAGCTCCAGAGACTTGTAGAGCACTGTGATGGAGCTCTCTACCACGCTTCCCCTCCTTCTGTTTCTGCACTGTTCACTCTGGCTCTGGCTGTCCTCCATCTGTCTCATTCTACAGATCTGCATCTTTCTTTCTTGAACTGACCTCGCTGTGATTCCCATCTCTTGCTTTTCTGTCATTTCTCCAGCTCTCCCCTTACCTCCACTGTCTCTGTCTCATGCAGACTCTTCCTCTCTCCCTCCTGCCTTCCCCCTGCTCCCGGCCTCCCCACCTGCATTTCGGCTCCCCTGCTCTCCTTCTCACTGCCACCATGGATGCTGCAGTGGTGAGAAGGGGACCATCTATCTGTCAGAGACAGGCTCTGCCAACCTCGACCACCTCTCTCCTGCTGCTGGCACGGGGCCTGGAAACTGCCGTCTGCAACACCCTGCAGCTCGGGGCCTGATCCCGCACGCCAGTCCCCTTGGTGGACCGCTTGGTGCCGTGCCCAGGATGTGACAACCTGCAAAGGTCACACACACTCCAGAGAAGATGGACTGCTCTACGAGTGACATTGACATTGGACAGATTTGCAAATGTCCCTCCAGACTTGCTAGTGTTTCACGGAGGCGAGGAAAGAGGTGCAAAAAATAGAAACTGTAAATTGCACACTGGACCCCTCCCCCTCCCCCAACACACACTTTATAACACTGCCATACATCCAGATTTTTTACTTCTTTCTTTTTTTAAAGGGTGGCTTTTGAATCTACCTTGTTTGAAATATTGTCACTAACCCACCCACCGCTATCACTGGGAGATAGTGTGCCCGGTGCCACCAGGCTGGGGCCTGACCTGACATTTATAGGGTGCTCTGCAGTTCGTAAATGGAGTCACAGCGGTGACCTGGCACTCTTCTCTTCAGAGGTCAATGGGATTTCAGAGCTCACGGGGGCTTGTGAGCTCTTTCTGCCAAGACTCTCATTTTGGAGCTGGGAAATCTGCAGACCTGAGCGGCTGAGAAAGGACTCGAAGTCAGACAACTAGTAAGCGGCAAAGGTCATATAGGGATTCCAGTTTTCAGGCTCCTGGTAAAGTACCCATCTCGTTTTGTACCCCACTGCCTTTAATGAGGGAGGAAACGGGTCCTCCGGGGAGACAAGTAATTTCACCCGGGTCCCTCAGCTGTTAGGTGTTCCAGTCCTAAGATATCTTCTGATATCTTGTTTAATTGTCCTTGCAACTGGTCAGCCGGTCTGACGCACCCTGGAAATCAGAGAAACAAAGAAAAGGCAGGTGCAGAGCTAATCACCGTGGGCTGATTTGGTCCTTCTCAGCTGGTTCCAAGCATGGAAGCAAAGGCCTGTCAGAAAGTGCTTACCAGTGTTCTTTCCCTGGAGGCCCTGGCATGTCATGGGTTCATTTCATGGCAGGGCACGCTGTAACTACTGCGTGCATGCCACCACATTCCACACGCTCCCTCGGAGACCCCTGTGTCCAGGGTCAGGGGCTCCCCACCACCAGCCTCACGGAAGGCTGTACGCTGTGTGCTGTGCACCGGGATGCTGCCTCACTCAACCTGTGGAGAACACCAGGTGGAAATGGGGGTTTGCAGAAAGGATGAAGGTTAGAAGACCCTAGGCAGCTGGCTGTGATCAGATGACAGCTTGATATTGGGTCAAATGTAAAGACGCAGCTTGAATGGCCTGTGGTTGTCAGTTAACAAGAACTGCATGTGCTGGGCATCTGCTCTGCCCCAGACACTGTCCGAGGCTCCCTGATCCATACTGCTCTCCGGGAGGCCAGGCCTCCCTTGCTGGCTGTTTCCCTAACTGAGGCACAGGGAGGCCAAGGCCACAGGGCTGCAGGGTGTGGTTGCAGAGTGCTGAATTCAGTCTTTCTAGCCTCAAGGGCTGTCCCTATCACGCATCTTCTGCTCTACTGCCTCCTAGTCTGTCCATTTACAGGGAATCCAGATCCAAGGCTCCTGAAAAAGAAGGGAGAGCAGAGCCATCATGTAGGTAGTGCAGGTGGGCTTGCTTATTTGGGAGGCTGAACCTGCCTGTCTACTTCCCGGGCTCCTAAGGGCATTCTGGATCACAACGCATTATAAAACTGACCCTAATGTTCACAGCAGCCAAACTGTGGAAGGAGCCAAGATGCCTTTCAACAGAAGAACAGATGAAGAAGCTGTGGTCCGTATACACAATGGAATATTACTCAGTTATCAGAAACGATGAATACCCACCATTTGCATCGACATGGATGGAACTGGAGGCGATTATGCAAAGTGAAGTAATTCAAGCACAGAAAGATAATTATCACATGGTTTCACTTATATATGGAATGTAAGCTATATCATAGAGGACTACAGGGGAAGGGAGGGAAATCTGAAGGGGGAAAAATCAGAGAGGGAGATGAACCATGAATTAGTCTCTGGACTCTGGGAAACAAACTGAGGCTTTCAGAGGGGGAGGGGTGGAGGAGGGGATGAAGGGCTGATGTGTATTGGGGAGGTGATGAGCACTTGGTGTTATACACAACTAACGAATCACTGAACGCTACATCAAAAACTAATGATGTACTTATACAGTGAACATAATAAAAAAACCGAAAATGAACATTTATCAAATTTCATCTACCTGAAGGGAAACAAAAAGCTAATGCATGTTCAGCATATTTTGTTTTAAAAGGGGAGGAATAATTCTAATGATATGACCGCTAACTCAGAGACTATATTGAGTACCTCGTAGATGACAAGCAGTTTGCTCTGAGCTTCATTTATATTTCACAGAAGTCTCTGAATTAGGCATTATCCCACTTTGCAGGTGAGAAAATTCAAATCCAAAGACGTGAAAATCAAACAAAAAATATCCACAGAACCTCTTTGGATTTATTCACATTTTAGTGTAGGACTGGGATTCAAATGTCAAGCCACCTGATTCCAAAGTTTTTCTACCATCCTGCTCGCAAGGAAGTACACACCACCAGTTAAAAAACTTTCCTATTACATAATCAAAACTTCAGAATGGTCCCAGTCCTTACAGGGATCCGTTTCTATTACCTGGAACAGTCACCGAGCCACAACATCCTCTCTTGTCTATATACTCTTCCTCGGCTCTGTTTCAGATCGTAGATCTCAAAACCCTCAGGCTCTAGTGGACAATATATACCTCATGCCTGGCAGCCTCATGAGGGGGCCCTAAAACTGGGGAATTTATAGGCCCTGCTGGACGGCCTACAAGGCCCTTGCCTGCTCGGCATGCAGGAGGCCGGCTGGCCGAAGACTCTGGAAACAAGGGCCCAGTTCCAGCAGTCCGCTGGCTCTAAAAGTCTGTGCCTTTGGTACTGAGGTTTTATTTTCCCTTTCGAAGCTGTTATGGGGGACAGTTGAAGAGGGAATTCCCTGTAGTTCAACAGACTCCAGATTTATGGAGTAGTATGAAAATATTTGCCCTGTGTTTGAAACTGCTGAAGAGGGAAAAAGAAATGTTGTTTTCTACAGATTTATGAAAACAGAAACATTGATTTGTTTTGCTTGGGGTTTGTCACTTTCTAAATGATAGCTTGATGTTTTGGGTGTTTTGAGAGGGCCACGTTTCTCTTACGTAAGCCTGGCACCTGGGGAAACTGTGAGGTCTCTCTTGCATTTTCTCCTCCGCGCTCTGCATCCCTCTGATCCTGTGTTCCCTTTTGATTCCCACCTGCAATGATCCCAGTGTCCCCAGTCACCCAGAATTTCCCAGTGAAGAAAATCATCTAGCATTAATTCATAGAAATTACTAAGAATGGATGGGTTACAGTTCCTTTTGTATTTCTCCTTTAAAAAAATGCTGAAGGTGGGGCACCTGGGTGGCTCAGCTGGTTAAGTGCCTGACTCCTGGTTTTGGCCCAGGAGGGTTGCAAGATCGAGCTCTGCAATGGGCTCTACACACAGCTCAGAGTCTGCTTGAGTTGCTCTCTCCCTCTCCCTCCCAATCCAAATAAATTTAAAAAAATAATAAATCTAAACAGAAATTTTTTTTAAATGCTGAAGGTGAGTAATGCTACCTAACTTAAATATCTTCTTACTCTCAAATGATGTGATTTTAAGGCACTTAGGAGAGAAGCAAGTTCAGGTGGAATCTGAAGGTCTTTTCACTGCCCTTTATGCCGTATCGTATAAGCAAAGGTGGGTTCTGCCTCGACATGTGGCTGGCTCCGACTATGAACATGGGTTTTGCTTCAGAACTAGCTCTTTAGAGAGCCAAAATTATTCTAGACACTTTGATCTCAAATATCAATGTGAGGCTTCCTAGCAGAATTGAGGGATAGATTCCTAGGGCCCAAACTAAATTAGAGTAGGTCCTAAAAAAAGGAGATTAGTCTGGTTCTAGTGAAGGATGGCTCAGAATGCTGCTCCTAGCTGAGGGGGAAGAAAGAGAAATGCAATTCTCATTAATAAATGGCTCAATCACACCCAAGCTAGGAGGCTCCTGGAGATGACCCTGTCACTCAGATTCATCCTCACATTCTCCAATGTCCCTAATGCAAAGGAGCATCTCTGAGAAGTGACCACAGTCATGCTCTCCCCCGTGCAAGTTCCCCTAATGCAATAAGAACTAGCAAATTCTGATTTACTTCTGCATGTCTGCTCAGCAACCAGGGCCGCTGGGACCAGCAGGTTGTCAGTGTCGAGAATAATAAGAAACAGAAGGACTTGGAAAGAGAGCAGAAGGAAATAGAAAATAGAGATAAGGTTTTAGGGGGACAGTGAGGATGAACTGGGGGAAATAATGTCGATTGGCCTTTGTGAGGGAGGCGAGAGGTGAAATCTGGTGGGAAGGATTGGGGCAGGTCCCCCAGGCCTATAACACTGTGTATTGAGAAAGGGTATGAGAAATCTCCATTTGGCATCCACATAAGTTAAATAAAGGCAAGCCAAAGCCTTTTCTCTCTCCAGCTTCCAAGTCACACAGTGAGACCCAGGAGGCAGGAGCCAATAAAATCTTAAAGACACCCAAGGACCAGGCCCACACATTCCAAATGCTTCTTAGGGTGAGTATTTTCTGCAACAAAGCAAAATGAATTTACAAGTATCTCATTAAAGCTGCAGGGGAGGAGGAACGTGAAAAGTTTCCAGGGAGGGTGGGATGGTAAATGGAATTAATAGCACAGAACTCATTAGGACCCATTATTACTAATTTAAGATATGTGAAATGTTACTGATATTTTCTTTATTTAATGTATAGTCTCTGCTGTTGGTTTGAGTAGATTTTGTTAGGGCTGCCTTAGTTTTTTTAAACCTAGACTCTAATTCTTTTTTATCACAGGTTGGAATTCTCACAAAGGGAAGTTCTCCCCTCATGGAGGGTTTTTGGGAACAGTCAGGAAGCTCCTCTGCATCACAGATTTTGGGCTGGCCCTCCCCCTAGGTGGATTGGGCGACCCCGATGTGTATATGTGGGGCAACCCCCGCCCCCGTAGAAAGACTGGGGGGAAGGTCCCACGTGGGAGTGCTGGTGGGCAAACAGGTGAGGAGTCAGGGCGTGATGTGTGGAGGGCTGTCAGGGAGGAGGCTCGGCCTCTCCCGCCTCCTTTACATGAATGTGTGGCTGCTTGGGAAGTGCCATATTTAAGGCAGCACTGTTTCCTGTCAGATAAGAATATGCTTGAGAAGGTAACAGATTACAGCCTCATGAAAATGACCTCTCAATCCCTCAAAACCCAACTGCTCTGTCTGTGAGAGCAGTTTTGAGTGTTAAAGGAAATCGGAAGTGTCCAGAACATGGAATGAACTAGCGACTGGAGAAGGTGGACAAGGATGCGACACTGAGGGGAACGAACGCTCAGTTTTCTTACCTTCTGGTTTGACCAGAATAGGCCTGCACCACACATATCCAGGTTCTTCTAAAGAGCGCTCCTCCCTCAAAGCCATGATCAGAGCCACCCACTGAAGCGAGAGAGGTCATAGCATGAGCACTTCGAGCTTCCAAATCTCGTCCCCACATGTCAGAACTGGACAGGAACATACATTCCCTAGCTTCCTGACTGTTTTCCAGTACCAGGCACTGGGTGAGGCCCTGGGAATACAAGGTTGCAAGATGTAGGGCACCTTGGTGAGATGAATGACAGTTAGTGTCTCCCACCCGAGCTGGTTGGAGCTCCTTTCATTGCTGGAGGGAATTTGGAACTGATAACAACCTGCATGGCTTTATTCGCTCAGCAAAAGTGCTTCACTGAAACACAGAGGGGTCCCAGCATAATAAGATGAAAACAGGGAGGGAGAAAGACCGTGAAAGACTCTTAACTACAGGAACCAAGCTGAGGGGTGTGGGAGTATGGGGTAACTGGGTGATGAGCATTAAGGAGGGCATTCGACCACTGGGTGTTATATGTAACCAACGAATCACTAAATTCTACCTCTGAAACTAGTAATATACTATGCTAATTAAGTTGAATTTAAATTAAAAAAAAAATCCACCCTAGATCAGAACCAATGGCCATGCAGGGTTCTCCCATCTCTGCTATATACAGAGAGCACCTCATTATAATTGTCCTATTTTTAACTGTTATTTGTACCCTGAGGTATAGCTTTCTGCACATCAGTACACTCACTTGCATTAAACATTCTGTGAGTTTTCTAACTTGGCCACAGCTGTGAAAGGTCACGAGGCGCATCGTCCAGATTTCAGGTGCCATGACTCTGCTTCCATTGCCGTCACAGCTGCACAAACCCAGGACGACACGGGGCTCAGACACCATCACGTGGCTGCTAAATGTGCTCTCGGGCAGATTAAAAAGCTCTGGGTCCTAGCTCGCTCTTTTACAAAGAGATAAGCCGGACTAGAACAATTCAAAGCTCTCTTCTAGTTCTAGTCTGATTCACCGAGGCCGGGGCGGCTGATGAGCCAGCAGAGATGGCAAGGAAATCAGCGCATGTCTAGTTATCATTTCAAGACACTGTCAGGAGAAAAGACTCTTTATCAGGGGGTATGGGGTGAGCAGATTAGGAGGGTGAGTTGCCCAAAGGGAAAGACTTCTCTTTCTGCGTGTCACCCTGAGTGGGGGTTCCCTGCCCAGAAGCTGCAGGGCCACTCTGGGTTTTGCAATGATGCCAATTCTCCTTTCCTAATGTTCCGGGAAGAACATTTTCATGGAACACAAATCACTGGTCCTTCATCCTGTGACAGCAAATGGAGACTAATGATAGGAATTGGGACTCCAGAGATGCCTTTACATTAGTGTCCGTTTCTTCAAACTTGTTCCAGAAAGCTCTTTTGTGAGGCTACAGGATGGCAGATGTTAAGCTACAGTGCCTTCCCTAGGGTGGTATCTCTTCTATGTCTCTCTCCCTTCATGTGTAGCCTGAAAACCCCAGCTCCCTTACACCGGAGCAAAGGCCCAGTGTGGCATCTGCCCTTTGGCATGCCTCTCAACACCATTCTCCTGGGAGAGCCTGCACGCGCTCGTCCTCAGATTCCTGCTTCCCCTCTTGGCCATTTTTGATCCCTGATACTCAGTTTCCTGTTGGGAGTGCATCTGAATCCAGGACACTCCTTCTCCTCCCACCCCTAAGAAGTAGCTACTCTTACAGATGGGAAGATAGAGGCATAAGGAGGTAAAGGGGCTTGGCCAACGTCATGAGGATAGAGGGCAAGCCAGGCAGGCCGTGCTCCTGCAACTGTGCTCTCGACCTTGTGGTTCTTCTGTGTTTTCACCAGCACAGCCTTCCCACTTCCAGTCACAACTTCCTGGTCCCCACGAAAGAAGCCACCACCCAGTGACTCTTTCTACACTTTTGCTTTCGAATGAGTTTTCTAAGATTCTACAAGTCTCCCAACTGCCTTTGGGCCTTGAAGAGAGGGGGGAAAACTGGATCTGAAGCAAACCGGGCCACTTTTATAATCTCCCTTTGCCACCAGAACTGCCAATGGTAAGACCCCACGAAGAGATGGGATGGGTCAGAGTGCTTTCTTTCATTTTCCCTTTTGCACATACATGCAATTGGCTTTGGAGGCCCTGCACTGGGGTGAGAGAAGAGAGAGGAGGCATGTGCTGCTCCTTTCTAAACCTACCATCAGGAATGGTGAGCATCTGGGATGGGCTAGGGCAGCCTTTGGGTACCACTATCCAACAAATCGGTTGAAAATGTGCTATAACATTTACTCTGCCCTACTGATCCAATCTTAAACAAGATCTAATCTTATTTGATAACTGAATCTGAGACTCAGAGATTACATAGGTAAAAAAAAAACCCTCTCTTCATATATTGCAAAATACTGTGCAAGATGTGCTTTGTTATAACTTATTAATATTCAACTTTCACCCAAAGTGGAATTGATTTTTTAAAATTCATATTCATGCATGCTCCCTAATTGGGGGAAGTGCCTAGCAGCCCTAAGGTCTCCAGGTCCCTGCATCTCGTGGGTCCTGCAGACTCTATCCCTCTAGGCATATCTTGGCTGGAATAATAAGGCATTTCTTCACATTCCCCGACCCCACTGCCCATCTTGCATTTATTCCAAAGGCTGTCTTTACCTCAGCTTTGAGAATCTACAACAGCCCTGCAGCTGGGAAGAGAGTGTATTATTTGGCTTCTTGCCCAGAAAATAAGATGCTTCAAAAAGGTCATCAAAAAAAAAAAAAAAAAAGTCTCTTGGGGGGAGAGGGGAGAAAAGGAAAAAAAAAAAAAACCCTTCTCTCTCAAGGTTAATTGAGTGGAAGGTGAACTTGCATCACATGTTGTCCCTTTGTGAGAGCAGCACAGCCTGAAGTATGCGGAGAGGGCAACGCACAGGAGGGCGTGGGCTGGGCTGTGGCGCAGGGATGCTGTGTTCTTCTGAGCTCTCTCCCTCTCTTCCCAGTGTCTCTACCATGCTGGAGCGGAAGGGAGTGTGCCGGCATGCAGCCAGTTTACATGGAGCCCAGGCCTCCACAGGATATGAAGAAATGAGGGCTGGATACCTGCCCTCCGGGAGCTTTTGCTCTTGAGGATGAAAGAAGGCCAAGAGCCAGGGAGGGGGGAATGAATCAGTCAAGTGGTGTGTCAGGGGTAGGGCTGGCTCTGCAGGGGGTGGGTGCTCAGACCTAGTGGGCTGACAGGTGACAGAGAGCACAGCTCCGAGCTGCAGGACAAGCCTGACCTACTCAGGGCCTTTGCACTTGCCTCTTACTATGCACATAGACTCTGGTTCTGGCTGGGGGCAGTTTTACTCATCAGAGGACACTTGGCAATGTCTGGAGGCATTTTTGGTTGTCACAAATGAGAGGGATGTGTTATTGGTATCAGGGGTGCTCCTAAACTCCCTCAATGTACAGGTCACCTCCTCTAGCCCCACCGTAGAGAATTATCCAGCCCCAAATGTCCATCATAGTGTTAAGGTGGAGACACCTTGCCCTAGAACTAGCTCCCACCTCCTCCATTCCGTCCACATAGCTTCCTCTTCTTCCCTTCTCTTCATTTAGGTGTTTGCTCAAATCACCCACCAAAAATCGCTTCATGGCCATTTTATGCAAAATAAAACACCAATCTCACTCCACTGTTCATTTCCCTCTCACCCTGACTCAGTTTTTCATGGCTCCATCCTTGTCTGATATGTGTATATGTGTGTTTGTGTTTGCTTACTAACCATCTTCCCATACCAGAAGGTATGCCGCAGGAGAGCAGGACACCATCCCTTTCGTTGCTTTCTCTGTTCCCAGTGTCTACATCAGAGGACATAGTAGATGCTCAATCAACACTTGTTGAGTTAATGGATAATTCGACACTAGTTCGAAGCAGCTGGGCAACCCTGGGCCAGTCACGTATCTCCACTAGTAAGACCGAAATTCTCATGTGAAAAAAGCAAGCAAGGGGTTAGAATGTTTCAATGGGTTTTTCCAGCTCTAAGTTTTTTTTTCATTTTCTAAGAAAGAGTAACTTGATTTGGGAGTTTTTGTTGATCCAGAGGACAGGTTTCAGTAGGCACTGTGAAGGAGGATAGGTGTGGTGGAGTCCTACCTGGAGGGGATAATGTGTAGATAAACAAGCCCAGTACTTCGCCCAAGGCCAGCTTCCCACCAAATGCCTGTTGAGTGGCAGCTTCTGTTATTTACACACAATTCAGGGCCAGGGGTAGGGTGAGGCAGGAGAGGTAGGAAGCTGAAGGTGCCTCCAAAGAACTCCACTACCAAGACAAATAATATTTTAATGTAATATTTAAAAAAAAAAACATGAATGCAAAAATCCATAATGAAGGAAACATCAAGACGTTAGCTAAAGATAAGATCAGTACAACTGTTTCCTTTTGCTTCAGCCTCTAATATGCCTTGGCACAGTGCTACTACTGATCCTGTCTTCATTTGAAATTTTGAAATCTTTCTCATCAAGGATTGTTTTGGCATTAATTTTGATTTTTAAAAAACATTGCACTGAAATATGATTCATCATGATTACTGAGTTTTTTGTCACTTTCAATTTTGTGCCTGAGGATGAGTGCCTCACCCTCTTCACTTGGGGGGCCCAACCCCCAGATGGGGATGCAGGAGAGCAATGACCATCTCAAGGCAGACTGGAGCCTCTCATCCATCCCTAAGGAGGACAAACAGGGTAGGGGATGGGTCGCCTAGGTGATGGGGATTGAGGAGAGGGAGCATTTTGACAGCTGGTGGGATCTTGGAAGTTGAGGGCTGGATTTCTTGGCCAGAGTGGGGCTGAATAGATGGTTGGATTTCAAGGGCAAAGGAAAGGACCCCAGGCCTGGGAGGTTGCAGGTCCTGGTTTGCTAAGGATGGTCTTGGTTGCATCAGTTGTCTCGGCAGGAGTTAATAATTTCTCCTCTTTCTCTCTAAAGTGTCCAGGGTTGGGCCATAAGTATACGGTCACCGTGGGTCAAGCTGCTCTCCATGCCAGGGCTGTAGTGGGCCTCTCTGGACCGCTACAAAGGAAAAAGACACTGCCCTCCACTTGAGACCTGCTCTCTGATGCTGTGGAAGAATTCCTCAGACCCACTTCAGACCTTAGCTATGCTTCATAGCTTACCCCTTGCCCTGTGGCCATTTTTCACATGTCTGACCTTGCCCTTATCTTGCCGGACTCTTGGCCCCTGGCGGCCCTGTCTTGTGACCCTGCTGCCTAAACCACAGAGTAGCTGTCCTGGGAGCAACATTCACAAAGAAGCAGCATGTTTTTCTTGTCCATAGTGTTGGAGAGAAAAAATGAAATTGACATGAAAGATAATCCATACATAAAATTAATGCCAATTTTTTTTTTTAAAAAGCCCATATTTTTATGATATTAACCTACATAGTCAATTCCTTTTGTGTTCATACTGAGCTTAAAGTGCATGCATGGCCCAATATGCAAAGTAGCATATTCCCAGAAATAGCACATTCCCATCTCACTCCTACATGGTCTGAACTAATATAATGGACTTTTATGTAGTATGTAAAATTTAGCAGTAAGAAGCCCTGAAACCAGAAGGGCTTTTACCATTTGATGGCTACAAATAATGCACTTGGTTTTCTTTCTTTTTCTTTTTCTTTTTTAATGCACTTGTTTTTATTATCATCGCATATTGGATTGTTACTTTTTCGGACACTGGGTCACATACTTTATAGGCACCATCCCTTTTCACTTTATTTTTATTTTTTATTTTCTTAAAGATTTCATTTATTTATTCAACAGAGAGAAATACAGCCAGAGAGGGAACACAAGCAAAGGGAGTGAGAGAGGGAGAAGCAGGCTTCCCACCGAGCAGGGAGCCCGATGCCGGGACCGATCCCGGGTCTCTGGGATCATAACCTGAGCCGAAGGCAGTCGCTTAACCAACTGAGCCACCCAGGCGCCCCTTCACTTTAATCCCTACAGCAATTCTGACAATGGAGGCTATTACTTTCAATTTAGAGATGAGAAGACTAACGCTTGCAGGAGTGAAGTTGCCAAAGTCATGAAGTTGGCAAATGGCAGCAGACCTGGGATTCAAACCCAGTCTTCTCTGAGTGCAGGCTCTCAGCCAAACCCAAACACTGTGTTGCCTCCCATGGAGGGTCAAACCAGCAGCCAAGGACATCTCTTACACATGTATCCAGTCCTCTGTCAAAGAAGCATGTGACCTACCTGTCCCTACCCTTTATACGAATACCCCCTAAATCCTAAAATGTTCTGCTTAACTGAGGTCTGGCTTGCTGAATGGGCAGACAGGTAAACTAGAAGGGAGATGTTCACATAACCAGCAAAATAAGCTTTCAGAATAGAATATCATCGGTCCTTTGAGTAGTTTATTGATGACTCATGATTCTTAAAATCTTTGATAGGAAAGGAATTTAGAAGTCATCTGATCCAAATCTCTTCGACTACTGAATTGAGCTTGCAAGAAATTTAAACTAAAATGGTCTTTTGGAATGAAATCACAGATATAGGTAAACCATCTCTAAGATGATAATGTAAATGTGAATAGGAGGCAAGAGTACACCGAACTCAATTTGATTACTTATTTTTCAATTTGGCTTTTGTATCCAATTTTGAAAATAAATATTAACCCATCTTTCCTTTCCCTCCTTTCCATAATCGAAATTCTATCCATTCTTTAATTCCTAATTTAAATGTAAGGTTTTTTGCCTTTTTAAAAAAGATTTATTTATTTATTTTAGAGCGACAGAGAGAGAGAGAGAGAGAGAGAGTATGTGTGTGTATGAGTGGGAGGGGCAGATGCAGAGGGAGAGAGAATCTCAAGCAGATCTGTGCTGAGTGTGGAGCCTGAAGCGGGGCTCCATCTCATGACCCTGAGATTATCACTTGAGATGAAATGAAGAGCTGATGCCTAACCGACTGTGCCATCCAGGCACCCCTAATTTTAAGTTTTTCATGAAATTTCCCAATGGTCAGATAGTTATCTTTCCTTCCGTGGAGCTTCCATTTTTCTCAGCCTTCATTAGTCACTTAGTGCTTGATTTTTGGATTGCTTTCTAATAGTTTCATCCTTCCAAATTGATTGCATGAAGGTCATAGAATGTGTCTGTTCAGTTTCTTGCTCCCTCACTTAAGGATCAGCTTTGTAACAGGTCCTTTCCGGTCCCTGCCCTACTCCTTGGGTCCTTCAGTGGACTCCAGCTAACTTACAAATATGCCAGTATCTCCCCCTCTGTGTTTGAAGGCTCTTCTTCCTTCACCCTCAGTAAGGGAAAGATTGCTCTTTGTATATATGGCAGGCCAGAGTCTCAAAGAGTTACGGCTCTCCAGCAATAGCCTTCAAACTAACGAATCTTGAAGTTGGTGTATAAACACCCCAACTCCATCATTCCTTGAAGTGGTTCTGAACCATGTGCTTTGCACCATTTCCCAGAGTTTCCTTCAGAGTTAGGCTCCAGTGGCCCATAGCAGTAGCTGGCTAAATAAATCATGTACACTTTATTCATTGCATTTTCTTCCCCATATTACTTTCTCTTCTTATCTCCTAGTGCTGCCTGCAATTCCCACATAAACAGTTTACACTCATATCCTTATCTCAAGGTCCATTTCTAGGGAAATCAAACCAAGACAGGCATGGAGGATATTGTCAATATTGATTTATTGATTAGATGATCAGCCAACTGTCAGTGTTACCTTGTAGATACAGGGACTGTGTGTTTCCGTTCAGAAGCCATGGTGCTTTTCTGCCCAGTGGTACTCATTCAACTCTAGCTAAGTGAAACAATGATGATGGGCAAGAATCCCACTCCAGGTTCATCTAGCTCTGTCTACTACTCTGTATTTGTGATCTATTACTGACTTTGGTAAGTAGCAGAGAGCCAAGGGGAATTATGTCAAACCTCTATTACCTCTCTCCCATCCCTTGCTGCTACCAGCTGTGTGCAATCCTCATGTAGTATTGTCTTTACATTGATTACCTCCTGACAAGGCCAAGAAGAAATGTTGACCCTCGGTTACAACTCAGCACAGGCCCCTTCCCTTTGGAAACACAAAAAGAATGAGAAAATGAACAATAGAAAGATGTTTCCTAAGAGGGCCATGTCAAATTTATAGATAAATAAAATATCAAACACCAAATGACGCTAGATCAGCAGCTTGGATCTCTCCCCACCCAAGCAGAGAATAGGCTGTCGACTCCATCTTTGACCGATTTCAAACTTTGTGATTCACAGCCGTAGCCAAGCAGAGCACGTCTAATAATACTACTTGTTTTCCGGTTAAAAAAAAAAGGCTGGGGAAATATATAAATGGCTCATAGGAGAAGGGGGTATTAGCAGACAGTCAGTCCGACCAAAGCAGGAGTGGCAGATGGTTTGTGGGCCTGACGCCAGCTGGGTGTTTCCATAAGTGATCTCGTATCTCCTCTCTGTGCCCCGGCACTCGGCTTGATTAAGAGGTCAGGAGCAGGCTGCCACAGCACGAGGCCAGAGTGCTCATGATGTACGGCCAACCTGTCGGTCGCCTAGAAACAGCTCTGTAACGGGCCCCAAAGACAAATCAATTTATAAGCCCACAAGTCTGGGCCCAGTAGTCCTGACTATTATTAAAACATGAAGTTGAGTCTTTGGGTTTGCTTTCTCAAATGCCACTCAGCCCTTTTAACTTTGACCCCGCAACACTTACTCTCTTTTTCAATACATAGCATCTTTTGATAAGGGACAAGAGCTTTCAGGTGGGATTCTGGAAGTAAGGGTTACTGGAGGCAGGCAGGCAGGAGAGAGAAGCATTCAGGGAAAGCTAGGTGAGGTCTGGTTCTCTTTTCTTCACTTCCTGAGCACTGTGTGCCCAGTATTGTGGGGAAATAATAGGGAGGGGAGTGCACATCATCCTTTTCTGGGTGGCTGGAGGTGTATGCCTACAAAGCACAGCAACCCAAAGATGCAAATGAGAGGTATGGACAACGCAGACCTTTAAATGGTCAGAGAGGTGGTCAGGAAAACCCTTTGGAGAGGAGGTGGAACATTAGGTAGGTGGGATTCATACAGACGAAGAGGCCATATTTGCAGAGATGCACCAATCGTCTGGCTGACCTTAGGAAAGGGTCTTACCCTATATACATTTTGGTAGGCTTTGTCCACCCTTTTCAGAGAGCATAGGATGGAGAACTTTCCAGAGAAGAGACTCAGAAAACAAAGGCTGACTATGATACTCTAAGGTCAATGAGGCATTGGTCTGACTGGAGTGGGTCTTGTGACTTTGTTCACTGATTTGCGAGTAATCCTATTGTCAAGTAGGCAGACTTGAATGGCCCTTGCAATGGTGCCTGCCAGTCACACCTTCCTCTGCTATGTTCACCCCAGACTCATCTGCTCAGCGACAGATTCTGGTCGGTGATTCTGGATTGAAATTTTACTCTTAGTGCTGATCAGAAAGACAAGGGATTGTGCTTCCCAGCTATAAAATCTATTTAGTAAATGTTTACCATGTACCTGCTTTTAGTGAGGCACCAACGTAAGGATGTTGGAAGTGCTAAAAATCTGCAAGTATAATTTGTCTCCTTCTGTAAAGAGTTTGCAATCTCTTCATGGAGTCGTTAAAAATAAATGCATAAATAAAGATGTTGTGAGCCACTGAGATAGGCACCAACAGCAATGTAAGCAATGTGCTGGGGATTAGAAGGGGTGGTCATTTCTGGCTGGAGGGACCAGGAAAGGTTTCCTGGGGAAGATTATGGGCAGCCCAAAGTTGACTGAAAATGAGAAAAGGCAGAGGTCTTTCTATCTAAAACCTTATGTGGTGAGTGGCAGTCAGGGGTAAAAGGTGAGTTTTATGTTCACAGCCTGGTAAGAACAACCCAGCGAGTTGGATAAAGGCCATGCTAATTTTTGGAGGTTCAGCTTTGGTTTGCCTAGAACGCTCTCAATTTAGATATTATTAATAACATCCTCTTTCATTCCCCAAATTGTCCCAGTTTGGACAAGAATTATATAATCATCTTAATTATGGGTAATGTTTTCAGTAGCCCTTCAGGAGCAGCCACTCTGAGCTGTACCAACACAGTGGATGGGGGATTTTCACTTGAACCAAGAAATCCCCTGTATTTTGCCTGAAAATCAACACACACAAATCAACAATGAGAAAAAGCCAAGGCACTCATTTTCTGTAGAATGAGCCAAGTGATGGAAGCAGGTGGGCACGCCAGACACACACCCATTGTTGAGGGACACTGAGAGTATGTGGAAGGATCATGAATGATCTATTAACACACTTGAACCACACTCAGTCTTGTTTTGCAGATAAACATGGTCTGTGATTATTTTACAACACTGTGAAGGTGCTGGGGGTTGTCCCTCATTTATTACTTGACTAATAAATACTTTAATTACACTTAATAAATAATGTAAGCAGGGCTCACTGAAGTGGTAATTCTTTAAATTAATTATTAACTGCATGCAAAAGGCTGCACTGCCAGTACCACTAAAAGAAAATTCAGCCTTTAATCTAAAGTGATTATTCATTATCTGGTATAAAGGCTCAATTTGCATATTATTAGGGAAATAAACTTTGGCCTCCTTGGCAATACAGATAGATCTCAAAGTCCGTGCATTATGAATCTCCAAATACTAAAGTAATGATAAACAACATGTAATAAAGTCTCCAGTTTATAGCTTTATAACAGCTGGTTTTTGATTTTCCAAATATATTACAATGATAAAGTGACCAGTTAATGTATAAGCTCTTTGTGAAAGGTGGTTCCCACAGATGGTCGATTGATAGGAAACGGTAAATGTGCAAACTGCTCATTTCCCATGAGATCGGAGCCATAAAATGATCTCAATAAGATATGAGAAGAAAATCTCTCTTTAACCCTTTTCTCAGTGGCAACCCGAATATGGTGCTGTGTTTTGTCATTTGGTGTGTCTCTTTCTCTGCTCCTTTCGGACTCCCACCTTTCCCATGATAAAGCAAAGAGGGAATATTTGGGTCTCCAGACCTTGTGGTATCTCTGACTCCATCTTGGGGCAAAGAGACAAGGGAAGATTCCAGTCAAAAGAGACAGACGCTCTCTAAAACCAGCAAAAGAGTCAAATTCATGTGCCCCTACCTGCTCTTACTTGGTACTCTCTCCTTGATCCTGGGCATCTTCCAGAGGAAGTGCCTGACCCTAGATGTGATGGCCGGGGAGCAAGATGTGTGGAGCAGCCTCCTAGTAATGGAACCATAAAATGCTGGGAGCAAATGATTGCAACAGAAGTTTCTGAAGGAGAAGCTGAGATCTCTCTCCTTGGCTCCCTTTGGCACAAATTGGGGTAGGGAATGGAGAGCAGTGTGGGAAGGGAGAGGAGGGGGACACAGGACACAGGAGCTCATGAAAGTGGCCACAGTCACAAGGAAAGCAGGAATGACTTTTCTCCCCCACTTCACACACCATCCTGTTCATCTCTCTAAACTCCATTCAGAGACTACCTCTTTCAAGAGGTCCTCCCTAACCCTCTGTGTCTTCCAGCAGTGTCTGCCTACAGTGCAGGCCAGTCAATGGTCACTGATCTGTGGCAGGTGGGAAAGGAGTTACATGAGGATGAGGGGTGTCCTTCAAAGTGGTCATTTTGGGAGCTGCAACTTGTTTCAATAATGTTGCTATGCTCCAAATATGATTGAAAATCTCTTGAGAATTGCCTTTCCTGTTTGTTTTAGGCTGCTTGCACTGCTGTAACAAAATGCCATATACCTTGGTGGCTTGAACTACAGACATTTATTTCCCATAGTTCTGCAAGATCAAAGCCTGAGCAGGTGCCAGCATGGTTGGGTTCTTGGTAAGGATTCTCTTCCTGGCTTGTAGATAGTCACTTTCTAGCTATGTCCTCACAGGGCAGAGAGAGAGCTCTGAACCTTTTCCTTTTCTTATAATAACACTAATCCCATTTTGGGGTTTCTACCATCATGACCCAATCTATACCTAATTACCTCCCAATGGCTCCTCCTCCTAATATCATCATATTGGGGATTAGGGTTTCAGCATATAAGTATTGGAAGTGGGGGACACAAACATTCCATCCATAATAACCTTTTTATGAACATATTTTCAATATGTTGAAATGGGAGGAAAATAATGTTAATAATAATCACTCCCTTTAACTGAGTATGAGTGATATATGCAAATAGTTTCATGTACATTATATTATCCCCATAGTAACACTAAGAAGTAAATATTATTAGCTGGTTATAGTTGAGTACACAGAGATTCAGAGACATTTAGTAACTTGTCTAAGGTCACACAGCCAGATGCATCGCCAGGTTTGAACTGAGTGACTCCAAAGCCAAGGCAATAATGAGTATACATTCTACCCTGTATTTTGAAGGTGGACCGAAGTCTGGGAAATAACTAGTGGTTAATGTCGGAATGTGTTCACCTTCTCATGTCATTCACATCACCAATGGGACTTCTCTGGGCATTTCTTTAGCTCAAAGGGAATTCTTTTTTTGTTTGTTTGTTTTGTTTTTTTTTTTGTTCCCCTTCTTCTTCCCAAAGGGAATTCTAAGAGTAGGAATTTTAGGTACTCTTACTGGCTTAGTGGCATGATATTTGGGAGAGAAGGGCCTCATCACCCTTTCTGAATTCTGCCATAGAGGCAACTGCCCAGTAGATTCTGTGGTACACAGACAGCGCCAACTTCATTCTCCTCTAGACTAATCTGTAGCTCTGTGGGCCACAAAGTGCAATTACTTCTCACACTTATTACCTCCCGTCTTCCCACCATCCCCAGGAGCTAGTTTGACACTACTATTATTTTCATTTTAGAGATGATAAAACTAAAGCACAGAAAAGTTGAGCAACTTCCCCAAGTTTACACAGCAAGTGAGGGAAAGGCCCAGGGCTCAAATGTAGGAATCTCTGTTTTAACCAATAAGAAACCAATAAACATATAGATTCTACATCACAAATACCTCTCACATCCTACAAAACAAGATGCCAATTTGACAGAAAGAACGAAAATGCATCTGTGCATTTTTTCCCCTACCTGCAAGGCTCCCATCCATTATTCATGCATTCCCTCATTGCTCCTGTCACTCACTGATTAATTAATTTAATAAATACTTTTGAAGCACATTACTTGGTGCCAGCAACTGTCCTAGGTACTGGCTATCTAATCTAAATTTACAAAAGGAAATTGAACCAATGGGCTGTTAACTGAATTGACAAAGTGATCCAATTACTTCGGTGTTGGTGGAGACTTCATTAGAGACCCCTCCACAGTCTCAGTCTTGCAGAGGCTCCAGGAGAGATGTGGGGTCTTCAAAAGAATGGCAGACATACAACTACCTGTGAACCTCACCACTGGCTTCCACTTTTGAAAAGATGACGGCATGATTTCTGATTACAGCCATTAGGCAATCTAAAACACAGAGAATGCTGGCTCGCCAGTTTCATCCTGCTTAATCAAATGGCCTCATTCATCACATTCACTCACACTATTCAGGGAAGTGCCTTTCTATGCTTCAAAGATGGGCAGAAGCAAGCAGAAGCACTGGTCTGTGCTTCCCATTTTGCTCTCTTTCCTTTTTAGATACAAGCAGATGACATTTCCTTCTTTTTTCTCCCTTCCAATTCCTGATGCTGAGGCACAGTTTCAGCATAGAAGCAGTCCAGCCAGGAAGAAATTTAAGCTGTGGACAGCATTATCCCTCATGACACTCATAATTCAGCAGAATTTCTTTCCAACTGACTTTGGGACTGGACATGACCAGGGATCAGAATATCAAAGAATGTCGGGCTAGCAGGGTCCACAGAGAGAAGGCATTCCAGGCACTCCTTTTATAGATGAGGCCGTCGAAGCACATAGACGGGAAGGAGCTAGTGCAAGGTCACACAGCAAGGTTGCAGCAGAGCAGGGGGCAGCACCAGTTCCCACACTGGCAGTTCCCAACCCAGAGCTCTCAAATGTCTCATCACCATGACTATTGCTAACACCACATAAAACCCCAGAATAGGGGCTTGGGTTCTTCAGCACCTTCCCTAATCCTACATGGAGGTCAATCACTGATGGTTTCACATAAATTTGGGTGATGCTTCTACATGCAAAAGATGTACTGCCACAGATGGCTAGCATGTCATGGGAAGCAAGGAGAAAGGCATGGAACAGAGTTTTTCTTCATAGCTTCAGAAGGAAGCTATGCTGCTGACCCCTGATCTCAGACTTCAAGACTCCTGAACTGCTAGATAATCATTATCTCCTGAAGCCACCCTAACTTTGTGGTACTTTGCGACCACAGCCCTAACAAATGATTTTGCAGAGTCTGTGCTGGCAAGGAATAGAAAAGGTCAATTTTTCTCTCCATTTCAAACCCGATGCAATATATCTTCTTTCTCAGCTAGGACCAGGGTCTCCCAGCCCACACCCCCATCACTAACTCAGAACCCTGAGGTGCATCCTCTATCCTCCCCCATTTCTCCTCTTTCAGGAATTAGCAGAAACTCAAATCAAATGCCCTGGGATACCATTAGAATAATCAGTTTTCTTACTTCAATCTTCTCATTTATTTTATTTTACCTTATTTTAATTTTTGTTAGCCTTGGGAATACATTTGAGGCCCTCAGATACAATGTACGCTTTCATGCTCTTTCTGAGAGGGTGAATTCCAAAATTCACCAGGAATGTGGAGGAGAGTCAAGTTTAAAACTAAAATGCTCTCTCATTCCTGATTTCTGTGGTCAAAGGATCCTCCTGCCACCTGGTACCTGTCCATTCAGCCTTCAAACACACACACGTCTGAAAGTTGAACTTGACTCTTTCACCAAAGCCAAATAGACCAGCTTCCTTCAGAGCCTCCTCATCTTACCATCCATCCAGCACTAAGCTCTAGTGGTCCCACCCTCGGAGGCCTTCTCCCACCATCTATCCTGAAGCCAAGATCCCTGGTGGTACTGCCTCAGCAGCTCTGGCCTTCTTGTTTGAGGATTTTGACTGGGTGGAGAAAAGGGGAGCCCCAGGATAGCAAAATGGTGCCAGCTTGGATCTGATTCCATTTCAGAAATCATTTGAATCTAGTGCCCCTCAGCAGAAGAGTACTTGGAGACTTATCCTTGGAATCTCTGCAAGGAAGGACTTCTTCTTAGCATTTCCCAAGCTGAGAAATTATGTAAAACTGTATTTTAAAAAGGGGATGCTGCTATTTTTCCAGCTCATCAGGTTAGAACATTGGCATGACTGGGATGCACACAAACAAGGCCAAGGTGGAGAAGGAGAGGGCACAGCTGTCCATCAGAAGGGACAGTCCAGGAGCAGGCAGAAGCAGGGCAGCCAGTTATAAACCAAGGGATCAGCCTCAAGGAAACAAAAAAATGGGTCAACACTAGATCCAAACAGTATCGTGCCAACAAGGTGGCCTGGTTATTCCACCGACAGAAAGTTACTTTCCCAGATAGAGCAGGAACCAACACCTAAGGAAGTCCCAGGGCAATGCCAGCTTGAGACCTAAGAACTCCAAGTGTTCACTGTTCTGATTTCATGGAAGATTCTCATCTAGGACTCAAAGCAACGGAAGCAACGGTTTTCCTTTACTGCACAATATCTCTGTGTCCTGGGTCAATCCACAGGTTTTATCTTTGAGGTAGCTTCTATTTCACTCCTCACTTAGAGATGACAAGTGGAGACTTTCAGAGGCTAATTTGCCAAATGTCACACAACTAGTGAGTAGCAGTCCCCGACATTAAGAGAATTTACTCTTAGAATCCTGCCTACCAGGGGCACCTGGGTGTTTCAGTTGTTAAGCATCTGCCTTCAGCTCAGGTCATACCAGGGATCATGCTTCATGGGAAACCTGTTCTCCCTTTCCCACTCTCCCTGATTGAGTTCCCTCTCTTGTTTGTCTCTGTCAAAAAAATATATAAATTCTAAAACAAAAAAAAAAAAAAAAAAAGGAAAGAAAGAAAAGAATTCTGCCTACTAGATAGAGAAAGTCTTTCAGGCTTTTAAGGCTATGGTCTTCAAACCTAATCCTCTTGTAGGTTAATCTCCCCTTGACTAGGCTTACTAGGTTCACCTCCTACTTAATTGCTGATGTGACCCTGTGGTTTGGCGCTCAGAGAACTCTTTTCATTTCCAATAAGCTAGAACAGTACTGCTGGTGAGGACTGAAATGAAACCCAGGTCTGGAGTTTTTGCTGAAATCTCAGGCTACACAGTCACATTTATGGTCCTGAAGTGGGTGTCATGGATGGTCTTGGCTGGGGCTGGGGGCCAGGGGTGGATGGAGCCTTAGGGGAAAACAAAGTAGGGTTTAATGTATGTGTGTGGGAGCAAAAGCTAAAATACTTCTGGACTTAGTATAGGCTATCATGAATTAATGGCTGACAGGAGGAAAAGAAAGACTTTGGGAAAAACTCTTTAAGGCTGTGTTTGCACAGAGAGGAGCTCAGGCTGTGCTTCCTGGAGGAGGCCTACACGTTTGCCTCTTTGGAAGCCCCAGCCATTCATTTTCACTAGTTTTATGATTTGATCAACTTACAAAGGTCACTCTTTAGCTTCCTGTGAACCACAATATTATGACTGGGCTTAAGTAATGCCAAAGCAATTCATTGAGAAGGGAAACATTCAGTTACACCAGTCGCTGGGCACTGAAACCAGTTTTCCAAAGCTGAATTGCTCCCTTATAAAGCAAGGGTCTTGCTTGTGAACACAAAGCATGGAGTTTCCAAGGACTGGTCCATGCAGGGCATAGCCCAGGGGAGACTGTCCAGGTAGGAAGTATAAGCTGGTACCACTTCTCTCCCTGGAGGGGTCTCTTCTCTTTGAGCCACCCACCCCTTGACTCCTGTGCCTCTCCCACCCCCAGCACTTGCTAGTGTCGACATGGTGCTGTCTCCTTGAAAACTCTGCACCAAGCGTAGATACAACTCTTTTTTTGTGTTTTTCCCTAGCACTGCAGAGCAGAGACCAGTCTACAATGATGTGGCTGATTACATGTAATGATTTCTTTGGCATCTCTTCTTCACTAGACTTCAAGAACTAGGTTGACTGTGTTGTTCATCTCCACATCCCAGCACCTACCATGGTGTCAAGCACATTGTAGACGCTCCAGGAATAGCTGCTCATTGACCTTTTTTTGAGGGAAATCCAAAAGAAAATATCCCAGGAAATACAGATAGCATGAGAGTAGTTTCTTTACTGAATACCGCTAAGCACCAAATCTTTTATTCTAACCCAAGTCAATCACATGATGGAATCTGACAAGCAAACCATGTACCTTTGCCATTTCAGTGCCATCTCTGCAATGTTTTCCCCTAATGCTGAGATGCTAGGGGTCCCACATAACATTGGGGTTACATAAGTTCACTGAGAAAATTACCAGAGATATTGGACAGAAAGTGCCCAGTGCCTAGTACGGCCAATAATGAACTGCATGTGTGTCCCTCACAGCTCCGTGCTGGATTCTTAGCCAGGTAACTTTGTTGGCACTGGATTACCTTCTAGGCACCAGGAGCTGGTCTTCCTGTCCATTTTCCTATCACAGGACAGATATAAACCTTTAACTTTTTTACTAGATAATTACCATATTTTTATTCTTGGTTTTCAATCTGAGGGATGTGATTTATTGCCTGTTTGAGTGGAAATGGTATTGTTTAGCCTTCAGGAGAATGGGTTTCCCTTAAACAGTGCTTTCGTTATTATATAGCATCTTGGACAATCCCAGTCTTATACAAAATCTTTCTTTCGTAAACACATGCACAAACATACATGTGTGCACTTCCATGGATGGCACCTCTCTTTAAAGTTGTATCTGAACTCTGTCACACTAGTTTGAATATATAGATACAGGTAACAAGAGGTGAATTCTCTTGGCTGTAGGGTTAAAAATATTTCTTTGTGTTTTTCAGGCAGGCTTGTGATTTCAATAGTAATAGAAGGGACCTCTGTCCCCCATTACCATACATTCTCCTTGACCTGCCTGAGCCAGTTATGCAGAGAAATGCTGATTTGCTGCCTACTTTCATAGGAATAATTTTGAAGGTTTAATTCAAGCGATTTATTTAACCAAATATGCACTGAGCGCCTACCAGAAACAAAGAAATTACCACATTTTAAACTTACCAGTAGTCTTTATTTTTGTGTCTCTATATGCTTGAGGGCACCATGCTACTGTTCATTTCTATAGTTTCAGTGCCTAGCACAGTCCCTTGTATATAGTAAGTGACTAATAAATGTTTTGTTGGATATATGACTGAAGACAGAAGGGAATCATATACCATGAGAGTATGGGTTTTGTTCTCAGTATGAGTGCGAATTTTCCTTCTGGGAATTACTATCTGCTTAGAAGTTAATTATCCTTTTCAGGTATCAATCTCCTTATCAATAAAATAGAAAGCAATAGGTGATTTTGAGGGTTAAGGATTGCTGATATGCCAGAGTGAGTGCTCAACGCACAAGTTCAACTAACTCCCATACTGTTGCTGCTAAGGTTGGGAGAGTGGTGGTCAACATTTCTGCATGGTAAACACTTAATAATCTCTAATGCAAGTTGCTGTGTGTAGGGAGAAGATAGAAGGGGACATGGGAGATAGGGGTGGCTGGAGCGCTGGAGGGCTGGAGCAGATGGGGTGAGAGGGCAGAGGCTGGAGCAGACAGGTCCGCACCTTGATGGGGATCTTGAATGAGGGGGCCAGCCTTGCAGTATGCAGTGACAGCAGGCATAGCTGGAGCCCTGGGAGGAGCACATCTGGCTATCAGCAGAAGGAGAAGACAAATTGCTTGTCTGGCAGTGGGGCCCTGGATGAATGACTCTATCTCCTTGAGGTGGGTTTCCACCATCTAGAAACATGGAGGTGCCCCCTCCTTTTATGCCCCCTTAGAGACTGGTGGTATCAACTGCGTCTCAGTGGGTGCCCTCTTTGGTGGCTTTTTACAGATTTTGGAATCCAACCATAACTCTCAAGGACCAAGCTTAGAGGCCAATAAGAATGGGAGTGAAATGGAAAGAAGATGAAAAGACAGAGCAAAGCAGAATATGGTGTGGGGGAGGGGAGAGGTGAGGGTCTGGTAGTGAGAAGCACTATTCAGGAAAGCACTCCACCCTCTGTTCTCTCCTCCCAGGTCCAACCCCCATCTGCCTTGGAATCCTGAGCTGGGGATCAGCATACTTAGAAGAAACCATGTAAAGAATTTCAAGTGTGCCTTTCCTTTGTATTTGCATCTCAGTTAATTTAAATCAAGTCCCCTCTTCCCTTTCATCCTGATGGTTTGTTTTATTTTATTTTATTTATTTATGTATTTATTTATGTATTTATTTCCTATGATTATGTACCTTTTGGTTTTACCTGCTATACTGTGATGGTTTCCAGTTTTGATTTTTTCAAACTGAAAACTCCAACCATTCTGATTTTCTCAGCTTCTAGCCCCACTGGCATCTCCATTTTGCTTTAATTATCCAATTATTGAAGCTATCCAACCTATTTATTCAGGCAATCAAGGTTTTAAATGCATGGATTTATCATCACCTCAAATTACCTGTCACTGTGGTTGGGCAAAAATAGAAAGGCAACCAGAATGCTGCAGGAGGTTTGAAAAAACGTGCTCTACCTGGTCATTTCTCTACTTTCAAGGCTCCCATACACAAAGACAAAGATTGTAGGGGGAAGCTCTGGGGGGAGGGGAGAGGAGAAAAGAGTGTGGAGTGAAAGAGGGTGAAGACTGGAAGGTTTTTATCTCTGTTGCCAGAAGGACACGCCCGTACTGCTCCCCTGAATTTCCCTACATTCCTCTACTTCCTGCCTCTCCCCTCTGTAGAGGGTGCAAGGACTGAAGCTTCTCTCTATTTCCTCTATTAGCAATGTTATAAGGACCCATGTGAAGAGATACAGAAGGCTTGGGGATCAATTCTTTTTGTCACTTGTACCCAACAGAGCTGAAGAATGAAAACAAAAACATAGAGCTTGGGGTCATCAGAGGAAAGAAAAGTTGGTCCATAGATCTGGGGTGTTACAGGAGCTGCATCTGCTTTCTGGAGTCACCCAGAACAAGTCCACTTTCTCATTTATCTGACTGCTCCAGATGTACTTGAAAACAGATTGCTTTTTAAACATAAACAGCCTTACTTCTTTTAGTCATTCCTTATTTGCCATTCTGGGCATTTTGCTCCAACTTATCAACTTCTTTACTAAAAGGTGGCACCCTCAAATTTAACATAAAAATCCAAGGGTGTTATGTGCAGTGAAGGGCAATTACCTCCCTTCCTCTGGGCATGGTATTACTATTAATAGAGCCCCAGTACTTTTCAAGCTTCTTTGGCATGTTCTGTGCTGTTTGGTCACATTCTCCATGATGTGCTTCCTTGGTTGTGAGCTTTTGAGAAAACCTACAAGTAGAAATCTACACTGAGGCTTCTACATTTTTATAGGTTAGGTCGGGCCTGCTGTAGGAGCCACAAAGACCAGTTTGGATTGCAACATACGTCCCAATGTATTTATCACTTGTATTAAAACAGCAGTTCTCTGCACCCTCATCCTAGGTGTAAGAGCTGCCAACCATTAGGAGCAGGAAGGGAAAACGAAGGGGGGAGTCAAAGGGGGAGAAGAACCATGAGAGACTGTGGACTCCAGGAAACACACGGAGGTTTCAGAGGGGGTGGGGGGTGGGGGGGCGGGTGAGCCGGGTGATGGGTATTAAGAAGGGCATGGATTGCACAGAGCACTGGGTGTTATATGCAAACGGTGAATCATGGAACACTACATCGAAAACTAATGATGGACTGTATGGTGACTAACATAAAGCTGTCCACCTGAACGGGGCTGAGGCAGAACTCCGGGTCAAGCCAGTAGACACCACCCCCCAGGCTGCTATCAACTCCATTTATCAATATTCTCAGAATCAGCCTCCCCAAAGGCACACTCTTCACTGGAAGGCCCCTGGGGCTCTACCATTGCTGCCACTTTGAGTACAGAAGTAAGAACAATGTACCCACCTTATCAAAATTGTCTCAGTACAACACCAGCCTAAAAGAGGACTCCACCGAGTGCAGACCCGTCCACAACTTGGCGATTTGTGCTTTCTTTTGTGGGTGGCATCACAATACTAGCTGATGCTGTGTTCACTTTTTATGTATAAATTTCTCAATACGTACTGTGTAATAACAAATGTAACTGACCCATTCTATTGGTTTCCTTCAAATTAATTTAAAACACACTCTGACTTCCTTTGCCTTTGAGCTTGGCTAATATCCTCACACTAGCAGGTTTCCATCTGTGAATTTGATCGGAGCAAGTTTATCTGCAAAATTTCGAAGAATGGGCTTCATCTCCACTTGGCAGCATGTGGCAAATGAAGGTATTTCTTGTGAGGTTCATTGTATCACCTTCGAGGAAATGCTAACTCCAGAGAGGAGCAGATTGGAGAGAACTATATATTAAAGTTCCTCTTCCTATTTCTGGGCCCAGGTGGAGGGGACAAATGGATTCCTACCTGACTGCAAAATATGATATATTATTATAAACAGAGTCTTGAATTATAGAAAATACTAGTTAGCATAATTACATTACCATATTTTTATATGGAGATTATTATTCAAATACCAAACAGGCAATCTTCCATTGGAAAAAACCAATAAACACTTTCAATCCAGACTTCCACTGTTATGTATGTCACAGTACAAAACAATTTTAAAGTTTAAAACCCATTACATTACAAGAGCTATTCACTTCAAGTAGGTGGCAATTTGCTTCTTTTTTTTTTCACCCCACGTTTTGATAGCTATTCACCTCTATCAATTCTTATCTTGCCCATTCTTTAGAAACCAATTGCAGTTTAAAAAGTGCCCATCTATTTCTGATTGAAATCTTCACATGCTGGTTTTTTAAACTATTTTTCAATCTCTTAATAAAATAGATTGCCTCCAGGCTGTCAGTTAGTAAACCCACTAACAATGCAGTGATTCCAAGCACCGCCCTGGCTTGTGGGTTTTCTTTGCTCTTGGTTCTGTCCAAGAGACCCTGGATTTCCATTGCTGCTGCTACAGGTACAAAACAGTTTAATGGATTAAACTTATTTAAAATTGTACAAGCAACAAAAACAACTTCCTGGCTAAATTGATAAATTGACTTAAACTCTTAGACTTTTAGTCCATGAAATAGAAAATAGGTCTTACGCCTTTTTCTTTTATTTGTTAACAGTTGACATCTTAGAGTCTCATCAACCTGAAAAGTCTCTCTCTATCATTGAGGACAATCTCCATTTGTCAGAGGGGCTCTCAGTTCTTCAGTTTTAGAACACACAATTCTTAAGGACCCACCCTTGGTTGGCAAGTAAAGGAAGCAGAGCTATTACGTCAGTCCCCGAGGGTTCTTGCTTTAGAGAGAGAATAATATGAGACAATCCACAAATTTAAGGGAGTAGAGGCTCAGACTATGGGATCATCTGTGATTCAGAGATGAAAGAAATAAGGGGTGAAGGATGGTCTCTCAGAGATGGTGATGAAGATATGTGAGGTGAGAGGACTGTGTGATGCTGATGAAGAATATTATGAGCAGTCAGAAGTTGGCCACAGTGACCCTTTCCCCTCCATCCACCTCATCTCAGGAGAGGAAAAGCCACACTTTCTTTTCTTTTTAGCCACAGTCACCCTCAGTGCCCACTCAGGACTTCCATACCCATTCCATAGCCTGGGTCTTGTCATTCCCCAGGGTTTGAATGTCCTGTGACTTGAGATAACTCACACATCCTCATGGTTTGAATCAGGTCCAGGTAAACATCTCCTTCCCATCCCCAAATGTAGGTATCAGGAAACTTTAAGATACTGCAACTCCACAAGCATTTACTGATCTCATGTCAATGGATGGACACTGCACATCTCCAGTTTTCCAGATCCTTTTACCCCAGTAACAGGTACAAGGTAGAGAAGCATGACAGCTAAGGTAAGGGCCAGGAGAACAGCCTGGGGCACTCCAAGAGAACAGGTCCCATTTGGAGAATCAGAGCAAGTTATATGCATTTGAGATGACTTTTACAAATGCCTGAGGCTTTTATATTCATCTTAAGAAGGCCTAGGAAGATAAGGGTATACTGGAGGCAGAGCATGGACATAGGCAAGCTGAGCTTACATTCAAGAAAAACCAAATAATTCTGTTTGACTAAGTGCACGGATGATACTATTTTAATAATTATAAAATAATATTTAGTGCATGCTCTCTGTTATTGGTTCCACACTCTGCTCTTTATAAGCATTATTTCAATTAACGCTCACATATCAGCATGTGAGGGGGCTACTGAACACATAGGGAAACTGAGGCTTGAGTAGGTTAAGGATGACAGCTGCAGCCCCTTAGTTAATAAATGTTGAGGTCAGGACCCAAGTCTCATCCATATTGAGAAGGATATAGTTTGGAGAAGGTAAAGATTTATTTCGAGGAAGTAACAGAGAAGAACTGATGGAACACATCTCTAGAGAAGAGGAAGAGAGATCAGTGAGAAAATCTGACAAATAAGAAACTTTGGAAACTAGACAAAAGGGATTTATTTGCTAATATAAAGGAATTAAAATCGGAGACAAACTCTTGTCCATAATGTTGTATCTGATAGCTCAAGGTTAACCCAACAGACACTTAGTAACTGAGGCCGTGTCTATGTGCCATCAGATCCCTTCCTGGGATCAAACATCTTCCACCAGGCTGTCCTGAGCATTCACAGGACCCTGTACTAGGGAGACAAAAATGTTAGGTAGATGAAGTATAGGCTATTGCAGAGAACTGTGAGAGAAACTTTAACATACCACAGCTGTCTTACATGGCCGAATCAAGTTTGAAGGTCAGGGGTTGGGCATCAGAGAACAGAAGAGAAACTGGAGTTGGTGACTTCTCTTGGGCTCTGCCTCCCCTTGATCAGGATTGTTGTTTTCCAGCACAGAGGTTGGCTCTCCTGGGTTAGGAGGCATGTGCCCAGCTAACTCCCTGGGCTAAGCTGAGTAAGGGTCTGATCAGGGACTGAGTATTCTGGGTTGCTTGTTAATTAATCATCCTTTTATTGTTTTAGCTACTTTCTTCAGAAGAGAGTTCCATAGTGGTGATTTCCCCAAAGCTATATGAGAAACTTCTTTCAAACAGTCACCTGGGTCTGGCCTGTCCTTATGACATTAAAGTGCCTGTCATTTTCCTTCCTTCCTTGCTATGGAGAGCACTGCAGCTGCATGAGCAGGAGTGCTGGGGAATGCTCTTATCCTTTTGAATAGTGCTATTCTTATTTTAAAACATGGAGACATAGTAGGAGGTAAATGGCTGCTCAGAATAAAAACAAATAGTTATTAAGAACAAATATGCAAACGAGTCATTGTCTTGCTGGGGGAATAATATTCAAGAGTGAAGCTCTGTGCTCCAAGCCTGTTGGGCTGCACAACCCAGGGTCTGTGTGGATTCCTTTACTAGCACTGTACTGCTCTCCCTTGTCAAGTAAACTAATAAGAGAGACTCAGTTGGAAAAATAAGAACCTTCCAAGGGCCAAGGGCTCTACCCAGGGCAGTTTTCTCCTCTCCCCAGCATCACACTTCCCATTTCCTTCATCTTACTGAATGAATCATCACATCACAATGACTTCCCTACACACCTTGCAAAACCCAGGCCTGGGCACCTAGGTGGGAATGATCCTAGTGGGCCATCAGCCCTAGATCAGACTCCTTGAGGTTGGGTAGGGCCTGTTTCCTCTGCTTAAAGCACACATACACACACTGCTTGCCCATGATTTCCAGTTTCTAACGGTTTCTAACTGTGCTGACACAGCGTCCTAACCTTCTGTTGCCCGCCCCTGCCCAATTCCCTCACAGTCCTCCTGTTTTATAGATAGGAAAGAGAAAAGAGAAACAACATTATTTGGGTTCATGTGCTAGGTAATTCCTAAGGTGTTTTTATCTTATTTACTTCTTTGGGATAATCCTGCAAGGTAAATGTTATTATCTTTATTTCACTGTAAAGAAATTAAGGCACAGGAGAGGCTTTGAAAATTATCCAGGGTCACTGAACTAGTTAGTGATAGGTCAAGATTCTTCATTAACTAGACATTGCATGCATACACATATGCTACACACTGATTCACTTGCTAGGCATACGATTATCTATCTATCTTCTATCTATAGATCCATCTATCTAGAGAGAAAGAAAGAGAGGGAGAGATTTCTCTATATATCCTCTTGAAAATAGGAATGCTATACACACCTTTTAATTCTTACAAAAATACTGTCTCTAGAAATCCCTTGAGAAGAGTTTAATGGTGAAGAGTTTAATGGTCACTGCCAGACATTAGCACAAATAATGCCATATAGGAGCTATTCCCTCTGCCTATTCAGCATTAAGCTTTATCTAATTATCAACACAAACGAAATGTTATACGATTGTTTCCAAATACAGGGTAAGAGATCTAAAGTGGATTATGTAGGATCTTTTACCTCCTTCTTCACCTTTCTCCAGATCCTTTGTATCCCATATCTGAGTCCTAAACTCCCACCCTGTTTCCTACCCCCTTCTAAAATTAAGTCATCCACACCAGGCCAGAGAAGTCTCCTCAAGCATGGGTCTCACAAAGGCCAAAGGCTAGTGGGACTCTCTGGGGGCCCACCCCACCTGTCAGCTCCACTGATCTATAAATCTGTTTTGGTGGGCAGTGAGTAGACCTCCATGTTACCACCATGTGAAGCCTATCCACCTCTGTAGGCCCTCTGTATCTGGGTAACATTCACTTTCCAACCTACCTCTCAAGCTTCTCCCTTCAGTGTCTTCCTGATGTCATAGTCCCTTCTATAGGTGGAGCCAGTCCAGAGACCAACCCACACAGCTCTCTCCTTTTTTCCTGAAATCCTTCCATCAGTGTTAAATGGGGTACCACTAGAGCCCTCCCATTTCCCTTGTGTATGTTTTGTCTCCTCAATTCGATTTATAGCTTTGAGGGTAGGGGTCAGGCCTACGCTTTTCTCTAACACCTTGTAGGAAATGTTCAACAAGTCTAACTGCTAAAATGAAGTCATAGAAAGAACACTGAGTTCATGATTTGGAAACTTGTCTTTTGTTCCAGCTCTGCTACAAACCAGCTATTGTGATTTGGGGCAAGTTACTTAACTCTCAAAGACTGCTTTCCCCAACTGCAAAAATGGTGATGTTTGAGCAAATGTCTTCTAAGACTCTTTTTAAAGTTTACTGAAGTGGTTAGACATTTGAAGAGAGAAGAGTTATGAAGGAAGGCTTGGCCCAAAATATTTAACACACAAGTGTACTGAGAATGGAGGCTGAATGTGAACTATAGGAATGAAGTAGCGAGAGATAGCACAATTATTAAGAAGGATTATTAAGTTTCCTTAAAAAAAAAAACCAAAACACTAGGTCCAAGCAACCTGGTCCTCCTTAAGTGAGCACCTTTGGGACTTTAGGGAGTGATGAATAGAACTTGTGGAGTGAGGAGGATCAGGTTCCCCATCACAGACCTTCACTTGATCTGGCTGCAATGGTAGGTCCTCTCAATGCAGAGATCAGAACTCAGAGCCCTTGGGGAGCCACAGGAGGTGCCCCAGGAGGTAGCTTGATTTGGAGGATCACACTCAAGCACTCTGTCTTCCTTTATCTCTAGACTCTTGTCAAAAACTAGACTTCTTTGTGAAGCTGAAATGTATGCAAAAATATGAATTAATTTTATTCCAAGATTGGCTAGGCTGGAGAGGCCTGTTTGACTATGAGAGCAGTGTCCTAGGAGCTAACAGCTGTCCACACCACAGAGCTTTGACAAGAGGGAATGGAGTGATGGGCTATTTTCTTCCCTCAAGGCTTTCCCAGGGCTACCCTGAGAGTGCACAGGTAAGATGATCCTCCCTGAGCACCACCAGCATGCTTCTGCTCAGGTAGATACTTGCCTCTCAAATCACAGTGCACAAAGAGCAACTTCTCATGCTTAGCCATGGCTAGTCTACTGTCACAGGCAGATTTTTTCTAGAAATGTGAGCTCTCCACAGACTTCTGCGTTGATGGACTTAGCTTTTAAAAATGTAACTGTATTAATTTATCTAATAAGTATTTTTCTTTTTAAAAAATGAAAACATAGAGTATATATTATTTCATAAAGAAAATTTTCATTTAATAATACACTGTGAACATCTCTTCTAACCAATGAATTCAGAACTCTAACCTCTTTGTTCTTGTCTCCCTTGTCCTCTATGACATAACTTCATTTGTGGTCCCCCAAATATATAAGAGAGTAATTTTGTCTTTGGTCCCTGGACTCTCATCCCTGCTCATTAATGCACCTGCTACTTACTCCTCTTATGTGTCAGGTACTTGTGAGGGGATGGTGTCAGTGCTTATAGGATTTCTTTCATGAGAGCAACAGATGCCCATCTCTTCCCAGATACTTAGAACTGATAAGTAGGGGACAAGTCAGGGAGCTTATCAAAAACCAGTTCATCACCAGTGATGCATTACTGTTCATCAAGAACCCCCACTCATCATCTTGAATGACTTTGGAGAAGCTGAATTTCTATGGGTCTTATATTAAATAGAACCAAAAGGGATGTTTTAGTTAGTTTTTCTTCTTTTGACTTGAGGTAGTAAGTGGCACAGGTCTTTTGTAAGTGTAGTCCCAGGGATTGGTCCATTCTGTCATTAATCTGCTATTCCCTCTGCTCACTTCCCTACCCAGACCCATGTCACTTTGGCACGGTCCTCTACCTCTTTGGTTTTTCCAGTTATAACCCATGTTTTAGGACAAACATATGGCAATGTGCCCTAGGGGTTATGTGCCCATAACCTCCAGCTCATAGGGAGAGCTCTCCCTCCAGCCCTCAGGGATTTCCCTCCCCACAATTTTGTGGTGCCACTGTTGGTGCCTATATTCACATTAGCACCATTTTCTCTTCCTCACTTCCAATATTGTGTACAATTTCTTCAGTAACAATTCTGCAAAGCAAGTTTTTTTTTTTATTTTAAAGTTATGGTCTGTGGTCACCATTTTATAGCTTCTTAAACATGGATCATTTCTATCCAACAATCTGAAGAAGTGACACTGCGCCCTTGAAAGGTGGTGTTTTATTTGAATTGGATATAATACTGCTAAGATATATGCTATCCCCAGGGACTTGCTGTGTTGTGAGTTTTCCTTGTAAATGTCTACCTTCCATCTTTAATTCCCAGGCTGGTGCTCCTTGTGTTGAATGACACATCTTTCAGAAGTAATGCAGGTGCAATAGTTGGGTAATTTGCATGTACGTTTTCCCTCTGGGACTCTCTCTTAGGAGGGTAAATTTCTTACATGGAATGAATGGACTTCAATCCAGATAGACTTGCTAAAAACAGTGAACTCTTTCTTACTTGAAAATAGTGTTGTATACTTGACAGTGCTCTTTCATACATATTCTTTCAAATTTTCACTGTACCCTTATGTGAAAGGTAGGGAAGTTATTTTAATCCCCATTTGACAGATGGGGAAAGCAAGGCCTGGGGAGATCTTATGACTTGCCTAAGATCACACAGCAGCCAAGCTAGAACCACATGCCAGGTCCCCTGCCTGGGCTATCCGCTTGGACACAAACAATGATGTTCTGACAACCTTCTGCTTCTCCACATCATTTTGCTTCCAAAATATCATATTTCTAATCCTATTTAATTCTCAAGAACCTTGGAAGAAACCCTTGGGCGGTGGTTTATCATTGTTTCCAACTCACAGGCAGAGAAGCAAACACAGAAACTAAAGGTGCTTTGCTGATCACATGTGGATCAGTGGGTGACATAAGGGAGAACTTGGTTCCCAGACCCTCCAGATGGAACTTTGACACCTTTCTGCACATACACTGTGTACCTCAGAGGTTGGTCTCCCTGCTGCCAATAATTTTAAGTAGAAAGCATGAGTGTCAGCAGGGACTTCTGGGTGGTCTTCAAAGGAAGCATGCCACCCAAATGAACCCATCACTTGGTACTAAGTGACAGGCAGGTGTGCAAGTGGTGTGGTCCCAGGGAAAGAACCAGGGGGAGGAGGTCTTGGGCACAGAGCCAGGGTGAGAAGCCAGCCCTCCTGATTTCCAGGCCAGTGCTGTTTTTTCTAATCCCACTAATAGGAGAAGTCAACAGCTTTTACCAAGAAGAAAAATTAAGTGAATGTCAGATCAGGGGTTTGGTTTCACCCATGACAAATATAAAGAATCACTCCCACAATTTTCCAGTGAAAGGGGGTTGGGTGTACATTTCCACACTACTCATGTCCCTCCATAGGTATTTTGGAAGGACTCAGTAACTATTAACTAAGTAAAATGACCCATAGTCTCAACTCAGCCAATACTAATATTTCCTCAACTCTGTGCTGAAGAAGGAATGAATACATTTGGCATCTTAAGAGGTGAAAGGAGATGGTTACAATGTAGTCATTCCCTGAGGGAGAATAGCAGATGGATAGATTTCCTGCTGTTGTGATGGGTGGTCCAGAATCAGCAAAGAAGGGACTTCCTCACTTTGGTATGCGTGACCAATTCAACTTCTCTGGGGCAGAGCCAGAACTGTGGGACAGCATCATGCTCCCCTTAGACAATGTTCAGTCTTATTTAAGAGCTATTATTCCACTGTATACACATATGCTTCACTCAGTTCTGCTCTATGTTGTCAGGGCGTGCTCTGCTTGGAAGTCATTTTTAAAACAAACTAACATATTCTAAGTGACCAGCTAACATAAACCATAGTGAGGAACAGAGATGAAGAAAGCATGTCTTCTGCCTTTAGGGAGCTTACACTTCAATTGGAAAGTATACACTCGACAAGTCAGTGAGCAACTGAAGAGTAATAATGATGAATGGCACTCTGTGAGGAAGAGAAAGATTGGGGGCGCTAGGGTGGCTCAGTTGTTAAGTGTCTGTCTTTGGTTCAGGTCATGATCCCAAGGTCCTGGGATCGAGCACTGTCTTGGGCTCCCTGCTCAGTGGAGAGCCTACTTCTCCCTCTTTCACTCCCCCTGCTTGTGTCCCCTCTCTCACTGTGTCTCTTTGTCAAATAAATAAATAAAATAATTTTTAAAACAGAGAAAACAAAGAGAGAAAGATTGTTTGTGGCAGCCCAGCAAAGAGAGAAGTCCAAGGTGGGTAGGATGGTCTGTACAGAATCAGAAGAGTGGGGCTAGAGTTGGGTCTTGACTACTGAATTGTTGCTGGATAGGAGGTGTCATCAGGAAGGTGATGCCAAAGACAAGGAGACAAGTGTAGATGGGAGAAAGCAGGAACACCGCTTGGTCCTGGACACAGACTTCCCTTTCATGCCCAGGGACACGCTCTCTCATAGTCACAAGGTAATGTAGATGGCATAGGACAAATCTGTTGGCACTTCCAGAGGTTCAAAGATCATCCTGGGTGAGAAACACCATTTCTGAAGTGGAGGGATAGCACACAGTTTTTAAAACAAATAAAATCTCCCTTCCATGTCCTTTGCCCCGACTTGAAAAAACAAAACCAACCAACCAAACAAAAAAACACCTGGGTTGTGTTATCTACCTATAGAGAAGACTTGAAGGGAAATGTGGAAACTGGGATTGCTTTGAGGATCTGCAGAAGGTTGATGTCATGTTTGACAACCAGAGTACTGGACAACTTACTAATATACATGAGGGCTTGCTAAGGACCAAATTCCAGGACACATCAGGTAATGAGGTAGTTATAGTACTTCTAGTGAGTATATTTCTTAAAGGTGGCAAGAGTCTCAGAGCCCTCTCCCAGGACAGAGATCTCTTTCTGAGTCATCTCTAAGGGATGGCCATTCTTCCTCTGTTCTTGCAACTGCTTATTCCATTGATGCACTGGCACATCAGTGGGGACTAGCATGGACTGGACCAAGGACACATTTCTAGGGTGGAGGTGGCTGTGGAATCATGGTGTTGAGAAGGGACAGATGTCATAGCACTGGGAAGTTGGAAAGCACTGGTACATGCTTTGTTTCTTTCAAATCAAAGTTGAAGCCTGGTTCTGGTGCCCTCATCAACTGTTGGCTATTGCTCTGCCATATCTCTAAGGATTATTATGTATTTCCTAAGTCATCAACCAGGGCTAGAAGACAGTCTTAAAATAAGAGTGGGTGATGGGGGCGCCTGGGTGGCTCAGTTGGTTAAGCGACTGCCTTTGGCTCAGGTCATGATCCCGGAGACCCGGGATCGAGCCCCACATCGGGCTCCCTGCTCGGTGGGAAGCCTGCTTCTCCCTCTCTCACTCCCCCTGCTTGTGTTCCCTCTCTAGCTGTATTTCTCGCTGTCAAAAAAATAAAATCTTAAAAAAAAAAAGGGGGTGGGTGATGGAGGATCACTATTTGGATATTTGGATGGGGTATTACAATTGTAGGGTCATTTCATCCTTGCCATATTTGAAAGCTTCTTCTGAGAGCTTTAAAAATCACAGCTCCTGGGGGTGCCTGGCTTGTTCAGTCAATAAAGCATCCAACTCTTGATCTCAGGGTCATGAGTATGAGCCCCACTTTGGGTGTGGAGCCTACTTAAAAAAAAAATCACAGCTCCTAAAGAGCACTGGGTATGTAGTTAAGACACTGTGAGGTCAAAACTAGCCTTGACATTAGGCAGCTCTATTTCGGTTGTACTTGCTGAATCATTAATGCTCTATGAGACTCTGTTAGAAAAATAGATAACTCAGGGAAAATCACTTAATTTCTCAAGGACTCAGTTTCCTCATCTCTAAAATAGGAGAAATAATCCCTAGTATCCTAACAGAGTTGTGGTGGGAAAAAAATGAGGTAATTTTTAAAAAGATTTTATTTATTTATTTATTTGGGAGAGAAAGAGAAAGAGAGAGACAGAGAGAGAGCAGGGAGGAGAAGAGGGAGAGGGAGATAATCTCAGGCAGGTTCCCTACTGAGCATGGAGCCCAATGTCTCAATGTGGGCCTCTATTACCTTACCCTGAGCCAAAAATCAAGAGCTGGTCGTTGACCTACTCAGTCAGCCAGGTGCCCTGAGGTAATGGCTTTTAAACGCATTTTAAAAAGTAAAAAGTTCTGTAGAAATGCAAGTATATTATCACAAACTGAGTTGGAGAAAGCTTGTGAGTAGGACCTAAGAAACGTTGGAACTTGTCCAACTCAACCCATAAATAATACATCTTGGGAAGTCTTACCTTCCCAGAGCTTCCGTTATCTCATATATAAATGCAGGATTATAGAATCTGTTTACTTCATGGGGGTGTTCTGAAAGTCAACAGAGATGATTATGAATTGCTCTTCTCTGATAAGCAATAAAAAAGTTAAGTTATGGGTGTCTAACTCTTCCCTGTGCTCGTTGTGATTTGGAGAAACAGTTGGCCCCTGGAGAAGTGAACCTTTTACAGGAAGCTCCCTGGCCTCCCTTTCTTCCTGCTTCTAGTCATCCACACCATGTGTTTCCCATTAGCCTCTCTCAGCATTCCCCTTCCGGCCCATGTTCCTTGCACTCCTTGTTCACCATTGCCAGAAAGCAGAGTCTCCATAGAATCCCCAGATGTTAGAGTTGGGTGGGGTCTCTGAGCCTACAGAATGAACCCCTTGTCTTATATATGAGAGTATTGAGGCCCAGAAAGGTCATGCAGCTATCTGACTGCAAAGTCAGAACCAGAACCTGGGTCCTAGTCCAGTGTTCTTTTTACCACATGTCATCTCAGGCCTTTTAAACACTGTTCTTCCCAACCCCATCTTCTTACAGGAAAATCCCACCTGTGCAGGGTTCCTCTGAGATTCTTAACAGGCACTGTTACGTGAAGTCTGTGAGTCTATGTTCTCCTCCCTCTACCATCTCAGGCATCTCCCTGAAAGCCAGCCTTAGGTGTGGCATTGGTTAGCATGCTCCAAAGGCGGTGGTGAAAGGCTACTCCATTAAGCTCCAGTTTTTTCTCTCTTTTGTAGGAAGCAAAAGAGAGGATGAGTAAGGGATGGGAAAAACTCCATCTCAGTAAATCTTAGGTGGAATGATGCAGTTTGACAAGGTAAATAAAAAATAAAGTGCTGAGCACCAACACTTGAGACAAAGGCATGTCAATCACCAGGACTTCTGTTCACTCTGTTTTCTCAACATAAACATCAAGTTAGAATTATAGCATGCCATCATCTGTGGGTTTTTGTTTCTATTTGGGACAGTTCAATATATATGCTGGGGATCATATTAGTATGTATTTAGCAAAACAATTTTTTAAAGACTTTTTTTTGTTTGTTTGCCAGAAAGCTTAGTTTCTAGTGCTAAGGTTGTCAATATATGTATGTTCCTGGTTGATCACATCCCATACCTGAGCTCCAGTCTCATCATCCACTGAATTGGTGGGACAGCCTTTATTCTCCTTAAGGGATCTTTCCCTGTCAGTGTTCCTGTGTAGCCCCTCAGCGTATGCACACTGTTGTTGGAATATGAGAGCTTCTTAAAAATTAGTGGTCACGTGGCCCAGCGCAGCAGCTCCTCTACGCAGGAGCTCCAGAGCAAAGGGCTTTCACCAGGGCAAATCATGAACTAACTGTCAAGCAGTGACCGATTATCCTATCTTTCAGCTCCTGTTTCCTGACAATTCACATAACCACCCTTCAGAAGGGCATGATAATGCAGTGTCTCGATTGTAAAACTGCTCATAAAACATTATGGGATTGTGGGAAGTCTGGGTTCCTGAAAGGATGGTGCTGGAATTCAGCTTGAGCCTGAGTGGAAAATAAATAATGAGCTAGTTGAAACCGTCATCTTTTCCCCAAATGCAACAGAGAAAGTGAAGATAAATGGAAAAAACATCAATTGCTGTTTTTCCCAGTGGGAAAGTGATAAAGATATTTAAACGATGTGTGACACAATGGAGTGTGGGTCCTAATGGAGGGCTTCCCATCCTTAACAAGGGAGAAATGTTAGGTAATGGAATAAGTAGAAAGTTAGGAGGGGAGAACAAAGAAAAAGCAGTGATAAATGAGAGGCTAGAGAAGCCAGGCTGAGTCTACACATCAAAATAAAAAGCAGACTGAAATGGAGCACATGCTTACACAAAGTTTGATTGCCTATTGTCCAAATGGAAATCCAGAAAGGAAACAGAGACTGGAACTCCCCAAAATGGGGCAAATGGGGAAATGAAAAGCTCGGGCTATAAGATTTTAGACAGCAGCACCTTTAGCCACCTTATCTTGGCCCTGAAAAGCTCTGGTTCGGGGGACAGAACAGGGTTTTGGCCAAGGCTCAGGCTTAACTTTGGCCTTCTTTCTCCCTGGGAGACCCTCCCCAGAGGTTTGACCCATACATTTTTGGGGTCTCCCACAGACTGCTCTGTAGATGATTCCTGAATCTATCCCTTGGGTTCCATCCCCTCTCTTTGGGTCCAGTCCTCCCATGTTTCTCTAACCTTCCACCCTTCCTCTTCCAAACCTCTCCGGCACTCAGCCTAAATCTGAATTCACTTCCTTACCCTTGCCATATGTTCACGCTAACAGTGGCACCAACTATTTCTCATTATCTCCCTAGACTCAAACTTGCATTTCTTCTACCAATTTTCCCTGTTTTACAGCTCCCAAATTCAGCTATTATTTTCTAGCGAGAACTCTCTAACCACAAATGACATCTGTCAGGGCCCTTTCACACATCATTTCCAAAACACTCTATAGTGCCTGCATACTGACCCTGACTCCAGCTTCTTCTCCTCACTTGAATCTGCCCAGTGCCCTCTTGGCAGTCTGATAATCCTCCAATAACCTCAAATATCTCCAAGAGATCACATTTTTCAGCTTTCCTTTTCCATGTTTTCTTTACTTATCTACAAATATTCTTTTTTGTTCCCACTCATACTAACTTCTGTAGTATAACCTCCTGTCCCATTGTATGTCTCATATTCTATTCAAGGCCAAGGCTAAGATCCTTTCCTCCAGAAAGCTGACCCTGACTATGAGACTGACGCTGACATACTTATTGCCACATATTGCCATTTGGCATTGGATTAGAAGCTGATCCACATTATTACCTTAAGGTTTGGGGCCAAATAGAGTTAACTCTTTAGCATTTATCTTCCATTCCTTAAGGTCTTCCAGGCCTCTTTTACATGCTTGGTAAGATAAATATTGTGGGTTCACCCATAGTCAATGATTATCTGATCAGCTACATGGCCAGTTCAGTGATTTACAGACTTGACTTTTGAGGAAGGAGCACAAAGATTAGTCATTTCAATGCATATTATTAAAGAATTTAAGCAAGTAAGTAAAAATATTGACCATAAACATTGCCTTAAAATACAACCACTTATCTGATGCTGTCCATCCTGTCTTCATGACATACTGATGAACTTTGGGGCTAGCACAATCCTCACGAGGAGGCCAGTGCATTCTACTCCTACCTGTTATTCTGTACACTTTGCAAGAATCATTAAGTTTGTTCCTGAGCCCTTTTATGCTGGTTGTAGTTGTAAGCATGTAGTTTATTTAAAAATTATGCAAAAATGTGCAATACAAATGGGAAGAGAGTTGTTTCATTGATAAAAACCAAGTCCAAGTTGATTGCTTTGGAGAAAGTCAATAAGTAAGAAGTTGATTTTTTTGAAAAAAGGATGTGAATTGAGTATGGGGAAAGCAGCTCTAAGAAATTAGCCAAAAATTATAAAGGTCTCGCCAAATTCTGTTTTCACATTGCTTGGAAAATGCATTTTAGGTTCTTGCTTTACTTTAAGGAAACCAAAACTAGATTACATAAATTATGCATTCTGGGAATGGTTTTGGGGAAAAGATGATGCAGAACCTTAATTAGAAGGCCCTTACTTAGGCCGCCTGGGTGGCTTAGTTGTTAAGTGTCTGCCTTTGGCTCAGGTCATGATCCTGGCATCCTGGGATCCAGCCCCACATTGGGCTCTCTGCTTGGTGGGAAGCCTGCTTCTCCCTCTCTCACTGCCCCTGCTTGTGTTCCCTCTCTGGTTGTGCTTCTCTCTGTCAAATAAATAAATAAAATCTTAAACAGAAAAAGAAGACCTTTACTCAAAATAAAATTGTTTTCTCAAAAAAAGGAAAACTGAAAATATTGGCAAATGAATACACATTTATAACTTTAAGCTAAAATAAAAGGCTTACTGTTTTAATGTATGTTCAAAATACTTTGACCCATTATTGGCCATATTCCAGACTATGTCAGATTAAAGCAATTCTCCAATAAGTATTGCTCAACCTTTAGCACAGCTAAAAATTTTCCCAGAGTTTTTGAGTAGAAACGGTAGTTTCTATCCCAGAAGCTCAAACGTTCACTTGTGAGGTGCAGAGATACAGCATTTCTGCAATAGGCAACCCCTAAGAAACCTCCCAGTAATCTACACCGCCTAGGGTTCACACCTTGTATAATTCCCTACCTCATCCAATCAGGCTGTCTTATTGTGTGACAACAGAATATACCACAATAGAATAAACAACATATTGTATGACCAACGGAATAAATCGTAAGTGATAGTATGTGATTTCCAAGATTGGGCCATAAGGACTTTGAGCTTGGTATCTTTTAGTACTTACTCACATTGGAGAAAGCAACCACCATGTTGTGAGGACACTCAAGCAGCCTTGTGGAGAGATGTTTGTGATGAAGTGAGGGCTCTTGACAACAGCTAATACCAACTTGCCAGCGTGCGAGTGAGCCACCTCATAAGTATATTTTCTAACCGTAGCCAAATCTTCAGATGACAGTAGCCCTCCCTGCCATTTGACTAAAGCCTCATGAAAGGCCTGTAGCCAGCACTGCCTAGCCAAGTTATTCCTGAATTTATGATCCTCAGAAAGTGAGAGATATTAAATTATTATTATTCTTGCTTTAAGCCATCATGTTTAGGAGAGATTTGTTGTGCAACTATAGATAACACACAAACTTCCCAACAGAGCTACTATTTCTAACCAGGGAGAACCTGATGTTGAGAACTAACAAAAAGAAGAATGCCCACTCTACTGAGAGTATGAAGGACAAATTGCTTTTTGTCCTCATGGATCTCATAAAATGAAAAGGGAGAAAGAAGAAAAACTTCATTTTCAACAGCTTCTGGGACAGAATCACAAAGCAAAACAAATTTGCTCATTAGTTTGATGGTCAAGAGCAAGGCAGAGTGAATGGGCATCAGAGAGAGAATTATTTACCCTCCTATTCATATATTAAAGCTCACCTACACATCACACCTCCCTAACAGAGTCAAAGGGAGTTATGAGGAGCCCTGGGGATCACCCAGGTCAGGGTGGGCTTCATGAACTCTGGGCCCAGACACAATTCTGTGACGATTCTCCACCACATAGTGTGAACATATTTCTCTCTAAGTAAAGCACTCTTGGGTCTAATAACAGCAGTACTCACTGGCAGATTGGTCATAGCTTACTGAGGGCCAGCCAATACTGATCACTTCTTTCCTCCTCACAAAAGTCTTGCTAAAACTTGAGAAATCAAATGATGAGTCTGGTGCTTCAGCCCGACCAACCCAACTATGTATGACCGGTTGCATTTTCCTAACAAGTCTCCTACCTAAGTGTTAAGCCATGGATCTGAGGCTTGCACCAGGAAAGATCCTCTGCCTGCCTCAAACAAAGCACCTCAAAGCCATCATCAAAAGGGAGATGGCTACCCCGTTTTCCCTGGAAACAAAATATGAAGGAAATCTAGTTGATCAGGGACTTGAGGTAAATCTACCTTTCCAAGTGATCAAACAACTGAAATGTGTTCCTCCTTCTCATCCCAGTTTCATTTAAATTTTCCTACAAATTTGATCAGATTGATAATTTGCTTAAGAACCTGAAATGACTTGCTAATGCCACCCAGATAAATGTCCCAGGATCTTAGCATGGCACTGAAGTGGACTTGATAATGACACTTCGAATACAGCCTGAAGATACTTGCCAGTCTTATGTCTACCCACCACTCATGGACATAAACCTGGAGTCCCAGCAAATGCTGACCATCCTCAGAACACACCAAACACTCTGGGTCTCTTGCTTTCACTCCTGTCACCCTTTCTCCCTGAAATGTTCTCTTTCCAATCACCAACCTTGCATACATTATTAGCGTCCAGCAGTTCCAATGCCACAACTATAGGAGCCCCCCCCCCAACAATGTCAGTTACTATTGCTGTTTCTGGACTTTTATGCCATTTAGAAGAATTATTTTCTCATTCAACAGTGGAGCTGCTACCTATATTCTGTATCTATTTTTATCTCGCTGTGAGTTGGTAAGTGCCTAGAGGGTGGGGATCAGATCTCATTCCTTGCCATTTCCCCCACAGCACCTAACAGTATCCTTGGCATTTACAAGTACCTTAATATATAGTTGATGAATGAATGAATTACTGTGTTCCCACTACTGCTCTATATCCTGCTTCTCCAACTCAGCTTACTGCCTGCCCCATATACATTTACTTCCAAGGGAGACCTGCAAAAAGACAAGAGCAGGGATCTGGCATGGGATGGGCAGTGCCATTTCTCTGAATAACTTTTTTCAAAATGTGCCCACTTAGCTATTTTTCATCTCCAAAACCAGTCAGTTATTTGATTGGACTGACTGCAGGTCTTAAAAGGTGGTAAAGTACATGTCTGAAGGTAAAATTGGATGGGAATTTTTGCAATGTTCTTGGGGTGCCTGGTTGGCTCAGTCAGTTCATCAGTGACTCTTGATTTTGGCTGTCATGATCTCAGGGTCCTGGGATGGAGCCCTGCATCAGGCTCCCAGCTCAGTCGGGAGTCTACTCCAGGATTCTCTCTCTCTCTCAAATAAATAAATCTTAAAAAAATAAAATAATTAAAACGTCCTTTCGTTCTTCAATCCCTTCTTTAAAAAGGCAAAACAAAACAAACTATTCTTCACCTATTTTTTAAGTTCTTCCATTTGATATTCAATGTTTAGTTTTTTATGTAACTATCCTTGGAAGAGGCCACACTTAAGGTGAGGAGATTATTATCAACAATAACCATGATAGATGACCTGTAAGAAATAAGACTCTGGGACCAGGGAAGTACAAGAAGCAGGGGTAGGAGATAGGATCCCTGAGAACAGTAAGTGTTAAAATACCCAAGAAAACAAGTTTGTTCTCCCGCCTAGTAGAATTTTACATGGCAAGTCTTCATGGATCAGAAAACCTCTGCTGATGAATAACAACAATCCTGACACTTTTTTTAACCCACCCAGCCCCCGCTCTAACATAATTGCCTGTGACAGAGAGCCAGCTGTATCCCTGATGTAATTATTTTCTTTCTGGTGTCCATCCTGTGGGTTCACTTACATGCACATAAGCACCCGTGTGTGTGTGTGTGTGTGTGTGTGTGTGTGTGTGTGTGAACGTGTGTGTGTGCATGCTGTGTAGGCACAGAGATAGCTAGTTGATCCTTTACACCCCATTCATTTTCCCTCCTAATATGTTACATCAGAAGCACACTGAAATTTCTGGGTGTGTAGTAAAACATGAATCTATGGAAAATAAATTAACCTAGTAAAATCCATTCAAATGATCAAATGTCCTGTAAAGGTAATTTGAGAGGAAAAAAAAAAACCCTACTGGTTTTGATGGCAGTTTAAAATATCTTTTATTTCTCATAAATGATAGGCTAGTTAAAATGCCCCTTTTACTTATATCATGGTAGTGAGTTCTATGTGCCATTCCCCAATCTTCATTCTTCCCTCCTGAAGCCTTCCCAGTAATAATAATGACAATAACAATAACAACAATGGTCATATACAACAAAGAGCAAAGATCATTCGAAAGTTTTCTTCCTCCAAAGAGGAATTTTTGAATGGCTGCATTCCACGTCTTGAATGCATTATGGTTAATTTCAGATTCCGAGGATGATTAACTCTGACTGGTGGAATAAAAGGCCACGACCAATTATTATTCAGAAAAATCCTGCTGTTTAGCCAAAGAGCGTACGGTGCAATCCAGTCCTTGATGTTCCTGTGATAAATGCTCACATGACAAGGTTATTTGGTGTAGAGCAGCCAGAGTGGTTGCCATGGCAACCTGTTCACAATGCTCATAAATCTGAGGTGTAGTTATCCTTGCTGTGTATGCAAAAAAAAAAAAAATAAGGGAAGAAAAAAGAAACCTACAAAGCCAACTCAAGCGGTTTAATTTACAGTGCTGCCTCAAAAAAAGAAAAAAAATGGGCAAATGAATTCTAAGATAATAGACCTCTCCATATTATATTCTTTCACAATACAGGCACTTAGGACTCAAATGCGCTCTTCAAAGCCAAAAAGACTTTTAAGATAATCATTATGGTAGAGAATATAGGTCACCATTAGCACCAGGAGTGACAAAAATAAAAGAGGTGGTTAGAAATTTGAGTTTGCCCGCATCAATTGTTTTCCCTTGGCACAGTGAGCAGTGCCAACAGCTGTTGACAGTGCGTCAGGGCAGGTACATTCAACAGGGAACAAATGGCTTTTTTAGTTGCTGCTTCCCATAAATGATGGGCTGTAAGTCTAAGAGGTCAAGGGTCAAGCAGACAATGATGAAATATCCCCCATAGACCCAGTGTCAGGTGGTTCGATGTTAAGATCGCTCTGATATGGTCTCTCGGCCTCCATTTCAGCTCTATTCAAGCCCCATTAGAAATAAGGGTAGCCTATTAAACCAGCAGGTAGTAGGGGTTTCTCATCTTGGGTATAAGCTCCCCGGCCACCTGGCTCTTTGACCCCCCGTGGCTTATTTCAACCATTATCAGTTTTCTAAATAAAAACTGAAGTAGAGTTGAACCCTTTGAAGTGGCAATTCTTTAACACTTGGGAAGGGGAGAGCTATTGGCTCTGAAGTTATCTAGAATGACAGGGAATTCTAGTATGTTAATGGTCTAGTTTAAATTAAGACTACTATTTGACTTCTGCCATCCCACAGTGGAGACGGCTCAATCAGAGAGCTCTGATGTGCATGTTAGGTACGTGATCAAGTCTCGGTGTATAGGCACATGTTGCGGCAAACCACACGTTCGCTTGGGCAACATCAGAAGAGCTCCATTGTAGAAAATTAGAGAGAATGATACAGAAACACACCCACTGCCCCTGGGTCTTGATGCTCCACGAAAGCTTAAGTCTTTCCACTACTCTGTGATAAAGGATACCTACATGATATGGGACTTCTAAACCAACACAGTAGGTCAAGGGGGATCCTGACCAAGACGTATCTGGTAGCCACATAGTGGGCTTACTCACATAGTCGGCAAGTGCATACCCAGTTTATCAAAATTTGCTCCACCTACCTTTTTAAGAATGCTTTGGGGCGCCTGGGTGGCTCAGTTGGTTGGGCGACTACCTTCGGTTCAGGTCACGATCCTGGAGAGCCGGGATCGAGCCCCACATCAGGCTCCCTGCTTGGCAGGAAGCCTGCTTCTCCCTCTCTCACTCCCCCTGCTTGTGTTCCCTCTCTGGCTATGTTTCTCTCTGTCAAATAAATAAAATCTTTAAAAAAAAATAATGCCTAAAAATTTACCATTTGAGGTAATTGTTTTTGTTTAAGATGCATCCTCTCCTTTTAAAAAGCAGACACCCTTGTGATCTGAAGAGGTTAAACACACACGCAGACCTGAGTGCAATGTAGCCATGCAGATATTAGTACAAAGAAGTTGATCAGACTGCAACACACCGGGCACTCAGGATGGGAAGAGCCCTAGAAGGAGAAAAGGGATGGCTGTGGCTCCGCAAAGGCACCCCTGTCTCCAAGACCATGAGAGCCTTGAGGATAGGGACTGTATTTTCCAGTTATTTCATCTTCAGTGCCCAGCACAGTGCCTAGCACACGGAAAGGCCCACTGCATCTCTGAGGAATTGATGCAGTTATGTGAGTCTGCAGAGGACAAACTTTCCTCTAGAAAAGTGCACTGCTCGTGTCCCAATGTTCTACATGGATGGATTGGTAGGAAGAGAGAAAAGAGTGGTGAGAGAAACAGAGAAGAAGGAATTTCTGTCTTAAATTGTTGGGTTCCCTCAGAAGAGTCCTCTGTTCACAATCACTATTCTTGAATTCCAAAAAATCTTGGAAAATTCTGAGTGTGCCATTGTTTATTATTTATCTAGAGCCACTTTCTAACCAGCGGGAGATGCAGTTGGACTATATGCACTGCACGGTAACTCAGGCCTGCAATACTACATGGCTGAGTGCCGGGCCTGGAGGGGCATGTTTCTCCATCAGCCAGGCCAGAGCTCAGCCATCACCTGCATGATAGTAAGTGTGGCTTTGCCCAGGCTGACTTGCTCCATTTGCAGTAAATTAGAAATTGTGCAGATGTATCCTGATTTTCACAATACTCCACAGGAAGGAAGTATTTATGCTCCTGTTTGATAATATGGATATTGACTCTCTTTAACTGAGGTGGTTTTTTTTGTTTTGTTTTGTTTTTGGCACCAGGTACACATAGATCTCTGTGCTTTGCATATAGACCTACACATAATCTTCTCCCTTACCAAACTCTCTGAGAATACCTGTAGGGTTTTTTGCCCATGTAAAGATACATGTATGATCTCATTTGAGCCTCACACAACCCATAAATAAGGACTATTATTACCTTGTATAGAGATGAGAAAATGATGGCTTACAGACTAGTTGAGCACCTTAGCCACAGTCACATGGCTAGTGTGAGAAGTAGTGAGACTAGGATCAAGAACAATTGCTTCAGAACCCTTCATATTAATGACTAAGGCTCGGCATTGGCAGAAAAAGGCAAAGTCTGATCACCTTGCTGAAGGATAAAGTTGGAGAAAAAGCAACCATATTTTATAAAGGCATTGGAATTCCAAATCTTAAATGTTGCCATTGCCTTAAAATTCTGATTATTCCTTCTTCTTAAGTACAGACAGGAAAGAATGCCTTCTTGGAAGTCAGGGACTTGGATCTGAGTCCAGATGAGGAATGAGAAAAGCAAAGGAAGCTGAAGAATGCTAGCACAGTAAAGTTGCTTGACTATACCTTAACTCAAGCATGTCTTTGATGCAACCACCTTTGCTGCGACACAATTCTCTAAGCAATTCTACAACTCTACAAGCTCAGGCAAAGAGACCCGATTGGCAGAAAAATCTTTCTTTTCTGGGGGCAGAAATAGTGAAGTTTCTTGTTACAAAGGAAGAGTCTCCTCACCAAAAGTGCCTAATAAAACTTTCCAATACTCTTTCTCCATTGATAACATTAGCTAACATCAGCTACTGTGTATGATGATCTTTGTATGCGTAAGCTTTAGCTCTATCCGCTGGACGTTAAGCTCCTTTAGATGGGCACACGGTCCTATTTATCTTTATCTTTTCTCTAATGATCAACAAAAGGCATTTCAGAAAAATAACAACAGCAACAAAACTGACAAGCTAAAGATAGAATGCCAGATTTCCGCTTTATCTTAAAAAATCAGAAACTCTGGCAACATAACACTGGTCCTAGATTCTTGCATGGAGTGGAGTAGCAGCTACCCCCTTGGGACAGGGCTTGTCATGGCTCTACCTGGACACTCCACCTATTTACACTATGAGGCCAGCCACATGAATAGTTGAGTTTAAGAACCCCACAACAAAGAAGTGCGAAACAGGAGAAAGGCAAGGCATGCTGGTTCAGATGCTTCATAGTATTCTTCCACCATCTCAGGATTAGCCATTTTGGTTATCTTGATCTTGAGCATCTATCTTGATGCATCCTATGGCATTTGTCCCACTTGGATGTGCTTTATCTTAATTCACACACCCAAAGATTTGGGGTCTCTGTGGTAAGGAAATTTAAGGGGACTAAAGACAAGCAATATTCTCTGGGGATGGCATTCTGGGTTGATCCTCAAGCTCAAATCTGGTGATTACATCGAATCAAGTGATTATAAAAGCAGGTCTGTGAACCTCCCCCGCCCATGTGGCGACAGTCTCCACTCTGAGCTGAGAACACAGGCCAAGTTGCTGGGACTAAAAGTTGCAGTGAAAACTGTAAGTTAGAGGCCTGAAACCTTTCTGTTTTCTTTTTTCAGTTCTACTAGTGCTAATTTACCCATTATCAGGTCAAAGAGGCCACAAAAGCTTAGAACATGATGATAAAAATGCCTATGGGATGCACATCCATTTCCCAGGGTGAAACGTTGTTCTACATGGGAAAAAAATTCCTCTAATATTTTGATTTGATAAGCCTCAAGCAAAGCTATTGCCCTAGGGATAACACCTCAGCCTTACTCCGCAATCTCCATTCAGCTGTTTAGCTCTTTGTGCCAGGCAGCACATAACGTAGTGGGAGCTGCAATGGGGAGCAAACACAGTAGAAGTACCTGGCCCCTGCTTTCGGAGGCACACCACCTATTTGAGGAGACAGATGCTGGTCAAGTAAATACCAGGATGAAAAAGAAAGGAGTCCTCTGGGAGGATCCAGATCTAACCATGGTTGGGAATGTATATGTGCAGGAAAGGAAGGGTGCACCCAGGGAAAGCTTTCTTGAGAAACAGGCCTTTGAGGGTGCAGCCTGTGATGTCTGTTCAGGAGCCTCACACAGAATAAGTGCTGGGGACCCTTGCACCAGGGATCCCACCCAAGTCATCATGCTCACTCCTCCTTATCTCTCAGTTCTGGCATCTAACCCTCAGGACAGATTTGACTGACATTCACCCTCCATCCTAGGTTGAGTTCCCTTCCGTAGTCATCCCACATCTCCGTATCAAACCATGATGTTGTGGAAAGTGTAAGATGAGGACCTGTCATCTCTGCTACCCAGGACCTAGTCCATCTTGGGTGAATGCTTGTTGTGGAGTGGATGGATGATCTCTGATAGAGAACAGAGATGACACGGTTTGCATTGTGAGTGTGGGGAAGTGAGTCTGTGTTATAGGGAGATTCAAACTTGGCTTATGCAAAGATAAACCATCTTTGGGTGGATCAGGGCTCTTAACACAGTGAAGTTTGGTTGTGAAGGCTCACGATTTTGTTTCCTAAGACTCGGCTGACTGGTTTTCATTTATCCCAATAAAGGCAGAAATGTTTTTTTAAATTAATAACTTCTGGTGAGATTAACAGGTTAAATAGAAAAATGCTGCATAACTTTGCTAATTATACTCCTCTATAGTTGGTGTCTAGTACTTAACTCAATTACACATGTGTATATATATATGGTCAATTCTCATTATCTGAGGGAGTTACATTCTAGAAAGTTGCTTCTAACTCTGAATTAGTGAATACTGAGCAATTGCTCCTATGGGAAATACAGGATTAGGTTCCTGAGAGCCTCTAGTCACATTTTTGCCAACCGTTCAATACATAATCTTGTTTAATGTGTGTTTCTGTTTAAAGGTACCTTATATAATATCATTAATTCATTAATGTTGAAGTCATGACAAGCAGCATGATATCGCTCATGAAAATGTATCTTATTTAATTCATGCCTGAATGAAGCTTATCTTACATAGCCTTCTTGAACTTTAGGAACATTAGACAGGACCTCAGCACTGGGTTGGAGTCCATTTTAAACAGGAGAATCACTAACAAAAAGCACAAAATGCAAAAAAAATGTGGCATTACATAAGCCACAAAAAGGCACTTGTTTGCTATATGACAGCTGAAACAAGAAGGCAGAGTGTCTTCTTGTTTGACTTAGTTGGGAATGTGTGAGTCAGGCAACTCAATTTTTTCACCGTTCTCCACATGTCCTTGAATGACACTATGAGCATTGTGAAAAACACTGTAAGTATTGATTTTAGGCTTACAAATAAATTTTAGCATGTTGAATTTTCAGTATGAAATCTGCAAATAGGGATCAAATGTCTGTGTAACATAAACAATGAATCATGGAACACTACATTGAAAACTAATGATGTACTGTATGGGGACTAACATAACACAATTTAAAAAAACATAGACTAAGACATATATATTAAGAACAATTGTCCCCCCAAAGAAACTCAAAGAAGTTTCTAGCCACATGATGTCTGTAATAAAAATAACTCAAAGGAAAAAGTTAAGATGTTTCAATTGTCGATAGCTGCATCAAAAAGTACCTGAAAATTAAAAGAACAAAAAAAACCCTCCAAAAACAAAAGTCTGTATAAAAATATAGAAAGAAATATATCTATATACATAAGTATATTCTTCAGCACATTACCTGCCATACAGTAAGAGTCCAATAAATATGTTTTGAGTGAATTAATAAGATTTGCTATTTAACATGGTAAAAAAAACATCTGGGCTAAGAGAGAATTTATATATTTCATATGAGGTAATATAAGCATATTTAGTAATAAAACACTACTGAACATAATTTAACCTTTTGATAATTCTGCTTCACAGATTCTTGTAAAGACCATCCCAAATGACTTCACCATGAAAGTCTATAAAGTTCACTTAAAGTTAAATAACTTCTCTTGAACATACAGCTCATGTGGATTTGGGGGCAGTGGTGGTGGGGAAGTACAAACAATTATTTACTCAATCCTTTTGCTTCTTCATTTTCATCTAAGAAAAGTCATGAAAATGCTCTTTTGGAAAAGGTTTGGATGGAAGGAAATCTTTCCTTGAAGGTCAATGGATTGGGTTCACTTTGGAAGAGGCAATGTCACCATATAGAACTCTAGAATTTTCTTTCTGGTTCACTTTCACTACTTAGTCATAAAAGGGTTTAAATATATTTTATTGAGTGAAGAATCATAGGCACCAAAAGGTTTGATGATAAATAGTCTCTATATTTAGAAAAATAAAAACTCATGAATGAGCATTAAGGTAGGGGGAGAAGAAGGGAAGGAAAGTAGAAAGACGAGGGAGTAGCCACAGGCCCTGGTGTGACTCTTACAACCAGCTGTCACTGGCCATGGTGATGATAATAAAAAGAAAAACAGTAGGTCACATTTATATTACACTCTTTAGTTCTCATTTAAAGTATCTCATTTCATCCTTATAATGATTTCTTGCATTTGATCATGAGAAGAATAATGAACAGAGAACCAGATGCATTTGTTGACTTCTGGAATCTCACCTCTCTAGGGGCAGAGTGGAAGTGGGACTTCTGACTCCAAGTCAGTGCTCTTCCACCTGCCCTTGGAGAGCTGTACCTGGAGTTCTGAGCCAAGTGTTTGGTGAGTCAACAGATGCTTAAATAGCTGAGCAACTGAGCCATTCCCAGAATCCATGTGGTTATGTTCAACTCAGGGCATTGATTAAATAAAATAAATCTTAGGAATAAGAGTGTAGATCTCTATTTTTCAGATTAGGAAGCCAGTCCTAGAGAGGTAAAGTGAATTATAGTTAGTAGTAAAGCCTGATCTTGAACTCACAAGATTCTGGGTCTCCAAATTCTGGGTCTTCTTCCTGCCAGCCTTGTGCTATTTCTACTGTCACTGTACTCCTTCTTTCCCGGTGCCAAAAGCTTCACAATTTTGAATCTTCCTGATGGAGTTTCAAATACATGGTGTGGGGAAATCCTCTCTGTGGTTCACAGATAAGAATTGTAGACTTCCCCACTGTATTAATTAATGGCCTCATTAATCCACATTTAACTGTTCAATTAAATGTTTAATGTAACGCTTAGAGGTGCCATCAATTACCATGTGTGAAGCAACTCTTGGAGATCCTAGCCTGGAAGCTGCTATGTACATGTGCAAAATTATTGTCATTCGGACACACCATGTTATCTCATAGAGCTCTGTTCAGGGAAGGTGCGTTACTGCTCTGGTTTAACTCAGGGTGGATTAAATCAGTGTGTTGCAGAAGAATGGAATTAAATGCTTTGCTGTAATGACTCATATCCTCACAAGTACCACTCATTAATTGTAGGTGCTACATGACATGAATGTGCTAGGGGATGGCAAATATAATATTTTGAGTGCTTTCCTTTCCCAGAATTACCCCAGAGAGGGAGAGAGAAAAATGATCTCAGTGGTGGTTACTGAAAACATATGCCAGCTTGATTTCCCCAGCAATGATATTAACAGTGAAGAGTAAAGCATTTGTGCCTCAGTTCAAAGAAAGGCAGCTCGATTTCCACCAAACATATTTCAGCCTGACCTAGGTAATAATTAAGCAAGTAACATGGGGAGATCCATAATTGCAATTGCTTATTATGTGAGCGAAAATAGTAAGATCTGTTTCTGTGGCAGAGTTCCTCTACATAGGCCCACAGATTAGAGCTCGCAGTTGCCCCTTTGCAATGCCAACAGATGGATGTCATGTGTTGTGTGAATGGACAGCGGTGCTGTGCTCCAGGGCCAAGTCTATGTCTGGCACTAGCTAAAAGGACACAGGGTTTTAAAAGTTGAGCTCAGGCAATTAGCTACTTTTGGTGTCCTCAGAGAGTGCAAACATTTTGCTTTGTAACTAGGTATGGAGGAGACTCAGCCTTTTTGAGAAGGGTCTTTGGAGTGAAAGGTGAGAATATCTGGTGCCTGGCTCCTTGGAGTCTGCCCCTGTGAACTCTCACCTACCAGGAGTTTTCTTCTGAGGGTCTGCTCAGTGTCCGGATAGGAGGAGACTGGCTGAGTGCGGGGTGGGAGGAAGGGGCAGGTCCAAACCTGGCAGAGTCCAACAGCAAGGCTCAGCATCAAGAAAAAATTGCTGTGCTAGGGACAGTATTCAAAGCACCTCTTCTAAGTGAGCAGGTGGGTTAAAATTATGAGGTGGATTCAAATGAAAGGAGAGACATTCAGGAATGAGCTTGAGTTAGGCGTGAATGTGGGGTTATGAGGTGGACACATACATGGTAAAACCTGGTCAGAATCTTTGCCAGGCAAGGAGGTTTTCATCTGGGTTTTGGGTGGAGTCAGGTGAATACAGGGGAAAATGAAGAACTTCTGGAATGAAAAAAAAATCCTAATAGAGAAAATGGAAAAGAAATGGAGAGGCAAGAAAGGGAGTATTTAGAGAAGTATTGCTATGTGTTATGATTTGAACCTCAAAGATACCAAAATAGATTAGATATTTTTCACTGGCTTTGGTCATTAAATTTTATTTCTTTGAATGTGACACTATCCTGAAACAGAACCATATGGGGCCTAAGGATTTATTATGGTTATATTTTCCTCCATGGAGAAGAATTAGATGGGACAAATCCTGATATTGACTTCGGTTTCATCAATAAGCACTCTCTAATTTCTTATTGAGATATACAGAATTCTTATTGGGTGCACCGGATTCATCTGAATTCTTCCACTTTAACCCTTTGCTATGTGTTGACTCCCCTGGTCTTAGCATGCTGATACATTCTGCTCACTGGTGTCCTTCTCCCTACACCTTTTGCATCTCAGAACTCCAGAGTTGTTTCAACGGCTTTTCTGCCCTTTTCTCTTGGAGCTGTTCCTGCACATTTTTGGACTGCTCTCCTGCCCTGGGGGATGTCCTGTAACTTTCCAGACAGTTCTGACCTAAGGGCTTGTCTCCAAGTGAGCACATTATTAACATGGAGTCACAAAATGCCGAATGGCAGAGACCTAGATTTTCTGGTCTGAGGTTTTTCAACATTATATGCTAGAAAGCCCTGGAAGTCCTACACAAAAGTGTCTTGAGGGCTTCTCAGGACAGTGCTGGTGGAAATGAGAATGAGGCTGAGTGGGAAGTCTTCTCCATCTTCAATCATTACAACCCTGTTTATTTTCTTTTTTTCTGTTTTATATATTGGGCTTCTGTGAAAATGGACAGCAATACAGGGAAAAAGGGGTTGGTGTCAAAGAGAGAAGCACTGAGCCTGGAGGGTGGATATGGCTGGATCATGGAAGTGACCCAGTGCTGGGGAGCCCCTGAAGCGTTTTAAGCAGAGGAATTTGGTGATAGAATTGGACTCATCTAGAGCATCCAATCACTCATTCATTCATCTCTGACTATTTCTGACACTGGGGATACAAAGGAGGACATATCAAGCATGAGCCCTACCCAGCATGTAGGGTGAATCATGCTGGGGCCATGAATGAGGTTGTGGAGCATCCGCTAAGCTCCTGCCTGCTCCCGTGCCAAAGCTGCACCCCTGGCACAGGCTCCCCAGCCAGCTCACGTGAAGATGAGTGAGCAGGAATGCAGAGACCTCAAGAGCAACCTGTCTCAAGAGTCTGAGAGACACCACTATGTCATGTCTATGGTCCAAAGCTATGGCAAACTATTGTGGCTTCCAAGCAATTATTACCAGTACTAGCTTAGAAGTTAAAAAAGAAAGATGCTTCAATAAAATGACATTATTATCCTTAGAATTCTGTGATAGAATTATTATTATCCAGTCATAGACTGAATTGTGCCCCCCCTTCATATGTTGAAGCCCTGAACTCTAATGACTGTATTTAGAGATAAGGCCTTCAAGGAGGTAACTGAAATTAAATAAGGTCATAAGGCTGGGGACCTAATCTGAGAGGAAGAGGAAGGAACACCAGAGCTCTTGCTCTCTGCATACACATAAAGGAAAGGTCATGTGAGGATGCAACGAGAAGGTGGCTCTCTGTAAGCTAAGGAGAGAGACCTCACAGAAACCAAATCTTCAGGCACCCTGACCTTGGACTTCCAGCCCCCAGAACTATGAGAAAATAAATGTCTGTCGTTAATGTTATCTAGTCTGTGGTATTTTGTTATAGCAGCCCTAGTAGATTAATACACCCTGTTAGGGACTACTGAAGTGTCTTATTCATAACAAGAATTTTTTTTAGGAGCTAGGAGCTGAAGAAAGATCTATCCTACCAGTGTGCACAAGAGTGGTGAAGCCCAAGACGCTATCCTCTGAATGGTTTACCTACGACAGGAAACTAAATTCTACTTCAGATTGGTTAAATCCTACTGTAGCTCCGTTGTTCTTGATATATGCAAGAGGTCTGGGTTCTGGTCTCAGGACTGCCACCAACAAGTCTGTAATCTCCTCTCAAGGATTTGAATTCCTTGTTTGTGAAATGAGGATGTTGGGCAGGGGCAGGGTGGTGGGGAGTAGCTGAATTCTTGTGGTATCCTTTAGACTACTCAGACACAGTGATTTTATGATTCTTTTCCTCCTAGCCTCCCAGATAGATATTTCAATATTGACAAGATCTACTGGGATATTCACCAGATAAACACACCAACGGTAAGCTATCAAGAAGTGGCCCACTTGCAATAAACCTGATTGGGGAAAGAAATGGACAATTAATTTCAGGCAAACAATAAAAATGTGTGAAAATTAAAGATGTAGAGAAACTAATAATGACAGCGATGAGGGCTGGCTCTGCCTTTATTAGTGTCTTTTGTGTTCTTTTATGAAACGTCTATTATCGGCGAACTGGCTGATTATTCTCTCATAATTACTTCATACAGAATAATTAAATAAAATGCAGACAATAATCTTTTATAGACAATTACAAAGAGAAACATTTTTGCAGGAGGAAAGGAGAGGAGGGGTGCTGGGTAAGAAAGCTGGAATGTGATTTCTCGTCCCGGGGTTTTCATAGGGGTTCCTTTGCCAGCTCCTGGGTCTCTGCTAAGACCTCCAAAGGGACTGTAGGCCCTTGTCACCGGTGTTGAGGGCCTAGATCATCACTTCCTTGACTAAAGGAGGATTTAGCTCCCTGGTAGGTAGGGATGTGTGGACATATTTTATAAAGAATCTCTTGATCCAAATATTCACCTGCAAAGCCTCCTTCTCTTATAGCCATCTGGGGGTGTCAAGACAGTTAAGATGACAAGCTCTGAAGCCAGACAGGTCCAGATTCAATTCTCTCTTGAAACTATACCTTAGGGATCATTACTGACACTTCTTTCTTCCTCACCCATCACGTCTAATCCATCACCAGTAGATTTAGGGAGTGTGTCTCCAAAATATCTCTTAAGTCTTCGACCATTATGTCTACTGTCATCACCGTAGGCCATCAGCTCTCTATTGGCCACTGTAAAAACCTCCATGTAAGTATCTCTACTAAAAGTCTTGCCTCCATATAATTATTTCTCCATTAAGTAGCCAGTGTGATCTTTGAAAAATATAAGGTAGATTAGGTCACTCCTTTATTCAAAACCATGCAAGGGCTTCCTGTGGCACTTATAAGGGGATGGACCAAATCCTTTTGCTGACTTACACAGGTTGGCCTGGTGTGGGCTCACCTAGCTGCTATGTCCTCATTTACTCCTCCTTCCCCTCCTCAGCCATAAGCCTCTGGCCATTTCTTAAGTGGCTGTGGCCTTCCTAAGCTTAGGGCTATTATATATACTTTACCTTGACTTCTTTTCCTAGGTAATTCTATATATCATTCACATTCATTAATGAGGATAAGGATTTTCATTTGTTTTGGTCACCTAGCATAGTGCTTACCCTCATTAAGCCAATATTTGGGAGGATGGGTGGGATAATTAATAAATGCATAAAAATACTTGTGGTATTAAATAATAATAGGTGATAGGGAAAAACTAAAGAAAGGGACATAGATAGACTGTGGCTAGGGATGGTGTCAGGGATTGCCATTTTAAACAGGGTAGAAGGGAAGGCCCATGAAGATGAAATTTGAGTAAAGACCTGTAGGGGACAGGGGTGAGCTCTGTTACTGAGACGTCTTCAAAGTAGCAGCACCCTAGTAGGTTGAGCATACCCAGCACCCAGATCTTAGCTTCTATCTGCCATCATCCACTAAAAAGAATGGAGGCAGCCTTGGAGGAATGACTGACTCCAAGGATGGGGCAGGGGAAATATAATTCAACAAATTGCCAAAGAATGACACAGCTAGATGAAAAGGACACAGGAACAAGCTTGAAGGAACTCCTGCTGGCCAAATCTAGGACAAAGCTGAAGATCAAAATAAATAATGATAGGAATAAATTATGACCCATTGAATAAAATAGAAATCCATGAGTCAATATTGATACAAATAAACAAATGAATAAAAACATGGGGAGAAATTAAAGCTCTTTGTTATAGGAGAATGCCAACTAATAAATGTAGAAGGAAGGACGGAATTAGGAAGTCACCATCTGGTGATCATCACACTAACAACTTGGGCAAGAAAGAAACATCAGTGGAGGCTAGAACTAGTAGATGAAATAGGATCATGAAGGAGATCTTCATATTATCTCAGAATATCTACACACAAACTATGGATGACATACAAAAGGGAAAAAATAATTTTATCCTGGGGAAACCTGGAAGACACCTCTTAAGTGGACCACAGCATCAACATGGATGGGACAAACTGACACCGTGTGCCACCTGAGGGATGCCAACCTGCAGAAGAGCATTAATCCTGGGATCTCCTGCCCAAAATGCACAACCTGGATCTAATCACAAGGAAGGAAATGACCAACCCCAGTTAATGGACATTCCACAAAATGACTACCTTGTAATCTTCAAAAAGGCAAAGCATATGAGACATAAGAACAAACTGAAGGACTGTTCCAGATGGAGGAAAACTACAGAGTTGTGACAACCTTTTGCTGTAAAGGACATCACTGGAGCATTTGGTGTAGTTCCTGGATGAAGAATCTATAAAATGTCTTTGTACTATTCTTGCAACTCATTTTATAAATTTGTTTCCAGTAATATTACATTAAAACATTTATTAAAAAACTTCCATACTTCAACTATTACTAGTGACACACTTCTTGTGACACAAATTGCAATTGACTGTGATGTGGCCATGAATGGTGGGTGACAAGGTCTGTAGGACCTTTCAGGCCACAGCCAACTCTGATGAGGACACAAAGAATGAAGAGGATGTCCATAGGATGGCTTTGTCACTTGGCTCTTACCCCCCATTCTCATTTGTAAATTCCTCTACAGGAGTAGTAACATCATCAGACCCCTTTTAACTCTAAACGTAAGCTCACCAGTTGTCTTCTTGTGGGGTTGGAAGTGTGTAGGTGGCAGAAAATAGAAGAAAAATCTGAAAAAGTAGAAAAAAATAGATGCAAATGGAAAAAAAAGTTCTATCATAATATATATTCTTCCTCTTCTCCCCTACAACCCCACCAAACAGAATAATGAAAGGAAAAGAAAAAACAAGGATCAGCCACCAGCAGGAAACCTCCCAAGTTCTTCGGTGCCAAAAAACAGCAGAAGCCAAGGAAGTGGTATTTCACCCACATGGACTTCTCAACGAAGGACCCCCGCTGGGCCTCCCACGTCTGGGATATTTATGAGGCTCTGGGAAGGCGTTCAGAACTGGAGATAAACTCTAAACCCTACATCTCGGGGAAGTGTGATAGCTTCAAGGCCTGCAGCTCAGCAGCCCCTCCTCTGCTGGTTCAGGTGCTCACCACTTGGGTACCAGATCCTGTCCGGTGACCGCAGCCCTGGCTCAGGGAATGCCTCTGCTGCCTAAAGCTGAAGGTTCTCCTTAGACTCTGGGGCGCTAGTTGCCTTTGCCAATGTTGACACAGGAGGTAAAAGCATAAACTCAGAAGCCAGACTGGGTTCAAATCCTGACTGCAGTCCTTCCTGGCTGTGTGAACCCAGGTAGGTTTCTTGACCTCCTTCTGCCTCAGGGCCCTCATCTCAAAATTGAGAGCAACAGTAAGACCTACTTCTTGAAATTATTGTGAGGATTAAATGAGATGGAGCCGAGCATCTAATAAGTGTCACTACATTAGTTCTTGGCTCTATAAATATATTTTTTATTGTGGTAAAATATACATAAGACCAAATTTTAACCATTTAAACAGGTACAGTTCTGTGACATTAAGTATGTGCACACTGTTGTACCATCCGTCTGTCTCCAGAACTTTTCCAGGAACCCCAACTGAACCTCTGTACCCACAAACAACAATCTTTACTCCCTGCTCCTCCGCACCCCTGGCAACCACCATTCAGCTTTCCGTTTCCCTGACTACTCTCAGAAACTCCCGTTAGGTGGAGTTACACAATATGTGTCCTTCTGTGTCTGGCTTAGTTCACACAGTGTAATGTCCTCAGGGTTGTCCATGTTATAAAGTGTATCAGGACTGCGTTCCTTTTTAAGGATGAGTAATATTCCATTGTGTGTATAGAGCACATTTTGTTTATCCATGTGTCTGCCAATGAATGTGTGGGTCGCTTCCACCATTTAGCTATTGTAAATCGTGTTACTCTGAACACTGGTACACAAACATTTGCTCAAGTCCCTGCTTCCAAGGCTTTTGAGCACACCACTGTCTTCTAGTGAACGTTTGCCCACCTCGCCCCTGCTGCTTCATGATAAGAATCTGGTCTGATGCCCAAGATGGCCGGGAAGTGGCCCAACCATCTGCTTTCCCTCAAGAACCCTGGCCTTCATTATCTGATTTCAGTCAGAAATTAACATCCAGCCTTGATGTCAGCCACACCCTCAATGCAGAGAAAAGGGAAGGAGAAAGGTTGATGGGGAAGACTTTAGATTCAGAAGAATCCCTTTAGGATCCTGGTCCGTTATCTTGAATCGATATGGGCCTTGCCCTTTTCATTTCATCACTCTGAGCCTCAGTTTTCCTATATATAAAATGAGTTCTATGCATAGAATATCTACTTTTTGTGTGTGGAAATTAACAGATTATATATGTAAGCTCCCGGCATATAGTAGGTCCTCAGTAAATGCTCCTTCCTAAACCCTCCGCTAGGATTCATGTCAAAAGTAATAGGAGCTGGCAGCTAAGGGGTTTACTCGCGTCCTCATAATCATCATTACTGCTCATTCTTTAGGGCCTACAATGGGCCAGGCACTGGACTAAGTTGTTTTTTTTTTTTTTTACATAGATGAATTTATTCAATTCTCTAACTATTGCTTTAAAGAGGTAAAAGAGGTAAAATAAAACTATTGCTTAAAAGAGGTACTGTTTTCTCTAATTTACAGTTGTGATAACTGGTTCAGAGGGACTCATTAATTTGTTCATACTAGTAAGTGATAGAGCCAGGATTCAAATTAGGCAGGTCAACTCCAGAGCTGTCTTTACCTTCCCACTCCACTGCCCCTACTAACTAACTGAATGGGATAATAAAGATAAAAATAAAATAAAATAAATAATAGAAAGTAAAAGAAAATAGATGAAATTCTCACATTTCGTGAGTGTGTATAAACAAGTTGGGGAGGAGGGATAATGTGGATGATAGCATAGTTGGATAAACATATATGTAAGTAAATAATTGATCTCAAGGGTATTAGGTTAATGGACCAATACAAAGATGGAGAAAAGTCCAGGACTCTGCCTTTGACACGATTAGCAGTTTTATTTTCTCAATGGCTTATCGGAAGTCATAGAAAGAAAAATTATACAATCATGTGGATCTAGGAAGGCCAGCTACTGGATGGCAAAAAGTTCTCTGTATATGAAATAAATGCAGAAAAAACAGTATTAGTTTTAATAAACATAAATATAAAAAGCTTAACTCAGGTAAAAAACAAAATAAAAATGCACAACCGGAATGTAGATGAACTGACCTGCCAGAAGTTAAATGAGAAAAGATTAAGAATGACTTATTTGGTCAGAAGTCCTTCATGCTCTAGTGGTGGGATATACCTGCTAAACATCCAATGTCCCCTGAGGCCCTTCAGTTAGTGGTACAGTATTCAGATGAGGAAAATGGGCAAGGGACTTAAATAGCCATTTCTCTAAGAAAGAGCTACAATGACCATCAGGTGTATGAAAAGATGCTCAACATCTGTGATTAGGGAAATGCAAATCAAACCCACCATGAGATATGACTTCACAACTGCTAGGATGGCCAGAATGAAAATAAATAGATAACATCTTAAAAGCAATTTCTATGTTGACAGTCTGTGATTCTAAATTGAAAATAACCTAAACAACTGTGAGTTGCAAAGGATGCTACAAACCTCACATATATTTTATTTATGGTGAAGCCTGAGGATGTGATTGTGTCTCTTTCAATTTACACACCATTTTAAGAGCATGATTCTTTGACTTCCAACATCTTAACAAATTATACGGAATCAATTAAGTAGAGCAGCAACTGATGTCAGTGCAAAGTGACTCATGGCAGCCTGGTACACAACAGAACAATGAGAAAAAGTAGGCACAGAAATTTTCAATTCACTGTCGACTGGTCTCATGGACTACTTGGACCATTGAAAGCATCAATGCATCACACCACAGCAAAGCATCTAATGTACATAATAGTTCTGGTTTCATTAAGAAGACAAATGATAAAATGCTGAGTTGCCTTGAGTAGGCAAGCTTGAATCAATTAAGGCCATCTGAGAGACAGGGTGAGGATGGGCTAAGAGCCTCGAGCCTTTCAGATCTGAGTCTGGATCCCCACTCTGTCTCCTACCAACGCTGAGACCCTGGGTCTCCATTTTATTTCTGTAAAGCAGGGATTATGATACCAAGAGAGTTTTGGGGAGGATTCGGTAGGATTCGAATGCTTGCAAGGCGCATTTGTCTGTAGTGAGTGTTCAGTGAGTGTTGGCTGCTGCTCAGGGATGGTAACTGGCAGAACAATGGTAGTGGTGTGTGTGCAGCCTACACAGCAAGCCACGCTGCGTCAGAAAGGGTGGGGAAGAGAGTGAGCTGGATGCTCCCTCAGACAACCTGCAGAAGCCAAGTCAGACTGGATGGACTGGGTCCACTCCTAGCGCTTGTGGTACTCTCGAGAGCTTTAAGATCTCTCTCACTAAGATCTCTCTTGGGCTAGCAAACCTTCAAAAGCTTTTGACTATTGCCTTGTTTTAGACCCTGGGGTTCCATGATGCACAGAGACAATCTATTGTCACAACCTTTTCTGTAAGAGAACTGATGCATGCTTTCTTGTTAAGGCAGCAACTGATATGCCACCTCTCAAGAGTCCACACATTTTATAAATTTTTCCAGCAGAGTACAAGGTTTCAATTAAGAGAGTGAATAAAATGCCAGCAAAATTTTAGGCATGGGTTGGCAGAAGGGAACAGGAGATGTTCAGGGGCTTGGGTCTTCCAGGACCCTTTGGAGTTATTTCAAATATTGGTTGAGATCATACACATATCAAATAGCTCTAAAAATGTATCAAATTATAAAAACTGATATTAACCAGTATGATCACATAGATATAAGGGGAGACACTGAGAGAGGAGAGGCTTTCCAGTAAAGTGTTTTTGTAGAAAGAACGCTAGTGGAGCTGATGAAGAAAAATTTTTCATACCCTATCTTCACTAACAATTTACTGCTTTCTTACTTAAAGAAAATAAGTCGACTCACATTCTTAGAAAGCAAATGTGCTCTTAAAAAGAAAACAAGTTTAATCCCAGCATTTTAAATAAAGATTGAACTTTCTAATCATCTTTATATTTTTATTTCAAAGTGAGATAGACTGTATCCATACATATTTGCATATACATATGCTCACAGGTTCAGACAGAAAGTGTACTGTCACATAAACTGATACCTTATTTCAGTGTTTTCGATAAGTGAATTTTTAATGGAGGTATGCTATGTGGCAATTAAGGTAAAGGCTGTACACAACAGCCATTTTAGTGGAATATCTTTTAAAAATATGTGATTCTACTCTGGCCCATTTTAAACAGCGATTAAATGTAGTCTGACATTTTACGGTGAACTTCGGGTCAACACTATGCACACTGATTACCCTGCTGTTCGGTGAAGCATCGGCACGTTCATTGGCCCCAGTAATACCTGGGGCCGGTCATTGTGTTTTCTCAATTCTCCTCCTCAGCATTTAGTAATGAGAATTCATGCACATCAAACAAAACTAAACTCTTAGATAAAAAATAAAAAACCAGCATGTCATAGATGAAAGCATATGTGTGTTGAGGGGGAGAGATTGTTAGTGCAATCCTGAGGTTCCCGAGGGGGTGGTGGCCTTAGGTGGCTGTGCTCATTGCGGTTAAGCACAGCGGTTAGGATTTGGGGATTTGGATCCTGCTTTGATGTTTCTCTGTGTGTCCAGGGCGATGCATTTAAACTCTCTGAATGTTACTGTCCTCACCTGTAAAATGGACATAGCAATACTGGATGCTTCACCTGGTTATTGTGAGTATTCAGTGAGTGGTGTGGAAGGCACGCAGTTCATGCCTGACCCCAGTGGCTATTTGTTACAGGTGGCAAATGTTATCACCTCTTTTGAGTCTTTCACCTCTCACCAGCCCAGCTAAAATCGCACCTCTATTCCCACTCACCCCTATTCAACTCCCTTCCCATTCTCTACACACCTTACTTTATTTGTGCATTTTTTTAAAGTTATCTCTCTTGGATAATAAAATATAGGCTCTGTACCTTATGACCCAGCAATCGCACTACTGTGTATTTACTCTAAAGATACAATTGTAGTGATCTGAAGGGGCACATGCATCTGAAAGTTTATAGCGGCAATGTCCACAAGAGCCAAACTATGGAAAGAGCCTAGATGTCCATCAACAGATGAATGGGTAAAGAAGATGTGGTATTTCATATATATATATATTATATATATACACACACCTACACACACACACAAATGGAATACTATGCAGTGATCAAAACTCCCCCAAATCTTGCCATTTGCAACGACATGATTAGAACTAGAGGGTATTGTGCTAAGCAAAATAAGTCAACCAGAGAAAGACAATTATCATATGATCTTTCTGATAACGAGGAATTTGAGAGGCAGTGTGGGGCATCATGGGGGAAGGGAAGTAAAAATGAAACAAGATGGGACTGGGGAGGAAGACAAACCATAAGAGACTCTCAGGAAACAAACTGAGGGTTGCTGGAGGGGTAGGGGAAGGATAGGGTGGCTGGGTTATAGACACTGGGGAGGGCATGTGCTATGGTGAGCGCTGTGAATTGTGTAAGACTGACGATTCACAGATCTGTACCCCTGAGGGAAATATTACATTATATGTTAATAAAAAATAAATAAAAATAAAATGTAGGCTCTGTTAGGGTAGGATTTTTGTCTCTTAGTTCACTAAGTGCCTGGCATTTAGCAAATGCATAGGGAACATTTATTTAATGAGGAATGAATGAATGAGCTGATGAGGGTAGGGGTGGACAGCACAGTGGACACACAGTGGACAGCCATTCGTACCATGAAGCTTAGTGGACAGCAAGATCACTCAGTCCATCCTGAGTCCGATGCTCAGAACCCCACAAGCTAATGAGGCAGTGCTGAGGTACCACCTGAGATAGCTCACGGCTTGCCTCTTGAAGCCCAGTGAGAGGATGGCATGTAGAAGAGAGGAAGCAGGACAGACACAGGCCTCTCTCTAGCACCACATGGACGTGCCAGGGCCTGCCCCCACAGTTCTGCTTTCTCCCAGTGCATCATGCCCACATCCTGGGATGGAGGGAGAGCAAATGGTCACCTATGATCTGCAGCTCCACGGCCTCTGGCAAGATCTTTCTCCTCCTCTCCAATCCTCTCCAAATGCTCATGGGGCTTTGACATGCTACCGTGATCTTTTAAACTTTGCATATCTGTCAAAATGCAAAGATCTTTTAGCAGGGTCAACATTTTTACTCCTTAGAGTAAGCACAAAATCGCATTTATAGATCTTTTGGAATGAGGATGAGCATGGGACACTAGGCTCAGGAAAAAGGAGAGAAAGAAGGAGAGAACCACTAGGGGTGGTAGTCAAACTTTGTCAGTTTTCTTATTTTGCTTAAAGCCTGTCTAACCCTCTGGTGCCTATGTGCAAAATAGCCTCAAAAATACAGCAACTTTGGCTTTCTAGTTGAATAACTATTTGAGAAATATTTTGTAGCAGAACTCTAGAATGTCACAATTTTGCAATGCTTACCCACTGACTTAATCCAAGGAAGGTAGAATGCTGGTTCAAGTTAATTTGGGATTCAAAGAGTAATTACAAGAACAGTGCTTTTTATCCGGCAAAATTGGTCAGGTCTTGAATATAAGGAATGATAACATTTTGATGAAGAGTAAGACAGTCTTTTTAGAAAAGCTTAGTTTGGCCACTGGGTGGGCCATTACTTTTGGAGAAAGAGACCTATGATCCATGGTTCAAAAAATGATGAAGATGGAATCCGTATACATTTATGAGAAAGAAAATTTATAAAGCAGCAAACCAATATCAAAATTTAGTCAGGAAAACAAGCTGCAAGCCTGCCCTGGATTTAGCTCACATTCTGTGCCATCACTCAAGCTACAAGCTTCAATAGTCTGCTAATAACTAGTTAGAAAGATGATCTTTACCACCGCAAATGGCTTCAGGATGGTCAGCTTCCTCTATATACAGGGGCTCACGCTTGTGCTGTATGTTTTAAAAAGAATTCTAGCAAAACAATTTGAAATCAAAAGGTTTTACCAGGACACCTGGGTGGCTCAGTTGGTTAAGCGACTGCCTTCGGCTCAGGTCATGATCCCGGAGACCGGGGATCGAGTCCTGCATCGGGCCTCCTGCTCGGCGGGAAGCCTGATTCTCCCTCCCTCACTCCCCCTGCTTGTGTTCCCTCTCTGGCTGTGTTTCTCTCTGTCAAATAAATAAAATCTTCAAAAAAAAAAAAAAAAAAGGTTTTTACCTCTCAAATGGTTAACTCTTGTGCTTATCCATGCCAGATTACTGTGTCTATTTATATGCACATATTTTTATATATGAATATTTTACTCCTGTCTTAATTATTTATTCAATATTTAAAAAATTTTCATTAGATGTTTCTAGCACATCAGCATGCCTTCTTTGAAGGAGCCAGCCTACATCTGGAGGTATAAGAATCCCTTGGCTTTATAGTTCTACCACATACAAGCACATATCCGTGCACAAATGTGTTCAGGTCCTCTATGTTCATGGACGGCAGTGGACTTGCTTGTGATCTGTACCTCTTCTCCCTACAAGTGCTGAGACGCTCTTCCTTTCTAGCTAGCATATGGAATCAGAAACATGGATGCAATTCCTACTTTTTCCTGATGTCCTGGGGAAGATGAGGGGGATGGTGGAAATGAAGGGTAGAGATTCTGTATCTGAATATATAAGAATGATCAACCCTAGGTACTGCCAGCCTTGGGGCACTGAAAGGAAGTGCCAGAGTGGCCCCAGCTGCCAGAAAGGAAAGGAAGCAGCTCTCAAATAATTATAGAGGCTCTTGTTAAGAGCTGAGGAGTGAAACTGTTCTCCATCTGTGATAAAGTAAGGCCTTATTTCAGGTTCATGAATTTCTTTAAGATATGAGCGAAGTGAACTCCAGGAGACTGGTGACTCTTCCTCTTCTGAGTCTTCCCACACTGTACGCTGCCTTTAAGAACCAGGTTAAGAATGACCTCCTTCCCATAAACCTGACCTCTCGAGGGTCCACCTACTTTTCAGTCTCTCCTATGGACACAGTATGTACCAGCTCTTACGTACTTTCTACAAGTAGCTGTGGACTATCTTCTAGCTACGTTATGTGTAAATGCTATTTCATGAGTGAATCAGTTTTCTGAGGGCAAATAATCCTTCCCAGTTACTAGTTGTCATAACAATTCATAGGACTTTTTACATGTAAAAACATATGGTGTGAATAAGAGGGGAATAAAGTTGTGACCTGTACTATCCCTTCAGACCTGCCCCAAGGATAACTGAAATTTCTACAGGCAGTCATTAAGAGACTTTTGATATAAGGCACTGATTTTGATTGGGAAAGATAACATAAATTTGAACAAATATGTTTATTCAGTTATTCACGCAAAGATTTCTACTGTGCACTTACTGTGTATAGGGCACACTGCTGGGTAAACAAGAGGGACAGTGCGAAGTAGAATATTGCCTTTGTTTTCCGGAAATGTAGTACCCACTACTCATTCTTATCCATAGTTGGTTCTCACTTTGGGGGTGAGGAGACAAGTGGTAGGGTGGCATATGCTGCCTCCTTGTCTTGAGAGCAGGGCATATGAGCAGTTTGCCAATGAGCTGTGGCAAGAAATCATGTGCACTACTTTTTTTCATGATGGAACCTTTAAATGCTGGGGTGAGACCCTCCCCAGCTCTCTTGCGTGGTGACCAGCAAAGTGTGAGATGGTGGCTGCTCCATTAGCCTGGCCCCTGAGTGACTGCTATGAGCACAGAACCACTGCACCACCCCCGCCCCGTGGACAAGGAGCATGAGCGAGACAAGAGCCCTGCCTGTTTAAGACCTTTCAGATTGGGGCTCACTGGATGCTGCAGCACAACCTACCCTATTTTGACTGAAATAGGCAGCTTATCCTTGTAGGACATGCGCATAAATGACTATTATATAAGGAAGAAACGTTAAGGGAGATACCAAAAAATTCTTATGGAGAGAGATTCCTGAATGTGTAGAGTGTAAGGGAAAACCCAGTGGAAGAAGTGGTAACTGGGCTAGGCTTAGTTTAGAGAAAAATAGTAATCCAGACTAGAGCGTTCCACAGACAGTTTGAGCTCAGGTCTGGAGGGAGGGAGAATTAACATTCATAAAATGGTGATAGAGAATAATTCAGATCGAATCACAATTATACTACTACTAACAAGCAGCAAGTAACGCTCTCCAGGTCCCACAGCCAGTTGGTATCACTGCAAAAAACTCAAATCCCTGCCTGATCCCAGAGTCCATGCTAACAACCACAGTGATGTCCTGCTTCTGAAAGCAGGCACCTTAGCAGCTGTTCAGTTGAGGAGGACTCTAGGGTTATGTGTTAGCAAGACTCTGTTTATCCCTTAACATAGCTGTGCACACTGCCACCAAGCAGGAAGTGAGTCTTTATGGGGGGGGAACCCCATGAGGTGAGCTCTGGTGGAGCCAGGTACAGAGGCAATGCCTGGGCCCATTAGGGGGCGCTGTGTGCCTTCAGACTTACAAGGTTGCAGTTGGCCCTGGTTTTCTAAGACCCTGAGGGGGTGTGGGGGGTGTCTGATTTCTAGGAGACACTGCAGGAAACAGCTCCAACTCCAGGTGTCAGGAAAACAGAGTTCCTTGTCACCAGTCCTCTCTCTACCCTGTCTTCTCTTCAGTTTGATTATGATCTCCCTTCCCATCTCTGGGGTTTTGGATATGAAATTTCCATGAGACCTTTGACCCTTCACTTTGGGTTTTAAAAGCCAGCCAGAAGTACTTTCCAGCTGCAGTTTTTGAACCCACTCCAGCTAGACAGATGTAATTTCTCATCTGGGCCTCCTGATTTACCCCAGAATAACTCATCACCATCACTTGCACCTCCACCATTTGGCTGATGTTCTTCTCTCTGCTGATTCGAATCATCTTTTTGTCAGTTTGTCTCAACCCTGAACCACAAACACCTCTCCTTTCTGGACGAAACAATCCTCCCTCCTTCAAACAGACCCCCGACTCCTTGAGGGCAGGCACTGTGCCTTTCACTGCACTCATGGAACATACTGCAGTTCTGGGGCTACGGAGGGGTTCAGTGAAGACCTTGGCTGCTTCTCATCCTTTTCTTTTCATCTCCTCAGAGCAAGTCACTGACTGGCTTCTACTTCCTCTTACTCTTCTGTGTAACCTCTAGAACATCCTAACATCTGTACTACCTCATTTGAACCCCTATTTCCATCACAGTTATTTACTTTGAAGGCTCTTAAATCAGTCCTGGGTTCCAATTATGGCTCCACAATTTTCTAGCTGAGTTATCTTGGGCGAGTTCTCAGTCCTCCCATCTGCAAAATGGGAAGACAGGGATGTAACCACGTACTATTATGTGAGGAGGTTAAATACATCAACTATTCAGCACCTGGCATATAGGAAACACTATATGGGTTTTTAATCCTCCATGCTCCCTCTAGTCCATTTTCAAGCCTCACTGGAAACAGTCTGGTTCTTCCTCATCTACTAAATTTACCTTCCCTTGCCCCTGCTAAGTTTTTTTCCCCCTGCCTGTTTAAACCCAGCACCTCAACACCCTGGGAAGAAGACTGAGCTGTGCTTCTTGGGGAAGGTTGTGACCTAAGGGATACAGCCTGCTGTCGAGCCAGCAGCAGCCCTCGCCATCGGTGTGCAGTCCTGTGATTCCTGCATGCTTGGAAGCCTTATCAAGTTGCAGGGAATTTGGTAGCGCTAATCAAACATTTGCTGTGCACCACCTGGAACTGGTGTGTACTTTAAGATAATGTCTGGCTTCAGATTGGATGCTGGTGATTAGAGCAGTAAATTAGCCCCACTTCGTGGCTGCAGGTTTTCTTGGCCCACTTAGCACATCGGAGCAGATTTCAGTGTGCAGATGTTTTTCAGCTTCTCTTTTCATCTCCAAGGAGAACAATTACAATAGCCTGATGTTCCCCTGCCATCCAATTATTCCCATTTTGCTTCTGTGCTTTAGCTCATCAATAGCAAAAGGCAGGTGAAGCTTGAAAGCCCCCTGGTCATCTCTGCTTGAAGGTGGTATCATGCTGAGAACCAGTGCGGGGAGGACTGCTGAGTGAGACCTAAGTTAAGGTCTTGCTCAAGTCACAGGGAGCATTCACCTAATTGAGAACAACTGGTCATTTGGGTTTACACGTATGTGCCATCATCCTTCAACACATACATGTACATACACCATGTTGGGTCCTTGGTTTCTTTGTGGTTTTCCTCTTGAACATAAGATACAAGATAGGTTACCACAGGGGAACAGGGGAGCTATGGCTGGGTACCTGGGGGGTGGACAGAACGCCCTGTGGGGGCAGTTGGCTACATACCACCCAGCAGAGGGCAGCAGTGTCTAACAGTCTATCCTAAATCCATCCCTATCTTAGATAGGGCAAGGCAGATTGGGGATGACTTTGGGACATCCTCTGCAGCCCCAAGAAAGTGGGGGAACATTTCCTTTATAAAGACTGTGCACTTATTTCCACTCAGGAACACCGAAAATCCTAGAGCCCTGGAGAGAGAATCTCCAGAGGGCAAAGGTCTAATCCATTCATTTTACAGCAAGAAAACTCCTAGATTGCCAGGCAGGTCTGGGAGGGTTCCATGCTGTTCATGTCTAAAGACTGAAGGTAAAATCAACTGCGGGAGGTGAAGCTAGAATGTCACAGTCAGCAGAGGAGAGGATCTTTGTGGTTCCCTCAAGCTCTTACTCCTCCTTTCAGTGTGAGGTGGTTTCGGTCCCAGTGGTTTAGGACAAAGTGCAAAGGCTTCTAGTCTCATCTCTATAAGAAATGTAATTTACAATGTAATCTACAAGAAATGTAATTTACATCCAGTCTCTATTTCCTCCTTCAGTGCCTATGCTACATGTGCTGTATATAAGAGCAATTCTCTTCCCCCTCTCACTCAACCCAGAGACTCTCCTTGGCTCTCTATACTTATTCATGTTTCTGGGGATTTACCTTTGATATTGGTCCTTCTCCTCAAATTCATCCTGCAAATGAAACTCAGATTAACCTTACTCATCCTTTGCACCTCATCTCTCTGTCAGAGACCCCTTGGGAGCTTCAGGGAGGAAAAAGGAGGGAATTGATAGGTTCAGAAGTTGAGGAAGTAAAGAAGCCTGGAAAAGCAGAGCCCAGGGCAGCCACCCAAGTGTATTTTTCAGATTGCTTTTATAATATTCAGCAGAGATAGCGATTCAGAAATTTTGAATTGTGGAACAACTTGGGGCAAGATTAAGCCTGGGTTGAAGGTCTAAACTGGACTGAGAGCATCATGAAGGTATGAACACGTAGAAGCCCATAAGGGAGCCTCAGAAGGTTGGGGAGAAGTAGAGAGGACTAGGAAGGTGGGAGTGTAACAAACACAAATCTTGCCTACATCAAAATTTTGTTTAGGACCATCAGAGAAGCTGTAAAAAGACTGTTGCCATGGGTGAATAGTTTTTCTGGATGACTGCTAAGCCATTCCAACTCTCAGCCTCTGGGATTCTACAAGCTGGATGGAGTTCTGAAGCACCTTTGGCTAAAGAAGCTTCCATATGGTCACAGTGTTTTCCACTTGGAGCTGAGCTGTTTTAGTATACAATGGGCCAATTTCTTCTATTTCCACAGACAGCTTGCATAGAACCTCCCAGGGCTTCTGGGGGCTGCATGGGATTATGGGAAGAGCAATATACTTGGAATCAAGAGACCTGGACTTGGTCCAACTTTTCCCACTAACTCATTGTTTGCTCTTGGGCAAGTCATTTTCCCTCTCCAGTTTTTAATTTGCTTTTTTGACAAGCATAGGCATTGTAATATATTAGGAAAGTCCAATGTCTGACACAAATAAAGCAAATATCCATAGCACATAGTGATAATTGATTATGGCACTCTTTCCTATTGAATGAGATTCAGAATCCCTCTCAACCTTGCATTTGAAACAGCCATTATCAACCAAATAGAGCTTTTTCTTTAAATTAAAACTGTTTGCCATCAGTGGACTAAACAATCTTAAAGGTTTTCACCGTTCAAAACTAAACTCTTCCTTTGCCATATATTACACAAGACTGCCACAGTGACAGAACAAATGCATATCTGACAGCTCTTTTCAGAACAGCTGCATGAAATTAAAAAAGAAGACACCTGAAAATATTGGTGTTATTTCATCTGTTAGAAGTATTTACGAAGTGCACACCAAGTGACTAGAACTTTTGTAAGTTCTTTATACAGAGATTAGGCCTAAAATATAAATATTTCCAGGGCTTATAACACCTGACTTAAACTCACTGTAACCCATAAAGGCATTATGGTTTTTTCTAATAATGCAGTGTGGGTAATCATTTAGTCTCCAGGTAGCCAAAGCAGGGTGGTGAGAGTTTACTGGGGACAATCTGGGAGATATAATATGGTAGCTGGTGTATTGCAGAGCAGGTCATATAGACATACTCTAGCATCAATGACTATTTTGCATGGTCTTTCTCTATATCTTCAGGTAGAATCCTTAACAGCCATTATACTCCTCAATACGTTCTGACATGCACTATCTCTTCTATAAAAGTATAAGCTCTTTGAAGGAAGAATTTGTGTTTAATCATTTTCTATATATCTCCAACATCTAGCACAATTATTGCTCTAAAATATTACTTGAATTGAGTTGAAGTCATAATTTTGTCTCCAACTACTCTACCCCATAAAGCGTTTATAATTCAAATTATTGGATCCCTAAGAGCTATGCCCAAGACACACTGAAAAGGAAAAAACTAAAATATTAACTCAAATGTTGGAGCTCTCAATTGGCTCAGATCAGGATCTGGAAGCAAAAGGAATATATTAAACCCCATCTTGTGTCTTTGTGGCTCATGCAGTTTGGGATGACTGTAGTCAAAAGGCCACAGAAAACTAAATTCAGGTCTTTCTTTTTCTGATCCTTAATTTCCTCAACTATAAAATAAGGGGCTGATCAAGAATATGGCTAATGTCTTCCAAATCTAATATTCAATGATGTTTTGATTTGAAGAGTGCAATCACCAATTAACCAAATACATGCTGAGTGTCATTATCCAATTGCCTTATATGGGAAGATGGATTCAGCCTGCTAGGGTCTGTCCTACAAGAATGCTCAGCTTCTACAGGTGGAGGAGATAATTTACTGTCTAACAAGTGCAGAAAACTGGCTGGTTTCACCTATGGAGTGAGTTTATCAGAAGAATTCAAGAGCAGCTTTCTCAGAAGACTGAAGCTATGCAGCTATAGGAAGATCTGTTTGCTTCTGAGGGGTGGGTAACATGAGAGTAAAGAGGCTCAGGAAAACTCAAGAACTTCCACAGATTATAGATCTGGAGAAAGAACTGAACAAGGAAGCTCCATGTTTGTCTAACAACAGTAGAGTGGACAAAGCATTTTCACAAATATTACCACTTTTCCCCCCTGATCACAATGCTTTAAATTGTTATTTCTGATTTCCAAATGAGGAGACTAATATTCAAGGAGGTTCAAAAATAGTTAAATTAATTTTGGAGGTAGAAAAAAAGAGAAGCTCCTGACATCTGAAAGCTGGCCTGGAACTCACAACCAGATCATATCATTCTCCTATTGGACAAAAACAATCTCAAAGAATACTAAACTCAGACAAGTGTATTCTGAGACTATAATGAAATAAAGCAGAGCAAGGTAACTTCATAATTTTGTCTAAATATGGACAAAATCAAAGCCATCATGCCACCCATGAATACTAAACACCCTCCCTTGGGTAAAATGAGTGACTTTTACTTCTTTACCAGTTATAGATTTGTCCTCATTCTTGCTATAAATGAGATTAGGACTTTCCCCCACTTTTTGATAAAATCCAATCTAAAGAAAATCTTCATTCCCTTAGACCCTGTCTCAGATCACCCAACCAAAGCCCCAAGTCTATAATAGGTTCTTCCTAACACCCTATTACTGAATGACCTGTGATTGCTCATGGTGAGAATTCTCCTCTGTTGCAAAGAGTAATAAGCCCAACATGTTTAAATAGGTATGCTCCTGGTGGTCTTTGGCTGGAGGATAGTGAGAATTTCCATGAGCCTAAATGGATTGTCATGGTCACACAGTAACTGCTGGTCTTATGGCACCTAGCCCCCTGTTCTTTCCAGGACACAATACTCCTGACAAATGCTGACCTTCACCACCACCATAGGAGAGAGGCCCCAAGAGTATAGTGGCAGCCACTAGGAGATTGTTGCAAGGCACTGGGGTTTGAGAATGAATTGTCTTAATAATTTCTATTTGAGTCTCTGTTTCAACTTTACAAATCCCTTTCAAATCTAACTATTTTATTTGAGCCTTGTATTACTCTGGTGAGGAAGGTGGGATGAGTATTACTGTGCTATTTCATAGGTCAGATGGGAAGTGGTGGTCCTTAGCTAGTTTGTGGAGAGCTCCTTTCCCTATCTACCATATTATTCCTACAAGTTCACAAATTTACATGGAGTACCTGCAAAACTTTCTTTTTGGCCATGGTCAAGTCTTATGAGAAACACAAAATTAGAGGATGGGGAAGATTTTAACTAAAATGGGCATGAAGTTTTAACATAATCATACACTTATGTAAATAAATAATGAAACTTTGATAAAATTTGGTGTGCTCTTAGGCCTCATTAAATGGTGGGTGGCGCTCGTGGCAGGCAGCGGTTTGGTCGGAGCATGAACAAAGTATTTTTCTCAGGTCTGGGAACCACATTTTAGAAGATCAGTGGGTACTTGTAGTGATTCAGAGGAGGGTAGTGATTATGAAGAGTGGCTATGAAACCAGGTCATAGGAAGAATGGTTGAGAGAACGGGGACAGGAGCAGTCAGCCTGGAGAATAGTTCGCATGGTAGAAACATGATAGCTGCCTTCAGACATGGTAAAGGCCATCACATGGAAGAGAAAATAGATTCACCATGTTACTCTGGAGTCAGAATTAGGACCAGTGGGTGGAATTTATAAGAAGCCAGCTTGTGGCTCAATATAGGAATTGTCTTTTTAACATGAAGAGTTGTCCAACAATGTAGATGTCAGAAAGCTTATTATCCTTGAAAGAATTTAAGAAGCTGGAGGATGTTTTGTCAAGGACACTTGAGGGCAGAACCTCTACCAGGTGAAAGTATGTATACCATGACACCTGTGGCTGTTCCATCTCTAACATGCCCCTCTGAGTCACTCCAGGCACTGTGTTAGACTCTAGGTGAGAGTGAGGGTGAGATAGGGAATTCACCTTCTTATCTTGTGTGTCTTTATCTGATCATTTACTACCTTAGTTTTTAATTAAATTAATTCTTTGGTCAGGTATCATCCCCCCATCAGATTCGTTTGATAAAAACATATTGCACACTTATGTTTTCTAGGCTCTGTGGATACCTTGATAAGTAAAACAGACAAGAACCCTCTTCTTACAGATTTCCATCAAGACCCTAAACTTGAGGGCATGAACTATATCATAATCTAATTTTTTGCCTCCTAAAGGGTATCAGTAAAATGGCCTTAAATGTAGCTATATATACAAGAACGAATTAGAATTCAGGACAGTTGTCCAAGCCCAGAAACCTTCTGCCAAATCACTTGCCTCTATTATGTTATCTTAAGAGTTTTAAAGGAAAAACTACTTCCGGAACGCTTTGAAGTCAGTTTCCATGAGAGAAAGGAGATGGTAATCCAATTTCAATTCTAAATGTTAGCTGTGCTGTAGCTCAGAGATTCTATTCAAGAAGTAGTTCTCCAAAGATTTTTACTCTGGAGATGAGGAATAAAGGGAACTGTCTTCAGACCTCTTTGCCAATAATTCAATTCAGTTCAGTTCAATTCAATTCACTTCTTAATGGGAGCCTTTAAGGCACTGTGTTAAGTACTCCAGAGAATTCAGAAACAAGTAAAACCTAGCCCCCAGTCTTAGGAACTTATGGTCTAGTTTGGAGCTCACAGATAAATGTAAATTCAAAGTAAAATATCTAAGTGCCTTAGGGGAGAAATAAAGAGATAGATTACAGTAGTTTCTGCATCCAAGAAGGAAATGGTAATTTCAGAGAAATTTTTATGTATATGTAAATTTTTATGGTAATTGTGGGGGGTAGGATCTTCAGGAAGACAGGTGAGCTTGAGAGAGCAACAAAGATGCGAATTCGTGGGACAACTTTGGAAAACAGTCAAGATCCCTACAATTGAGTGGCTTAGTAGAGAGTGATAGAAGATAAAGCTAGAAGATGGGGTCACAGAAGACAGAGGCTTGGATGCTCAGACCAAGGGTTTAAGTTTAGCAGTAATGGAGAATTATGGAAGGCTTTCATCCAGAGAAGAAGAGTAATCAGAGTCAAACCATAGAAAAAAGATGCATTTAGCAGTTTTAAATGGACAGGAAATAAGAGTGACAGAGCAGGTTAGACACCTGAGGTGGAGATTACCCAAATAAAAGGATGAACACATGAAATAAAAAAGAAGAGGATGCATCTGAGATGCTAGGGTGGGAGAATCTACAAGGCTTTAGCTTTGGAATAAATAAATGTCACTGGGAAAGGGAAGGGAAAAGGGGAGTGGGGAAGGAAAGGAGGAATAGAGAGGAATGGGTTGGGGACAAAAAAGCCTAGATTAAGAAAAAATAGGAAGGGCGCGGTTTTAGACTCTGGTTTTGAATTCAAGCTGAGTGTTTAGCTGGCAGATGGAAACCAGTGTATAAAGTTTGAGCAAGGAGTTGCAGTTCACATTAGGGGCTTATAAGTCTTCTGGGTAGAAACCAAAACTACATAAAGATGTAACCATCAAGGGATTGAGGATCCTCAGCTGTGTTTAGGGAAGAGATGGCAGTAAAAAAAAAAAAAAACAAAAAAAACAAAAAACACACAGAAAATGAGGTCGGTGATGACGAAGCCACCACTGAGCAGACACAGAAACCAGAGGAGACATTTCAAGAAAGGTAGGTTGGTGGTCAATAGATCAAAGAGTGTCAGAAGTCAAGGAGGATCCATAATAAGAAACAGCTTTGAGATTTAGCAATTACAGATGTTTTGGAAGCCTTCAGAAAGTAGCATCAGCAAATGGTACAAGAAGCAGCCAGATTTCGGGGGGGGGGTTGTTGAGCTATGGAAGCAGTGATGGAAGCCACATTTTAAAAGGGTTAAGGAAATAAGGGAACATTCTGAGAGGATAGCATGGGCGACAGCATGCTTTGTTGGGACAGAGATATAAGAACCTATCTTTAGGAAGAAGTAGGTAGAAAGTGAGAGGCTAAAGGCAGGAAGAAAAAAGAACCAAAATCTAGTTGTAAATGTCTCTTACTGAATCGACAGTCAGAAATCATGGTCCATGGCCCCTGAGGTTGCCATTCTCCTCCTGCAGATAATTGGCTTATATACCCAGCCCCAGATCCATGCTGTGGCTCCCACAGTCACCTCTTCTTGGGATGCTCCCACCCTGTGCCTACCCACTCACCACTATCAAGAACCTTATTTAAATGCCCCACTTGACAGAGATCTCTCTTTTCTCTGAATCTCTGAATCTCTAAAAGCAAGCAGTTTAGCCTGAAATGATTTTCTTTACTAAATGTGTTTGTTTTTCTAACTAGATTCATGAGGGACAGGACCAGGTTTCCTACTTCCTTTGATTCTAAGTAACTCCTAGTAGAATTTGAGTACACAGTGGGTACAATAATCTCTTAGAGTCATAGAATTAAGTTGAGAAAGTCCAACTACATCATTTTCCTTATGTGGAAATTGAAGTCTGAAGAGGCTTGTATGACTTAGTTTTACTAAGTTTACTAAGAATTTTACTAATTTACTAAGAATATTTACAAATATTCCATCATTTGTCAAACACCTGCTAAGCATATATTTGTGGCAGACACTGTGCAAGGTGTTCAGGACTTTAGAAGACAAAGAGATTCATAATCTAACCTGGAAGAGAGACATGTAACAAGCTCAAAAAAGTATAAATTATACAAAGTAAAATAGTGGTTTGCACAAGTTGGAGCAGGTGGAGGGGCTGTTAATAAAATCTGGGAAAGAAGGTCAAGTCCAGAAAAAACCATTGGAGAAGAAGAGCTATTTGCCCTGTGCCTTAAAGAAATATTAAGAACTTACAGCTTGTTAGTGTCCATGCCAGCATCCAGCCCAACCTCCCCCATTCACACTGTTCCTCTTCTAACTCAAGCAGTGGTTAATGGCCTGAATGAGTAACTGATTGCTTGGTCTCCTGCGACAGCTTCCTACCCTTCCCTGGCCAACAAGTATGTGGACATGCTCTGGTACTTGTTGGATATTTAGGTGACAGAAGGAGCCACTCTTGCCACTAGGGAAGGGAAGGAGCATGATGGAAGTGGTGAGCGTGCCTAAAATCGGCTGAAGGGCCTCGGATAAAAGGGAAGAGGTTAAGGCAATGTGGTTATGGATGGCTTACAGAGCCTGTACTGCCTCCCGCAGTGCTTGTGGTTCAGTAGTATTACCTTTGTGAATCTGAGGCTTTATTTATTTATTTGTGTGTGTATGTGTGTCTGTGTGTGTGTGTGTGTGTGTGTGTCTGTTCAAGAGTCTCTACTACTTTAAGAGAACAGGAGTTCAGCTTAGACAGGAAATTGTATCTTTTAGTTAATCCACAAATGGTTATCTTTTGGGGGACCAAATGCTTGATCTGAGTCCCCCAATCCTCTGTCCGGCAGCCCTAGAAGTTGGTTCTTTAGGTTGGAAGGCCAGATGAGCAAGGAGAGTTCAACCAAGAGAGAAAAAGGCAGGGGAGGGAAAGCTAAAGACAATTCCATGTAGAAGGCTGCATTTGATAGCAGCAAAAACCAAATCAGCAGGAGGGACATGTGTTAACATCTCATAGAAGGCTGAGACTGGGAGCCTGTCCCTGGCTTGTGACCTTGGTTCTGCTACTAACAGCACAGGAAACCTGGGTGGCTCCATGCCTCTTTGGACTTCTGACTCCTTATCCTTAATGTGAGAGGTGGGTAGGGATAGGGACTGAAAAGGTCCTGAGATCCTTTCCAGCCCTAGTGGTCTCCAGATTTCTAATTGGAACCCCAAGAAGACAGCAGCTTGTCAATTTCTCTTCTCACCTCAAGAGGAGTCAGAAAATATTTGGCTCTGGCTCTTTAGCATGGGAAGTGGTGGCCCACAGATATCACAGTCGAGATATTAATAGATTATTCCAAATGTTATATTTGCATAGATGCACCACTCATTATGCAGATTGCCAATTATGAACTATTTGTTCTTTCTTCCAGGGAAGAAGTTGTTTATTTGCAAAGTGCATGAGGGTGACTTTGGGAAGCATGGTGACAGGGCCTCAGTCAGGAGATCTGTTTGTGGGGCTCTCTGAGAGGATCTGCACTTTAACACAAGGTGAAGGTCGCAGTGAGGTGATGAGAAAGACACCAGTGATGAGATTTTAAGAGAAGGGCTGCAGTTAGAAGGTCTTGATATAAGAATGATCAGATGCCAAATGGGAAAGAGAAACTGTTTTGCTCTAAGTTAGGCACGACCTAAAATGTGCTCAGTCCTTTAGGGCCACAGCATTTCTTCTGGCTAAACCATGCAATGATCAGGTGCCTTCCTTGTAATACAAGAAACACCAGCTTCATAGACACCTGCCACTTACTGAGCACTGATATGCAGGGGCACTGTCTTAGGTCCTTCACTTGGCTTATCTCATTTAACCTCTTAGCTATTAGGAGACACTGAAGTAGAGAGAATTAATATATGCCTCCTGCTGAACTGGTATTTGATCCCAGACTGTCTGATCCCATGGCCTGTTCACTTAACCAGTACATTCTACTCTTCCTCAGACGCTTTCTACTTTGACCACAGGCCATTTTTCTTGGGGCCGTATATACACATAAGACTGATTTCTGAGGGCATGTAGAAACAGGAGCATCTGAAATAATTCCAACGGCCCTCTATTAGACTCCAGTTTTCCACATAAGCCTTTAAATCTGGGAGTTGCTTGAAGTTGGCTCCAGAGGGAGGGTGAGGGTGATTAATGAGTTTTTAAGAGGCGAAATGAGAGAAGAAGGTAGGAATTGTTTGCGTTGAAGAATGAGAGGAGGCTGAGAAGGAATCTGACACAATGACTTCCCCTAATGTTGGAAAGGATAAAATCAGAGACTCCTTCAAGAAGAAAAAGCTTGGAAGTTACCTTGGCTAATGTCATATACAATGTAGGAACCACAGAGCCCTGAGCTGAACAATATAAATGTGTGAAAATTCTGGGAAAGGCTGTTGTCTCTTCATAAGAGGTCAGGGTGAGCAGAAATAAGTAAGTTTCCAAGTTTCCAAGGATGGCATGTGTATGTGCCCAGATCTGGGTAAGATGTCATAGCATATACATAGAAACGAGCCCTGTTCTGGGGGGTGAGCTGGCCTAGTTAGGTTTCAAGACTACAAAATGAAATAGACTCCACAAGACAGCCTATGAGTGACACTAGTGTGGTCTGGAGCTGTGCTGCCTAATTTGATAGTCACCAGCCACATGTGTCTATTGAGCATTTGAAATGTGACTAGACCAAATTGTGCTGTAAATTTAAACAACAAGCTGGATTTGATGATTTAGTATGAAAAAAAGAATTTAATGCATAAAATTATATTTTCTGTTGTTCAAATAACAATATTGTGTATACATTAGATTCAATAAATATTATTAAATTAATTTTACTTTTTTCTTTTTAAAATGTGGCTGCTAGAAAATTTTAAATGATATAGGTGGTGCCATTATATATTTTTTCTTCTAAATTTTTATGTAAATTCTAGCTAATTAGCATATAGTATAATATTGGTTTAAGGAGTAGAATTTAGTGATTCATCACTCACGTATAACACCCAGTGCTCATCATAACAAGTGCTCTCCTTAATACCCATCACCCATTTAGCCCATCTCCCCACCTACCTCCTTCCATCAACCCTCAGTTTGTTCTCTATCATTAAAAGTCTCTTATTGTTTCCTTCTCCCTTCCTTTTTTTCCTTCCCATATGTTAATCGGCTTTGTTTTCTAATTCTACATGAGTGAAATCATATGGTTTGTCTTTCTCTCTTATTTCACTTAGCATAATGCACTCTAGCTACATCCACACTCCTGCAAATGGCAAGATTTCATTCTTTTGATGGCTGAGTAATACTCCATTCTATGTATGTATACATATATATACACCACATCTTCTTTACCCATTCATCAATTGGTGGGCATTTGGGTTCTCTCCACAGTTTGACTATTGTTGATAATGCTGTTATAAATATCAGAGTGCATGTACCCCTTCAAGTCTTTGTATCCTTTCGGTGAATACCTAGTAGTGCAATTGATTGATCATAAGATAGCTCTATTTTTAACTTTTTGAGGAACCCCCATAACATTTCTATTAGACAGTGCTGGTCTAGATAAGCTCCTGGCTACCTAAGGTATAGTTAGCCCATGAACCATTTGCAAGGGCATCACTTGCAAGCTTGTTAGAAATGTAGGCCTCATTGATTTGTATCAATGTCTTTTTGTATCAAACTCTCTGAGAAGCACTAGATAACACCAATGTTCCATGTCTCCTTTGTGGGCTGTTCTTCTAGTCTTCATAGTTAAACAATGCCAGTATTGACACTAACTACCTCAAGGATCAAGAACAAGGTGTGTCCTTAGTCTACACCTTAGATTTTCTCATCTAAGACAAGAAGAAGCTGCCCTTAGAGTCATTTTCAGTCCTATCTAGCATGATGTAAGTCTTTAATTATAGAAATTCTGTTATCTGGTAGAAGAACTTAATTCTTCACTGTAAAAGCTAATTTTAGAATCTCTAGCTCCCAGTTGAGGTCTTACCTAAGAAAGTAATACCTTTCCATTTCTTTTCAAGAATACTTAACTCTGTACCAGATAACGTAGTCCCATGTTCTTTTGAAAACTGTATTCCAGTATTCATACTTATGAATAAATTTATTTATAAAGCAAGTGGTAGAGGGTTCAGTATTTGGACTATATCATTAAGTAATGAAAATGGTCAGACATAAAGACATTATTTACAACTGGCTTTTTGACATCTTCATTGGGCTAGATCTGCAAAATCATTAGTTCCTCCTTGGGAGAAAGTACAGTAAGCAAACATTAAGTAGAAAAGCACAGAGGTGAAGGGTAGAGAATTTCAAGTCAGAAGGACTGAGGTTTGCATCCAGGCTCTACCTATCTGTATTATTAAAGATAAGTATTTTTACCTACCTAAGCCTGTTTATTTCTTTGTAAATAGGGAAAATAATGTCACTTTTTTATTCACTGACTAGATTGTATAAAGATTAAACTAGTTTAGCCTGGTGTTGAGCTCAATAAATATTAGTTAGTATTTTATTATTAATGTTATCAGTTGAGACTAATATAGTGTGGAGCTAGGTATTATGTGGGTGAAAAACTTTTAATGATTGTTGAGCACCACACTGGGGAGGTGGAATCTGAAATGGTCTTCGAATTATAACAGAGTTTAGAGAGATGGAAGAGAGGAGTATGGGATCCTCAGGGGAAGAAACACACAGTCTATGGAGCCTGAAAGACCTAGGCATGTTTGCAAAATGGTAGATCATCTAGTTTGGTGAACATAAGGGTATAATGGAAATAATCGCTGAAAAGGCAGGCTAGGTCCTTGGTTGTGGAAACTGAGGTGGAAGAGATTTCAGAGCTACAGGATTACACATTTTTGATTAACGCTGAGAAAATGGATGTCTACACTACCAAACCAGGATCCAGAGCCTCTTTACCTTTGGGCTGTTGTGTACCCAATCTATGGTACCTTTTGGTACCATAGATTACTCCATCAGCCTCATCTCTCTGGCCTGTCTTCCACCAACCAAGCCATTGGCAATCGGATTTTGCTCCCATGCTGACATTTCCCTGAGACTCATTTCATCCTATTTCTTCACGGGGGCATCTGGGCTGACAATGCAGAGAGACTTTTCCCACATAATTGAAAGGAATTTTCTGATTATGCGCGGGGATGTCAGCCATGATGAGGTCTTGGACTGTTTCCAATTCCAGCTGCTTCTGATGACAGTGTTCCAGTCCCCCTTTTTCTCCCCCTCCCTGGCATTCTCCCTGTGAACTTTTTGCTCCCTTCTGGGAGTGATTTCTCAAGATAATATGCTATTTCTAAGCTTCCCTTTCTCCAGCCAGATTGATGGGTCCTGTATGAAGTGTACTCTTTTGGGGGGCCCAGCTCAGAAAGGCTGCTATTGCACAGACCTGCACAAATTTCATCAGTAGTTACCCTGTCATTTCCATATCTGGAACCCTGTGCCTGACAGGAAAAGGTTGAGTGAACACACATATATTTTGGGTCTTTCTTTAGAGAAGTTCTTTTGAATATGCAGAACAAAGTGACGGCTGCATTTATCTCTGACCTTTTCCGGCTTTTTTCTTGCATCTGTTAAGGGAAAAGCAGGCCTCCAAGCTCACCAGCCTCCTCTCCCACGGAGCAGATGATAGAGTTGCCTGGATTCACTTCCTCACCAGCCTTCATTGCTCAGGCCTGCCTAAATCTTTCCCCCTCTGGGTGATTCTCCTTGGGGTTTCTGGGGGATCTTAGGGGAAAATGAAACACTTTAGTCCATAGGGAGTGGTTGAGGTAGGCTAAACATTCAGGATCTTGGGTTTTCCCTGTGTGTTCAGGCTTTAAAACCCTTTTCCACAAAGTGATTAACCTCACTGTTATCCTCTATGTGTTTCCTGGTAGAGGATATGAGGGAAGAATGTGTATTAGGAACAGGGAAGGGAAAGATGGAGAAAGCATCAGGTCACTCCCTCAGTACCAGTCAGAGATGATGGCCTGGCTTGGAACAAATAGTTTTCAGTCCACGGTTTCATTGCAGATCAGGCACAATCCAGGGGTGACTCTGGGAGCAGAATTCTACCAATACGAGCTTTTGCCATTTTTTATAACTTCCTTGGGAAACAGCTATAACATAGTAGAAAGAATTAGACTTAATAGCAGGAGTCTTGATTTGGTTCTGGTTTAGGCCTTTTACAATGTATATGGCACTGTGCCTGGCACATAGCAAGTGTTTAACAATGAAAATATGGTCTGGAGCAAGATCACATATTAAATATGTTATGTGTATATGCATATGTACACACACACACACACACACACACACACACATAGTCACAGTGTGCTTTTACTATTAAAATAGATTAAATGAAAGCACTATGAACAATGCCCTAAAAACAGTGCTTCTAGGATAATATATATATATACATACAGACACACAAATTTATGTGTGTATATATGTAGGTATGTATATGTGTGTGTATATATATATGTATGTGTATATATAATAGATATATATATCTGGTAATCTTAGCTTACCCTCCACTGGAACACTATTTACATTCAACCTATCCATATATAAAATATCCACCTTGGATCCTTAAGGTTTCACTATTAAATGTATATTTCTTTTGATTAAGTCTTACATTTTCCTAATGACCACTTTAAATTGCAAATGCCCTTGGGTTGGGGCATCACAGTAAGTTGTGTAGTTGAAAAATTACTTCCTAAGATAGGCAGAAAAGACCAAGCACCCTTTTTTTAGCCCCAAAGAGGAGTGGGTAGGCGGAGGGATACTAGAAGAAGAAGCTGGAAACTGAGTCTTTATCAGAGATTGACCCCATCTTTCCAGTCCAGGTGATCAGATCCAATTTCTTCTTACATGGTAGGGAAGAAAAAAAAATAGGATGGATAGAGGGCTTACCCTCTGAAAAGATGAGCAGTAACAATATTTATTTGTTTTTTTCCATATCAACTAAGACTCATACAAAATAATTATTTTTGCCTAACAGAGAATCTTAGCCTCTCCTACGTGAGCTGGCTGCAGTCATTCATTCAGGAACACTCATTACAACATCCCAAGGTGTTGCTTGAATTTTTCATGATTGGAGATGGCTCCTGCTTCTTAAGGCCTGCCATTTTACTGTTGAATGACCAAAAAATTTAAGAAGGATTTAATTTAATTGGGTGGTTAAGATCTTTGGTATTTATTGGTTATTAACATCATCTGAAACTCCTCAACGTCCAGAGGAGCAAGGGGTTAAGCCAAATTAAAGCAAAATTATGAGGAACTTGAGATTTCCCTTAAACCCCTTACATTTGCTCTTTATACCTCTCCCTTGTCCACATGGCCTTTCTGAGGCTCTCAACACTGGAAGCCCAAAACCTTCCTGGGTTTGACATTTGCAGTTTCACTAATTGTTAAATGGAAAAGAAACCTAACTTTACAAATGCTAACAAGGGAAACAACATTATGTAAAGTCATATACTTAATGTGATGGAAAATATTCTGTGGGTCCTTCCTTAAATCTTGCCATGGAAGCAGTCATCAAATCTACCCACATCTCAGTCTCTGACTCCTAGAAATGTATACTGAGGGAAAGCTAACAGTGAATCCCAAGGACCAAAGAGACCTTAGCTTGTGGTAAGCAAAGATAAGGCTGTTATTTTAAGTCTTCTTTTTTCTCCCACGCTGCCACCCTCATCTCATGTCTCTTCTACATATTGTAATGTCATGAAACTCAACCACCACAAGCCAAAATATACATTCAAAGGAAATGAATAACCATATGCACAACAATGTCACTCTTTTGGGAGGCCTTGCTCTTTGGCACTGATCATAAGACCTTCATTCAGCTGAGGGGATAGCATCAGAGTGTGTCTCTCCATTCCTCCCTAGTCACACCTACTCGAAGGATGTACCTGTTATTTCTGACCTCCTGTGTCCCACAGTAGGATGGGGAATGAGTATGCACAGAGCACCAAGGGGACATGAAGGGTCACGCCACCCAGATGTTTCTGATCCAAGGTGTCAGCCAGTGAGCCTAACATTTGTCTTTCATTAATTAAAAAAAAAAGAATTAAACTTTCGGTTTCTTTTTCTCTAACAAATTCCTCAACTCGGGAACCAAAAATAGGGTGAGCCAAAACACCCTCTGAGAGCAGGGTAAATAGGGGCCCTGGGAAGGGAGAAAGCTGATGAACCAGATCAACATCAACAAAAAGCTCTGATTTGTAGCATTTGCTGATTTCCATGGTGTAAATACTTCCATCATGACCAATTTCAAGCTACCAACATGAAGTTACAGAAACTGGAATTGGGGGAAAATGAGCACAGTTGGCTTGGTGTGAGTAAGCTCTAGCATACCAAAGAGGGAATGACCTTTGTGAGGTCACAAGGTCACTAAAATGTCAAGTCACAGGCTGACATGATGTTCCAGCATGCTTACTCACTGTTTAATCAATTTGCTATTTAAAAATGGGAAGATATTCAGCCTTTATTTATTTATTTATTTATTTATTTATTTATTTATTTATTGTTAAGAAAAGCAGACCAATTCATGCAGCACCTCATGGATGTATCTGGAGTCTTGGAGGTTTGACTACTCTATGTTCACCTACAAATGGACCTTGAGAGCTTGTATGGAGATTCTATCAGGGAAGCAGAGCCACTCATGTATTCTTGACCAAAGACTGATCCTTCTCTAAGGGGGAGATTATCCTCCTCCACTGAGCATGCAATTTTGGGAAGGGTGTACCTGGAGTGGGGAGAGAAGAAGGGGACACCTGCCTAGCCAGCCAGATTAGCCAAATCAATGCTGGCAATCAATGGGGTGACAGATACCACAGTCAGATCCAAAGATGGCAATTCTTCACATGTGGTTATTTTTGTTGTTGTTTTTCCTGGGCATGCCAGATTCAGCTAGTTTCTGAGAACCCAAAAACCAAGGAGAAGGATATACTGAGGCAAGAGGCATTACTCTCTCTATAATGTCCATTGTACATCTGTAAAATCTTGGCAATTTTCCCTCAACACATAGGCCACCATGTCACTGTGGGACCTTAGTCAAGTCATTTCCCTTCTCTGGACTGTTGTTTCTGCATCTGCAAAATGAGGAGGGTAGATTACAAAATCTCCCAAGTTCCTTGTAGTTTAAACATTCCTCTTATCTAAAATTGAAAATGGTAAAGCTACAAATACAAAATACAAAATACAAGTGAAAATTTCCAGTCAAAGGAACACTTTTCTGTTTACATGCTGTTGGATAACCAGTTCCCTGCCCCTCAGTCAATTGGAGCCATGATTCTAACAGATTTTCCTCCTTGCTCCTCACACAGGGCCTCTGCATGTCGTGTGATTTGAAAGGATACCAGCAAGTCCCAACCTTTGTCCTTAAACTGCTCTCCCACTGGCCCAGTACTTGGCCTGACATTCTACCTTTATAAACTCTGTTCCATTCTGAAGCATATAGACCACTCTGATGAAGCAGGTGGAATCTACCAGTCACCATGAATGCTTTTGTATCCATAAGTACTCTACCAGATACTAGCTGAGCCAAGTCTCCCAATAATGAGAGACACACACCAGGTACGTGTGGAGGGGGAGAAGCAGGAAACAGAGTCAGTCTTAGGTCCTGGGAGGTAGAGGTATGGTCCAGGCAGAAGGCTATAGCCAGTTTCCCTGGGCAGTCAGAGGACAGCCAGTGGGTGGCTTCTGGGCGGTGGGAGAGGAGAAGGCACGAAAGGAATAAGAAGGACCCCCTAAAAGGAAGGTGGAAAGTGAGAGAGAATTCTCTAGCTCACTCTTCGCTGAGATCCACTTTGCACATTTCTGTCTTTGCTATAGACATGGGAAAGGTGACAGAAGGGTCCTTGACATGAGATACGCTAGTGCCTTTGTCTCCATGATCTTCTAGAGTGGCTTCCACACATGGTAGCACCTGGCTGGACAGATGTCAGGGTCTGTCCTTATCAAAACCTTTCCTGTAGCTGATCTAGCTAGCACACACTGGGGAGAAGACCAAAGGGGAGGAAAACAAACATGGATGGAGGCCAAAAAGAAGGCCCCTGGATGAAGTGAGGAACTAAGCCCAGAAAGGCCAATGTGACTATGGTGACTGCTGTGGCTCTTGAGTGCAGGGAGCCAGAGGAGCTTGGCTGAGGGACTGGGTTCAGACTCCCGACTGACTGTGGAGGCAGCTGTGCTCTGTTCTCTCCTCCAGAACCCTCAGCTTCATGGTAAGTCCTTCGGAAAGGAAACACTAAAACATATAGTTATGCTCACTCTACCCCTGCTGGTGACATTTTCTCATTACAAAACTAAGCTTATTGAAGTTAGTTGTTTTTTTCTTTTGATTCCTTTGCTTGGGTGTACTTGCTTAGGCTGTTTATGGGATAATCTAGCTCTACTTGCAGCCTTAAACTGGTTAAGGGGACAATTTATGTGTGCTAAGTGCAAGAGAGTAAGCCCATTCACAGTCCTGGAAAAACAATTAAAAGTAACAATAGTAATAATAATAATAATAATAATAACAACAACAACATATTTAGTGGTTATTATAAGCCAGATGTGAGAGCTATGACTTGAACTTAGTCCTTCTGGCTCTAGAGTCTGTGATCACCCCCCATCAAAAAACAGATGTCTTGGGGCACCTGGGTGGCTCGGTTGGTTAAGCGACTGCCTTCGGCTCAGGACATGATCCTGGAGGCCCGGGATGGAGCCCCGCATCGGGCTTCCTGCTTGGCAGGAAGCCTGCTTCTCCCTCTCTCACTCCCCCTGCTTGTGTTCCCTCTCTAGCTGTCTTTCTCTCTGTCAAATAAATAAAAAAAATCTTTAACACAAAACAAAACAAAACAAAACAAAACAAAACAAAACAGAAAACAGATGTCTTCCTTTCACCAAGAATGTAACCCAAGTGAGATGGGAGAAGAGCGCCAAGGTAGGGAGCTATATGTGACCTGGGATCTGTCTGTATACCTCACAGTACTGTCTCTTATCGTCAGTTTCTTCCCTCAATAATCAGAGTAGCAAAGAAGACTATCAAGACCTAAAGGTATCACTGTTATGTGTCCCACTTCATGTTTGGTGATCCTATGCCCCACAAGACAATGCATGCTGTTTTATACATAAAGTAAGAAGTACCTGTAGTGACCATTTTCTAGATAAAATTAATAAGATTACTCTAGGGAATTATCTCACAAGACCATAAAGCTAGAAAAGGCAGAACTAGGACCTACCCTATCATTTCTAACTGTAAAGCTGGGACATGAGAAGAAAGCAGAGGTTTTGCACAGTATTCCTCTGAGCTGAGCATAGTAGCCCTATGCGTCCCGCTGGGGCTACTGGGGTTTGAGTGGAAGGGAGGCAGGGCAAAGGGGAGACAGGGTCCTCTTGACTTGTTTACCTGTCTATGATTTTATTTGAAGATTTTATGACTTGAAAAAGCTTGTGATTCACTCTGTTCCTGGTCTGTCACCCCTCACATCAGAGGCTACAGTGGGGCCTCCGATCACGGTCACCAAGAGCAAAGATGTGAGGAGAAGATGGTGCTTTAGTTCTTCTCAGTAAAAACTAGTGAGTCTCTGAGAGTGAATTCCTATTTATGAGACAACCCATTCCCACTCCTGGAAAAAAGACTTGAGAAAACATTGATAATAAAAATGAACAAAACGTGCCAACACTATTCTAAAATTGCGTGTTGCCTAATCTATGCTGCTTGTAAAAACCGATAGTAGTTCTTCTTTACGATGAGAGACCATCAACTCCTTTCCAGAAGAAAACAGTTTTCTTTCTTGTAATTTCTCTGTTACAGATATAATCACTCCTGCTCCATATGTGTATGGCTACCTATACCTTTGTATACATACACACACCTACATATATAACATAGGTAAACATACATGTGTATATATGTTCATGTACAGATGAATTTTTCTTTTACTTTGTCCATCTTCAGCACACCGCTGTTACAGAAGAGCTACCACCTTCTTGCCCTTATCTGACTTTACCCCTTGCAATGATGGAAATAAGTGAATCGACCAACCATGGGGAAGACCTTGAAGCATAATGTAGGGAAATTTTTATTTTAAGAGTTTGGAGAGCTGAATTCCAGCATTTGAACTGAGTCTGGAAGGATGGGTACAGTTATTTATTTGCACTTGGGCCTTTCGACAAGGGAGGGGACTGAATTTTAACGGCAAGGAAGGTGGCCTGGCAGGCAACCAAAGAGAGGCAGGGAGCCCGCCGTGAGGGCAGCATGCTGAAGTCCCTTTCCCGCTCTGACACTTTCTTCTCATCCTTCACAGGAGCAGTGAGGACTGAGTAGGTGACTTCCCAAGGCCCCAGCCGAGGCATGGCACCCCAGGAGGTGTCATGCACAGGTAGCTGCCATTCCTGGCTCTTCGAGTAGCACAGTGCCTCCCATTAGTAGCCACCTGGCAAAGACCCAACTGCTGCTTTTGTCTTATCCATGGTGTTCCAGAATCAACCTCTGCGTTTCTCCATCTTCCACTTCCACAGCCTCATTGATATTCTGCAAACTTTCCTGGCCCCCTTCTTGTCTAATTCTGTGAGAAGACATTTCAATGAGTCTGAGCCGGGACAATTTAGAGCTGAGACTCGGATCTCTATTCACAGCCAGGGTACGTTCTCACCAGATTTGAGTCGGGAGGCTAAGCTTTTTAGATCCCCCAATGGCATTGTCTCCAGGTTTTCTCGGGGCCAGGCTGCCAAGTTCATGTGAGGTGCTGATCTCCCTGCTTTCACAGACCTACTTATTAGCAGCTTTCTTTCTTTCTTTTTTCTTTTCTCTCCTTTTTCCCCCTTCCAAGCCCATAGATACAATTATTAGAAATTCCTGGTTTTGTGCCCATATTGAAAGAAAGCCTGAATGGGTATGCTAAGGACCCGAAAGTGAGCCACTCTCCCTAACTCCAGCTTATGCGGTTAATTAGATTTGGATGGTTTCAGAGGAGCAGCTGGAGTTTTAAGAAAATGGGAACCATAAAAAGGGACTATTCAAGGTATTTTGGAGGGGCCTTATAAAACAATGTAGCTGTGAAATGGGGTTTGGGAAATACAACGCTCTTGATTGGGGGGGAGGTTTCAGGGGAGAGAGGCGGGCAAGGGGCAACAGAAATGGGTGTGAGCAGGCAGAGAAATGCCAGGCCAGACCGGATTCCGTTCACATGGAAGCAGTCAAGCTGGTGCCGCACAGCTCTGGGCC